>CM053785.1:1018879429-1019479429 GCA_028749045.1 Cupressus sempervirens
TTGATACAAATACCAGAATAACTCATTCCCATTAGTCTAGGGTACAATGACATCTTTTTAGTAGGAGTATATGTCTTTGAAGACATGGACATTCAGAGTTTGAGCATGTGAGGATCTTGAGAGAAAATACATCCACTCTTTTGCATGTAAAGTTGCCAAGTTTTGATGCAGGATCATCTTGCATTAGAAAATAAAGAGAGAAACAAATTTAAAAAAAAATTGGAGGAGAGAGAAAGTGATGAAAATTAGAAGAAAAATAATAAATAAATAAATAAAATTGGAGAAAAGAGGGAAAAGGAATTTAATAGGTGGCATTATTAAATGTAATTTGTGGCTAGAGGGTTTATTTAATTTAACTTGCTAGGATGACTTGTGGCTTGCGGGTTTATTTAATGTAACTTGCTAGTGGTCAACTTGTGGCTTGGTTTGGTATAAGTAGATGGCCTTGTCTTTTCATTATTCATTCATTCATTAGAGGAGAAGCGAGTGTGGAGAGTAGCCAAAAAGTGAGTTTTTCTTGAGTCTATGGATAGAGCACCAAATATGAGGCAGTTTACAACAAGATTGTGATTATCATCCAACTTGGAGAAGAGCATGGATGATGGAGTAGATGAGTGAGAGAATATTTCTTGAGTGTGTGGATAGATAGCCAAATGTGAGACAATTTACACTTGGATCTTGGATAAAGTTTGAGAAGGGCTAGTAGTTGAGGCTTGGAAAATAAGGAGATTTTTTGGTGGGCTTGCGAGCACAAGTTGAGATATTCCTTCGTGGGTTCAACCAGAGTTTGGATCTTGTTAGAATTCTTTAGAATAACTGAGAGGGGGGGGGGGGGTGAATCAGTTATTCAAGGTCCAAAATGCCCTATTAATACCTTTCTAATACTTTTATACCCTTTTCATCTGTTCAAACTTAAAACAGTCATATAAGCAAATTACTGTAAATCAACATGCAAAGATAAAACATTCTAGATCAACACATAACACAATGATTTACGTGGAAACCCAATTTGGGAAAAACCACCAGTAACATGCTACTTGATTCTCACTCTTTTGAAGTGATGCCCTGTTAAAAGCTTGCCCTGTTAAAGGCTTACAACACACTGTTAAATGTGACCTTGTTAGAGGATTTCACCAAACTGTTAGGAATGGGCCTGGTTAAAGGTCTTTAGAACATCCACTTGGAATGTCACCCTGTTAAAGGATTTATCTAATGGCTATTAAACCAACCTAAGTCCATAGGATTTATCTTACTGTTACAATTACTAGAAAGTAACGATAATGGTCTTTTGATCTGACATAACTTACAACATACTTTGCAGATTTTAGATCACTCTTTCAGTTCAATCCTTATGCTTGGCTTCAATCACTTTAGTTCTAGCTTGCTTGTCTCTCTCTCAAGCTTTGTCTCCTTGAGTTTACCTATTCATTCTGCTAATGCAATCATCCTTGTGGTCGTCTATCCAAACAGAGTTCCTCAGCATTTCATGCTTTAATGCTTGACCAGGGCTCTCTCTCTCTCTCTCTCACTATCCCTTCTTTTTCACTCTCTTCCACTCTATTTTCTATTAACTTATGTCTTCTTATATACAAGTCTGATTTTCCTTTGCCGCTCGATTCTCCCTCTCTAATTTTAGGGTTTCAAAAATGGATTAGGTAGGATACAATGTATCTACCCCATATCTTTTTTTCTTTTCCAACTGTACCTTAAAAATGTTCTACATGGTGTTCTATGCCACCAACTCATCATTCTTATCCTCCTTTTAATTCACAAATTTCTAGATAACAACTTTGTCGGCTTTGATCTGATGAATCTTCAATTTTTTAAATAATGTAGCAACTCGACATTATTTAGTTACTGGTGCTCGACACCTTTGTGTTACTCGGCATCATTGAGTTACTAGTGCTCGACACCTCTGTGTTACTCGACACCTATACTTGCTCGACACTTGAACTTGCTTGACACTTGAACTTGGTTTGAGCTTTACACAAGACTTAGCTAAAACCTTAGATCTTTGATATGTTTCAGTGTGCTCATTCTTTGTATCTTTTAGTATGTCATCCAATACACTATTTCATTAATGGCTTGACTGATCCTTATACTTCATTACAACATCATAACTTCAACCTTTCTCTAGGTGTTCTAGTTACATCTTATTGATTGCTTCCACCTTCACAATCAACTAATTGATAGTATTTGGATCACTAAAGCAATTGTCACCCCTGTAAGTAGCAAGTTTGACATCAATGACAAAACAATGATTGCGGACATTCTTTACCAGTTCCATATATTATTCCAACAATTGTTCTTATGATCATTTCAATCATTTCCAACAATCTCCCTCTTTGGTATTGATGGCAAACCAAACTGATCAAGTAATCAATTTAGTTACCACCAAGATTGTATTGATTTGCTGCATTTTCAATACTGATCACATATATCTCCCTCTTTCATATATATCTCCCTCTTACTTTGCATTGATCAATTTTCTGCATATTTCTCCCTCTTTGACATAAATGCCAAAGATGTAGCATCTTTATTATGCAACATATAAGATTTGGAATCTTGTTGTCTTTCTCCCTCTGTCACCATGCTTGTGACTGATTTGGAGTTTTTGTTCCTGCTATCATCCTTTGCATCAACCTGTTAATATTTCAATGATTTATTCCTGTTGATGCAAGGCAGCTTCCTTGTTGCCTTAAACTGCTTGAGTTAGGGGTATAACCCCCAGCTTGCCTCTAAGATATTCATAGGCATCCTTAGGCAATGGTTTGGTGAAGATATTTGTAGTTTGTTCCTTTGTGTGAATGTATTCCAACTTCACTTGTTTGTCTTCTACCAATTCTTTGACATAATGATACTTGATTGCAATGTGCTTGGTTTTTGCATGCATCACTGGATTTTTGGATATGTTTATAGCACTTGTATTATCACAATATAATATCACCAGTTTTGTTACTTCTTCTTTCATTCTATTCAATAGATGTGTGAGCCATACAATGTTTGTACAATTGACTGCAGCTGCCACATATTTTGATTCTGCAGTGGACTGGGATATACATGTTTGTTTCTTGCTAGTCCAGGTAACCAGCCTTTTGCCTAAAAATAATGCACCTCCACTTGTGCTTTTTTTTTCATCAATGTTTCCTCCCCAGTCTGCATCTATATATGCGTTGAGTTCAAATTTTCCATTCTTTTTGTAGTATAGACCAAAATCATCAGTCCCTTTGAGATATCTCATTATTCTTTTTACCGCTATGAGATGATTTTCTTTAGGATTAGTAGAGAATCTAGCCACTATTCCAACTGCTAATGCAATGTTCGGTCTACTATGTACAACATATTGTAGTTTTTCAATCATGGATCTGTACATTGTTTGATTGACTTCAGCCGACTCATCATTTTTGGAAAGCTTATTCCCTGTGGCCATTGGTGTGTTGACTGGTTTGGATTCCTCCAATCCAAATGTTTTAAGAATTTATTTGATGTATTTTGATTGTGTAATAAATATTCCATGTTTGAGTTGATGAACTTGCAATCCAACAAAAAATTTGATTTCACCAAACATACACATTTCAAATTCATGTTTCATTTTGTCAGCAAAGTCTTTGCAAAGTACTTCCTTACCACCAAATACTATGTCATCCACAAAAATTTCAGATACAATAATGTCTTTACCTTCTTCTACTTTGATGTACATGTTGCTGTTATCATCAGTTCTTTCAAATCCAATTTGCACTAGATACTTGTGAACTCTCTCATACCATGCTCTAGGTGCTTGTTTCAAACCATAGAGTGCTTTATGTAACTTACACACCATATCCCTATTGTTTTCATCAAAAAATCCTTCTGGTTGTTCAATGTAGACTTCTTCTTCTAGTATACCATTTAGGAAGGCGGATTTTACATCCATCTGATAGACTCTGAAATCTTTGTAGGCAGCATATGAAAGTAAAGTTCTTACTCCTTCCATTCTAGCAATAGGAGCAAATGTTTCTCCATAATCTATTCCTTCTTCTTGAGCATAAACCTTGCATACTAATCTGGCTTTATTTATGGTAATCTCACCATTCTCATCTAGTTTGTTTCTGAATACCCACTTGGTGTCAATCACATTCTTGTCAGTTGGTCTGGGGACCAAACTCCAGGTTTTTTTTTTCCCTTATTTGATCAATTTCTTCTTCCATAGCTTTATACCAGTTGCCATCTTGTAATGCACCGTATACTGTCTTGGGTTCAGATTTGCTAATCAGACATGATTCATGTCTTATTCTGTTCCTTGTCATTGGTCTTGCATCTTTGTCACCAATTATTTGTTCAGTAGGGTGATGTCTTTTTACATATTTTGATAATCTTGGTGCTGTCCTTGTTTCCCTGTTTGATCTTTCGGATTCAGGATCACTATGCTCTTCATTATCAGGTTGTTCTTCATCATGTATGCTATCTTCTGAATCAGATTGAGCATTTTCTTCATTCTGTAACTCAGCTTTTGAATGCAGCTCGACATTCACTAGTTGTGAATCAGATGAAACTGACACTTGTTGTTGACTTTCAATTTGATTGACATCATCCTCATCAGCAGTTATTCCTTCATAAGAGTATACAAAGGTTCTGTATTCTTCCATTTTCTTTGGTTCTTTAGCTTGCAATTCTTTCTTGACTTGTACTCGATTCAATGTATGAACAGCTACACTTACAGCTTCTCTCCAGTATTTTAGAGCAACATTCTTTTCCATCATTAATGTTCTGGCACAGTCAATTACAAATCTATTTCTTCTTTCAGCAATTCCATTCTATGGGGGAGTTCTAGGAGTTGATGTATATCTTTTGATTCCATTGTCATTACAGAATATCTCGAATTCATTTGATGTAAATTCACCACCTCTATCTAATCTTAGACATTTCAAGCTTTTTCTAGTTTCCTTTTCAACTCTGGCCACATACCACCTAAACATTTGAAAAGCATCAGATTTTTGTTTTAAGAACATAACAGACATAATCCTGGAATAGTCATCAACAAATAACATTATGTATTTATCTCCTCTATAGCTTTGTATTTCCATTGGACCACATAAGTCAGTGTGAACTAACTCAAGTATCTCTTTAGATGTATAGTTTTTTCTTTTGAAACTTGACTTTGTCATCTTTCCTAGCTGACATTGTTTACACATGATATTATCAGGCTTCTTCAATTTTGGTAGACCTTTGACTTTCTTCATTTTATTGACTTTGACCAGATTGTCAAAGTTGACATGACATAATATTCTATGCCATAGCCATTCATCATCAAATTTTGCAAATAGACAGGAAGCATCATCAAGGTAAAACAAATTACTCTTTGTTTGATCACCTTTTCCTATTAGTTTACCATCATTGTCATAGATTTTTGCAGTTTTGTTTTCAAATTCCACTTTGCAACCTATATTGCCTAATTGTGAGACACTCAGTAAATTGTAGTTTAATCCTTCAACATAGTATGCATTGTCACATGAAATTTGGTCTGTGAGCTTAATGGAACCTTTTCCTTTGATTTGACGTGGAGCATCATTACCAAATCTAACACTATTTCCATCATGCTGAGTAAAGTTAACAAACTTACTTTTGTCTCCTGTCATGTGATGTGAGCATCCACTGTTTATGATCCATCTATCATTCTTGTTTATACATGTCACCAGTGCTGTGGCTTCTTCTTCATCAGATTGGTCCTTCATGGCTACATAAACAACTTCATCATCATTGTCATTAGAATTTTCTTCAACAATATAACACTTCTTACCTTTTTCTTTGTAATCTCTCTTGTCGTCATCTCTTCTATTCTTGTATTTGTTGCCTTCCTTGGAATCCTTTTTCTGTGGACATCTTGCAGCAATATGACCTACTTCATTGCAATTGAAACAAATGATAGGCATCTTACCTTTGAATTTTCCTTTGCCCCTGTGAAATCTTCTAGCGAGCAATGCTTCCAATTGTTCCACATCTTCCTCATCAGTGCTACTATCACTAGATACATACTTCATTTTTCTTCCTTTCCTCAATTTCACCTGTTCGGCATCTTTTAGTGATAACTTGGCCTTAAAAGAAAATTCAACATTTTCAGGTTTGTAGTTGTCAAAGTTAGATAACTCAAATGCAGTGAGTCTACCTATTATACCTTCAAAGCTTAGATTATTTCCTGGTATACATCTTAGCTCCTGTATTGCTGATACTCTAATAGCATAGATAGGGAGTAAGGTTCTTAAGAACTTACTATTAACAATATCTTCATCTAGTTGTCCATTCAAGCATCTTATTGCACTTACCACTTCCTTTATTCTTTCACCATACTGAGCAGCATTCTCATTTTCTTCCATTTTCATGTCATCAAATTTTCCTCTGAGACTTTCTCTTTTTTCTCTTTGTACATTCTGATCTCCTCCATAGATGTCTGATAGGGCTTTCCACATTTTGAATGCAGTGTCACATCCTATAATATCATCAAATTCAGCATAGTTGAGTGCAGAGGCAATCTCTAGCATTGTCTGGTTGTGTTCTTGTTTGTTTTTCATGTCTTCGGCAGTAGGAGCACCTGTTGGATCTACATGTTCAGTGACAATTAAATTTTGGGCATAATCTCCTATGGATCCAAGATGTAGCTTCATCAAACTTTTCCATGCAACAAAGTTGTCTTTGTTGAGCTTGGGAACTTCTCTCTTTGGCATTTTGATCTTTTCTACTAGTAGTCCCTTTAAACTGAATCAACAGTCAGGCTCTGATACCAATTGTTAGAATTCTTTAGAATAACTGAGAGGGGGGGTGAATCAATTATTCAAGGTCCAAAATGCCCTATTAATACCTTTCTAATACTTTTATACCCTTTTCATCTATTCAAACTTAAAACAGTCATATAAGCAAATTACTGTAAATCAACATGCAAAGATAAAACGTTCAAGATCAACACATAACACAATGATTTATGTGGAAACCCAATTTGGGAAAACCACCAGTAACATGCTACTTGATTCTCACTCTTTTGAAGTGATGCCCTATTAAAAGCCTACCTTGTTAAAGGCTTACAACACAGTGTTAAATGTGACCTTGTTAGAGGATTTCACCAAACTATTAGGAATGGTCCTGGTTAAAGGTCTTTAGAACATCCACTTGGAATGTCACCCTGTTAAAGGATTTATCTAATGGCTGTTAAACCAATCTAAGTCCATAGGATTTATCTTACTATTACAATTGCTAGAAAGTAATGATAATGGTCTTTTGATCTGACGTAACTTACAACATACTTTGTAGATTTCAGATCACTCTTTCAGTTCAATCCTTATGCTTGGCTTCAATCACTTTATTTATGACTTGCTTGTCTCTCTCTCAAGCTTCGTCTCCTTGTGTTTACCTATTCATTCTTATTGAGATAATGGGTGTTGCACACATTGCATAATATTGTTATTTTATTTTTATTATGTAATGTTGTACCTAGATGGACATGCAACATGTAAAGATTCCCATGGAATATTCTTGATGAGTTGTATTGTAACATTGTGAAAATATTTAATGTAATTATTTAATATTGGGAAAAGAATTAAATGCCCAATATTAAATGTGGGGTCAGTGGGTTAGGTAGCACATGGTTTTAGCACATGGTTTATGTAATACCACTTGGTGGTTTTGTGGGACTTGCTACTATATAAGCAGCCACAAGGGTAGTTGTTGTAGAGAGAGAGAGAGTGACAAGGAGAAGACAAAAGGCAAGAGTCGAGCGGGACAAGGCTTGACAGGTTAGCCAAGGGAGTATTTGTGAAGGTTGAAAGCATGGCATGGGATGTGTGTATTCATGCTTGTTCACATAGTTTGCTCGGTTGTGGCTATGGCCATGAAGGCTTCCATGGTTGTATGGAAATGGTATTTTTGCTGAATAATACATGATGATGGATGCTTTTGGAGGCTGGGTTTTTCCCTCAATGAGGGTTTCCCAGGGTATATCTTGTGTCACATTTTGTGGGTATGTTGCCTATTCTCTTGCATGTGGATTTTAATTCTATGTTTATTTTAGATCTATTATGGGCTATGTGGAAATGGTTACATTCTTTGTTACCAAGTTTCCTTACAATTCTGCTAATGCAATCATCCTTGTGGTCATCTATCCAAATAGAGTTCCTCAGCATTTCATGCTTTAATGCTTGACCAGGGCTCTCTCTCTCACTATCCCTTCTTTTTCACTCTCTTCCACTCTATTTTCTATTAACTTATGTCTTCTTATATACAAGTCTGATTTTCCTTTGCCGCTTAATTCTCCCTCTCTAATTTTAGGGTTTCAAAAATGGATTAGGTAGGATACAATGTATCTACCCCATATCTTGTTTTCTTTGCCAATTGTACCTTAAAAATGTTCTACATGGTGTTTTGTGCCACCAACTCATCATTCTTATCCTCCTTTTAAGTCACATATTTCTAGATAAAAACTTTGTCGGCTTTGATCTGATGAATCTTTGATTTTCTAAATAATGCAGCAACTCGACATTATTTAGTTACTGGTGCTCGACACCTCTATGTTACTCAACATCATTGAGTTACTGGTGCTCAGAACCTCTGTGTTACTCGGCACCTATACCTGCTCGGCACTTGAACTTGCTCGGCACTTGAACTTGCTCGGCACTTGAACTTGGTTTGAGCTTTACACAAGACTTAGCTAAAACCTTAGATCTTTGATATGTTTCAGTTTGCTCATTCTTTGTATCTTTTAGTATGTCATCCAATACACTGTTTCATTAATGGCTTGAATGATCCTTATACTTCATTACAACATCATAACTTCAAACTTTCTCTAGGTGTTCTAGTTACATCTTATTGATTGCTTCCACCTTGACAATTAACTAATTGATAGTATTTGGATCACTAAAGCAATTGTCATCCCTGCAAGTAGCAAGTTTGACATCAATGACAAAACAATGATTGAGGACATTCTTTACCAGTTCCATATATTATTCCAACAATTATTCTTATGATCAATTCAATCATTTCCAATAGATCTAGACTAGTTAGAGCTGTGATTAGATCTTGATGGATCTTGTAGAATTACTATTGTAATTGCTTATGTATTTGGCCATAATATAGAAGGCCTTATAGTCAGACATGTTGGATGTAAATATTATGATTATATTATGAGAATTGGCATTATTTTGGATCTAATTATCTATGTTATTATTTATTCTTCTACTATGTGGTTATTCATAGGGGGCTAGGACATCTCCTTTGGGGATTCTACCACCTTGCTCTACATCAAGTGGTATAAGAGTGAAGGTTGTTCTTGTGTGTGTAGATAGATCACTGAAGTTGAGGTAGTTTGTACCTAGAGCTTGGGAAGACATGCAAATGGATCTATGGTTGTAAAGATGGAAGGTTGATCTATTGGTGATTTGTTATAGAGGTTTTGTGAAGATCTTGGAAGATAGCTTTGAGAGGATTGGACCTTGGGATGATTGTGAATCTTTGTGATATAGTGGAGAGGAGGATTAATGAGACAATAGCTCAAGTGGATGCTATTATAGATGCTGCTTTTTCTAAAAGATTTGAGAAATAAAAGAAGAAAGTTGTATGCTATTGGAGTTGGAGTCTATAAATCCAAACGAGAGTTTTCTAGCTGGTTAGAAGACTTGTTTGAGAGAGAAGATGACATAACAAGGTCAAGGTGGAAATGGTTGGTTTTGTTGATAAGTTGTGGAGCTTAATAGAGAACCCAAAAAGTAACTAGAAGTTGTTTATGATGATATTCCTAACCTGGTTGATGTTGGGATGGAGATTGGTTTTCATGATCAGTTGGTTGAGTCTGACATGGAGATTCCAAAGCACTCGATCATGGATGATATAGTTGTTGTTGGTGGTGACTTGTATGTTGTAGAGAATCTTGTTGTATGCAATGAGACCACTGGTGTTGTGAGTTTGGAATGTATTGATGGAGATTTATATATTGCTACTAATATGGAGTTTGTTGTTGCTAGTGTGGATTCACTAGTTGTTGATGTGGGCGAGGTTTTGTTGATGAAGCATTATGTTTAGTTTGTTCCAGGGAGTGAGAATGCTAATTGGATGGTTGAGATTTTGGTGTTTGACAGAGTGATGCAGATGTGGATGATTTGCATGTTGGTTTTGTTGTCCCTGATGGAGTGGAAATGTTTGGTGAAGATGAAGATGGTTGTAGATATTTCTTTTGGTGTCAAAGTATGGGACTCACTTTTCTATTTACGTGGGGAGTCTAATGTAGGAGTATCTTGCATTAGAAAATAAAGAGAATTTTTAAAAAAAAAAATTGGATGAGAGAGAAAGTGATGAAAATTAGAAAAAAAATAATAAATAAATAAATAAAATTGCAGAAAAGAGGGAAAAGACATTTAATAGGTGGCATTATTAAATGTAACTTGTGGCTAGAGGGTTTATTTAATTTAACTTGCTATGTTGACTTGTGGCTTGAGGATCTATTTAATGTAACTTGCTAGTGGTTGACTTGTGGCTTGGTTTGGTATAAGTAGAGGGCCTTGTCTTGTCATTATTCATTCATTCATTCATTCATTCAGAGGAGTGAGTGTGGAGAGTAGCTGAAGAGTGAGTTTTTCTTGAGCCTATGGACAAAGTTCTGAATGTGAGGGAGTTTAAAATAGGATTGTGATTATCATCTAGCTTGGATAAAAGCATGGAAGATGGAGTAGCTAACTGAGAGAAGATTTCTAGAGTGTGTGGATAGATCACTGAATGTGAGGAAGTTTACACTTGGATCTTGGATAAAGTTTGAGATGGGCTAGTAGCCGAGGCTTAGAAAACAAGGAGATTGCTTGGTGGGCTTGTGAGAACAAGTTGAGATATTCCTTGGAGGTTTCTGCCAGAGTGTGGATCTAGACTAGATAGTGTTTGGGTTGGATCTTGAGGGATCTTGTAGAACTATTACTTGCTTTGTAATTGGCCGTAATCAAGAAGGCCTTACAACCTAACACATTGAATGTAATTAGTTATATCTATGAATAAATTATTATAACTTGGCTTCAAATCTTGCATTTTTGTTTATCTTCTATTGTGTGGTTATTTTTTGGGGGCTAGGACATCTCCTTTGGGGATTCTCCTACCTTGCACTGCATCAACTTTGGCTTTTCTTACTTTATGGCCTATGAAGATCCTTCCACATGAACCTATGCTATCATCTTTCCTTCCTCTTGTGCCATGATCTCTCTAACTAAAGATTTTGGAACAATTATTTGTCAATACTGGCTCCGAGAACTCTGAAAATTATTGCAAATCTTTGGCACTCAAATTCTTGTTCCTAACTTATGCAAAATACTATAGATGAGGGATTGGTTACATCAACCTTTTAATGGAGATAAAAATTCAGAGGAGCATTTATGTATCTTAACGTCAACGTGCATGGGAAGTCTCAAAATTTGCAACAATGGAGAGCCACAACATGTACAACCAACCATTTAATTCTTTTATGGATATTTTGATAGGACATAATCTTTGAAATCATAATGGGGTTTCTTAAAGTCACTTTTCACTTATTATTTCCTCCTTATGACCCGATGACCACAACAACTTACCTTTTTCTACTACTTTGCGGTCTGTTCTCTATTGTTGACAACTATTTGTGCGATCAAGTGACCATAGGTTCTAATCCTTTATTTTGCTTCAATCATGCAGTCAATACCTTATGTTACCATAAATACCTAACATCAGTGACCCTAAGATCACCTTCAATTCATGAAATCACGACATCATGCATGGTTAAGCATTTAATTTTTTTTTCCCTTGAGACCTAGTGACTCTTATATTTAGTTTCAACTTTTACCACATCACATGGTCATGGTCAAACTTCCTTTTATTTTCACTAACTGTGCCACCAAGTGATCAAACCCTTCTAACCGTGTTCGCCGGTTCGCTAAGTAAATAGTCCTTATCCCTTTTGGGGATGCAACTAGGTGAACAAAAATTTACATATAACTATCTTTTAATACCATTTTCTTCACAAAAGGTGTTAAATTCATTTGAAGTAAACACTCCACCTCTATCTAATCTCAAATATTTTATCTTTACCCTAGATTCATTCTCAACTCTATTCTTGAACAACTTAAACTTTTGATTTTTCTTTAAGAAATTCTACCCACATCATTCTAATGAAAGCATCAACAAAAATCATAAAGTACCTTTCACCATAGAATCCTCTTGTTCTGGTAGGACCACTCAAATCTATATGAACAATCTCCAATTGCATTATGGTAGTGAACTATCCAAAACTCAATAGGTTATACTTTAATCCATCAATAAAATAAACATCAGTTTTAGTCTTTCCATTAAGAGTAATAGATCCTATTTCCTTGATATAAAAAGTTTCATTTTTTCCAACTCTTATAATTTCTCCATCATGATTACTAAACAAAACAAACTTATTCATGTCTCTAGTCATATGATGTAAACATCCACTATTTATAATCCAATCAGTTTTCTTTTCAACTTGAAAAACTAGGGCATTTTCTTCTCTAATTTAGTTTTCAAGATTTTATTCTTTTATAGCTACAAATCCTAATTCATCATCACTTTCACTCTAATATCTTTCTTTAGACTCATCATCTTCATTTGCATACAAAAATCTCTAGGCCTTCTAGACTTGAAGTTCTTCTTATACATTCTCTCTCTTTTAGGACACTTAGAAGCATAATGACCAAATTCATTGCAAGTTCAACATTTAAAAATTCACTTACCATCTAGTTCTCTTCTTACAAGAAGGGAAATTCCTTCTTCAATTCTTCTTTACTCCACAGATTTGGATCAACTACTACTGGCATAGTCTTCACCGGTGCTTGGACTTCTTGATAAAGAAGGACGAACACTTAATGCACTATAAGTTGTTTCTACTATAGGAAATTCTCCTAATTTCTTTAGGCTTACTTCTCTCTCTTCCAATCTTCCAAGTAGAGTCTCTTTGGTAAACTTCTCAATACAAGGTATCACTTTCTCAATCATTTTTAATAATAGTCACACTTTCTTTGATTTATGGTCTTAATGATGTAATATATTATGTTATGGTTAATGCATTGTATTAAGTATATCTTAAAGAGAGGACTTGATTATATAGTAACCAATTTGGATGTTTAAAGTATTCAATCAAAAAGAGTAATTGTTAGGGAACTTGTTGGGACACTTCAAAAAAATCACAATTGTTAGTTTGTGGTGACTGATCAAGGAAGTATTGTACATTTTTAATAATTCTTTGAAAAAAATTTGGGCCCTATTTTATCAAGAATTTTGGGCTGACATGTTGTAATTAATTATAACCCTAAAGTAGAAAAAATACTTTTATAAAAGTGCTTAGGGTTAGGGATTTTCATAATGTGTGATGCGATAATTGCTTCTTACGATGATATTGAGCTGTAAAGGATTACAAATTGTAATCACTAGATCATAATAATATTGGAATTGTTCTTTGGTAGATGTAGCCCAGGGATTGGGTGAGCAACATTAAATCTTGGTGTCTTGTGTTCTCTTCTATGCGATTTATTATTTTATGATATTGTTTATATTTGCATGTAATTGTTATTTCTATCTATGATTAATCCTAAAAAGTGGTATTAGAGCGAGGATGTTTTTTAAATTATCCTTTGTAGGAAAGTGTCACAGTTGAGTGGGAGTCTCACGGTTGAGTGGGAGTGATGGAAAATGAGGGTAAGTTGCAGGTTGACAAGTTTAATGGGCATTGTTAGAAATGCTTTAGAATAACTGGGGAGTGAATCAGTTATTCAAGGTCCAAATTTCTAATTAAAACCTTTTCATCAAGTTAAGTGAGCCTATTAAACTATTCATTCATCCAAACTTAAACTTTCCTACTTAGCAAGTTACTATAAATCAACATGCAAGCATAACATATGAAAGATCAACACATAACACAGTGATTTACGTGGAAACTCAATTTGGGAAAAACCACCAGTAACATGCTACTCAATTCTTACTCTTCTGAAGTGATGCCCTATGAAAGGCCTGCCCTATTAAAGGGTACAACACACTGTTAAATGTGACTTGGTTAAAGGATTTAACCACCCTATTAGAAGTGGGCTTGGTTAGACGACTTTAGAACATTCACTTGGAATGTCACCCTATTAAAGGATTTATAAATGGTTGTTAGACAAACCTAAGTTCATAGGATTTTTACCCTAACTGATACAATTGCTAGAAAGTAACAATAAGGGGTTTTGACCTAATTACAATTCACAACTTATCTTGTAGATTTCAGATCTCTGTTTAGCTCATCACATTGCCTGCTTTTCAGTCTCGGTAGCTCTAATAGCTTTTTCTCCTTTCAAGCTTTGTCTCATTGGGTCTTCATGCTTGATGTACCAATGCAATCCTCTCTTTCTGACTATTTATCAAAGCAGAGTCTCTGTGCTTTGTTTTGTCTTCTCCTCTTGATGTCTTCTCCTTGACACCCTTTAACCACTTCGTAATTTGGCACACCAACAACTCTTGCTTCTTGGTCTATGACTCCTTAAATAGAAGTCTAGAATTTCTTTTCCTACTCAATTACCCTCCTTTAATTTCAATTCCATGGATTAGGTAGGATTCATTAAATCTAACCCATATCTTGTTCCTTCTAGAAACATCATGAAGAATTCTCTTGAATTCACTCAAAAATGGTTTATCTAAATTTTTGTGCCACCAAATCATCATCCTTATCCTCCATCTAGTTCACAAATTCAAGGTAACAACTTTTTTGGCTTAGATTTGGTGAATATTTGACTTTTCCAATAATGTAGCACCTCAGCACTATTGAAATTTTGGTGCTTGGCACATACTATGTTTTACTGATGCTTGGCATCTACTATGGATTCACTCAGCATCCACTAAGTTTTTCTGATGCTCGACACCTATTACTTTTCTTGGCACCTAAACACACTTGGCTCCCTCTATATCACTCGACACACACTAGATTTTGTATTTGCTCGGCTTGAACTAACTTGCTTGACACTCACTAGTGAACTTAGTTAAGCTTTATAGTAAACCTTGTTGCAACTTATTCTTCCACTATTTCTAAGTATGGACAACCTCTATATCTTCAAGTATATTATCAATACATCATTTTACCATTGTCTTCACTAATCCTTGCACTTCATTACAAAACCATAACTCAACCTTTCCCTTAGGTGATTTTGTTACATCTTGTTGATTAAATCCACTTCATCAATCAACTAAGTGATAGTACTTGGATCTTATAAGCAATTGTCATTCCAACAAATATCAGGTTTGACATCAATGAAAAAATAATGATTGAAAACATTCTTTATCAATAATCTCTCTTTTTGCAATCAGTCTTCTTTATTCTTCAAAAAATGATCTTTTCAATTATATTTCCAACAGGCACAACTTTTACTTATGAAAAATGCAAATGGAGGACTATCTTTATCAGAAAGATTTATGGAATCCGTTGGGAGGAAAAACAAAGAAATAGGGGACTATGATAGATGAGGACTTAGAGATTTTAGATAGAAATGCACTTGGAAGTATTCAGTTATGCCTAGCACCATTGATAAAATTTAACATTACAAAAGAGAAGACAATGAAAGAGCTGATGGAAATCCTAGAGAAATTGTATGAAAATCCCTCCAGTTCAAATAAGATATTCCTCATTAAGCATTTATTTAATATGAAGATGAAATAAGGTGGATCTTTTGTGAATCATTTAAATGAGTTTAATATTGTTACTAGTCAGTTATTTCATGTGGATATTAATTTTGATGAAGAAATTAGGGCTCTCTTGATTTTGTGTTCTTTTCCTTAAAGATAGAATTGCTTGGTAATAGCTATGAGTAATTCTATTTCTGGATCTAATACCCTAAAATATGATGATGTGATTGGTGTTATTTTGAGTGAGAAAACTCATAGGAAAATATTAGGTGGATCTACATCAAGAAGTGCTTTAAATGCACAAGGAAGAGGTAGAACAACTAAGAGAGGAAACAATTCTAGAAATCATGGGAAATCAAGAAGAAAGTCAAAGGGAAAGAGGTCTCATTCCAGAGGACCAAGAGATTTTTGGTACTATGGTAAACCAAAGCATTAGAAGAATGATTGCTGGACTTGAAATAATAATGAAGGAGATAAACCAAAAGAGAACAAGGAGGAAAATGTGGTAAGTAAAAAATCTGAAGAGGATGTTTTTTTTCTTTCTTTAGAAAGTGTTGATAATTCATGGGTTTTGGATTATGGGGCTTCATTTCATGCTACATCTCATAGAGGTTATTTTTATTGAATATGTCCAAGGAGATTTTGGGCTTGTTTATTTGGGGGAATAATGAACCTTGTCAGATTTTTGGAAAGGGAAAAGTTAAGATTAAGTTGTAGAATGGGAATCATCAACTACTACATGAGGCAAGACATGTTTCAAGGCTGAGTAAGAATTTAATTTCAGTAGGGAAACTTAGTGATGCGGGTTGTGTAGTTACTTTTAATGATAAAAAATGGAAAGTTTCAAAAGATACCCTTGTAGTTGTAAAAGGCGTCAAATTAGGCACCTTATATCTTTGTATAGGGTCATACAGTTCCTTCTACTTTAATTGTTTCAGAGAAAAATGAATGTTCAAGAATAGTTGCTATAGTTGAGCAGGGAGAACAAATAGTTGTAGGTTTTGATACAACACTATGGCACAACAGAATTGGGCTTATGAGTGAGAAAGGTATGAAATTACTTCATTCAAATAAAGTATTACCAGGTTTGAAATGTGTTAATATGGATTTCTATGAAAGTTGTGTGCATGGAAAATAAAAGAGAGTGAGTTTTGTGAAGAGGGGGAAGGAAAAGAAAAGTGAAAGATTAGAGCTTGTGCATATAGATGTATGGGGCCTAGCTTAGGTACATTTATTGATGATGAACTAGAAAATATGGATTTATTTCTTTAAATAGAAATATGATGCATTTCAAACTTTTAAGAAATGGAAATGCTTGGTTGAAAATGAGATTGGTAAGAAATTAAATTGTCTTAGATATGATAATGGTGGTGACTAGTATAGTCATGAATTTGAAGATTATTGCTCTAGTAATTCTATTCATAGACAAAAAATTATTCAAAGGACTCCAAAAGAAAATGGAATTGCTGAACGCACGAACAAGACTATACTGGAGTGTGCAAGGAGCATGAGGTTGCATGTAAGGTTGCCCTTAAATGTGTGGGCAAAGGCTATCAATACTACTATATATTTGATTAATAGAGGTCCCTCTACTCCTTTGGGTTGTGGTATTCTAGAGGAAGCATGGAGTGGTAAGAAGGTGAGTTATTCTTTTCTAAAAACCTTTAGTTATGAAGAATTTTCTCATATAGATTCTGAAAATAGACCAAGGCTAGAAGCTAAGTCAAAGAAATATGTATTTTTTGGATATGGAATTGATGAATTTGGTTATAGGCTTTGGGATTTTGAAAATCATAAAATTGTAAGAAGTAGGGATGTCATATTTAATGAGAAAGTGTTGTACAAAGATTTGTTATAGCAACATGAGAAGAAGGAAGATGATTATGTATTGTTGGATGATATTCCAAAAGATGACATTCCAACAATTCCTCATGATCTACAACAACCGCAACAACAAATACCACACACCCCAGTGAATGTTAGATACTCAACAAGGCTAAGTAGACCTCCAAAAATATTTTCTCATTCTTTGTACTCTATTTTACTAACAGATGCAGGTGAACCTAAATTCTATGATGAAGCTATGTAGGTGGATACTAAGATTCAGTGGGAGTCTGCAATGGAAAATGAAATGGAATCCTTGCTAAAAAATAAGACTTGAAATTTATTTAAACTTCCTACAGGTAAACGAGATTTACAAAATAAATGGGTTTACAGGTTGAAAGAAGAGGATGGAGGTAAGAAAATATTTAAAGCCAGGTTAGTTGTAGAAAGATTTTCATATAAGAAGGGCATTGATTTTGATGACATATTCTCTCCTAATGTTAAAATGACTTCTATTCATACTATTTTGAGTATTGTGGCTATTGAAGATTTGCATTTGGACCAGCTTGATGTTAAAAAAAACTTCCTTCATGGTGATTTGGATGAAGAGATATATATGGAAGAATCACAGGGATTTGAGGTCAAAGGTAAGGAAAAATTAGAGTGCAGATTGTAGAAAAGTTTATATGGCTTGAAGAAAGCACCTCGATAATGGTATCTAAAATTTGATAGTTTTATGCATGAGCATGGATATAGTATGTGTCATTTAGATCATTGTGTTTATTTTAAGAGGTTGGATGATAACAACTACATTATTTTATGTTTATATATTGATAATATCCTTGTAGCTGGGTCTAACATGGATCACATTAAGGGGTTAAAAGAATATTTAGCACATTCATTTGCTATGAAGGATTTGGGAAAAAAAAATAATCTTTGGTATGAAGATTTGTAGAGATAGAAAAAATAGAAAATTGACATTATCTTAGGTTGATTATATTGCAAAGGTGTTGCAATGTTTCTCTATGGAGGATGCTAAAGCTATTAGCACACCTTTACCTAGTCATTTGAAGATGACTATGGAGATGTGTCCAAAGACACAATAAGAGGAGGATACGATGTTAGATGTACCTTATGCTTTAGTTGTAAGAATATTGATGCATTTTATGGTATGTATGAGGCTAGATATTGCACATGCAATGAGAGTCATTAGTAGGTATATGAGTAATCTAGGAATTGAGCATTGCAATGCAGTAAAATGGATTATAAGATATTTGAGAGGAACATCCAATAAGTGTATATATTTTGGGGGCTCTACTATTTATTTATAGGGATATTTTGACTCAAATTTGGTAGGGGATATTAATAGTAGGTAGAGTACTATAGGTTATGTATTTACTATTGATGGGGTAGAAGTGACTTGGGTTTCTCAATTGTAGAAGGTTAATGCTTTATCCACTACAAAGGAAAAGTATGTTGCTGCTATAGAGGTAGCCAAGGAGATGATATGGCTTCACTTCTTCATGGAAGAATTGGGACACCCACAGAGGGATAATTATTTATTTATAGATAGCCAGAGTGCCATTCATCTTGCAAAAAATTATGCTCTACATTCAAAGAAAAAACACATTCAGTTGCAGTACCATTTCATTTGGTCAATTTTGGATGATGGATAGTTAAAGCTGAAGATACATACAAATAAAAATCCAACAGATATATTTGCCAAGGTAGTGACAAGGGAGAAGATGAATTCCTTTTTGGCTTCAATTGATCTTCTAAAATAAACATAATAAAAGAGAACAACAGAGTCTAGGGTGGTTTGATCCAGTGGGAGCCCCATTGGTAGTGATATTTCTATAGGATTACTCTCCAAGTTGGAGATTTTTGTTTAGAGTGGAGCCTGATCAGTCTCCAAGTGGGAGATTTTTAGTTTGTGGTGACTGATCAGGGAAGTACTATACATACTTCATAATTGTTATTTTTGTTTGCGATTAATCCTAACAACAACTTAGTAGATTTAGACTTAGTCCTATCAAGTTCCTTGGTGGTGCATTACAATTATTGTGGTCAAAACTATATCATGTTAAATAACAATACATTGACTAGCTTGGTGAACTCATATATTTGCACAGTTATAGTTGCATATTAGAAGATTTTTTGGTAGAAAAGGAAATTTCTTGGAGGGATAGGGTGTGTGAGCATACTGTTGGCTATTTTTTTCACCACAATAACTGATCAAAGATATTTTTAATAGGATAAGATATGTCATAGTGGGTTAATACATCATGTATGTATCTAATCTCCATGTTACCCCAACTTTTCTATTTCATAGGGATCTTTTTTGTCCCCTTACAAAATGACAAAACTAGTCAAGGTTTTTCCACATGGTTTCCTTTTGTTCAGTTGATGGGTGTTGTGTGCCATTGTGCCATATTTTATAAATTTTAATGTCATGATCTTTTCAAAGATCAATGACCCATGTTTCTTTCAAATTTTAACAATATCTTTTTGGAGGCCCTTGTAAAATGGCCATGATCAATGCGTTAATTTTATAGGTGGATTAACACTTTATGGTATCCCATCCCAGTAGTTTTTAATAGTGACATGGTTTGATTTTTTGTGGTAGTGACACATTTCAATAGATGGATATTTAATCTGAAGTAACTTCTATGGATATTTTATTATAACACCAGTGCATTTGCATTCCTTTTTACTTCTTGGAAGGATTTTTATGCTTTTTTTAAAACTCTTGAATGCACTTATTTTGGATTTTTTTTCACTTCATGATAAATTTTCACATAAAAATTAGATTTTTTATCTAATTTTCTTTTCATTTCATGAGAAATTTGCATATAAATACCATATTTCATTCTAAAATTCATATATTTCTCTCCTCTATAATCTAACTCCATCATTGTTGGAGTTTTGAACTTCAAGTTTATATTTTAATTATGCTTGAACTCTTTAAAAGATAATCATTTGTGAATATATCATGCATTTTCTTGTCTTATGTGGATAATTTATTTTATATTTTCCAAGTTTGTAAGTCATGTTTAACATACTCATGAATGTTGCAGTGTGAACATGTTTCCTTTCAAAATCTCATTAGTTTTAGCTTGTATATTATTCTTTTGAAGATAGTTGAGAGTTAAGATCAATGTATTTGGGTGCTTTATTCATATTTTTAACATCTCTAGATAGAGAGAGTAACCATATTTCTATCATGTGCATCACCACATTTCCCATTCAACATTTATTTCTTGCATTCGTTCTCCCTTTTCCTCTAGATTTTAGTTTAAGGGAACCTTGATAGTAGGTAAGTTGACCTTCTCTGAAGACCCAAGATCTTATTTCAAAGTCTCATACTTAGATAATGTCTTAATGTTACACAAGGTTTCTCAAGGATAACACATTAGACATGGGTTTATTTATTTTTGGCATGCCTGATAGGACATAGATTCAACTCTATTAGTCTACTACTTAGCTATTTCAAGATTGATTTGATGAAAATTTGGGTGTTATTTTTACTACAATAAGCCTTTTAAGGCATTTCAATCAAATACCATGGTGAGTCTATGTCAATCTACTAGTTTAAAGTAGTTACCATATTGATATACACAAGATGATATTTGGTTTTTTATGAAGTTATTTTCTTCAATATTTTAACATGGATTCACTTCATAGAGATGCCTCCCATTTTCCCCTATGTTTCCCTGCTCAATATTTTGAGAAGCCTTGCTATAGTTTTGCTAATCCATGAGTAAGAGAAATATTTGACCATGGAGACAATTTTGCCCTTAGGTTTGAATACCTTGGAATTTTTCATTATCATGACTAGTTGGTTCAAGGATTTGGACTAAGATGAGGAGTAGTGAAAACATAAATCACAAGTATTGGAGATGGTATTTGAGGTATTTAATATTTTTAATGATGTTCACCAAGCCTATCTTAGATTGTGATAGGAGCATGCAATAAAATGGAGGTAATTTGAAGAAGACCTTGCAAGAAAGAATGCCATTATAGAGGAAGAGACAAGTAAGAAGTTCAAAGTGTATCAGATGAATGTGATGTCAACATTTCTAAATGGAGAACTTGAAGAAGAAGTCTACGTTAAGCAGCCTGAAAGATTTCTTTTGACAAAAAAAGAAGACCTAATATTCTGATTGAAGAAAAAATTACATGGAATAAAAAAAGAACTTAAAACCTGACATGAGAGGTTGGATAAATACTTGGAAAAATTGGGATTTTCTAAAGGTACTACAAATAGTAATTTGTATTTGAAAAAAAAAGAGAATGGATTGTTGGTTATTGTAATATTTGTGGATCAAATAATCTTTAGAGGTAATAATGAAGCAAGTGAAATATTTGTTGATGAACTAAATAATGAATTGAGATGAGTATGATTGGTGAGATGAAATATTTTTTAGGTTTACAGATTGTGCAGAACAATGATGGTATTTTCTTATCATAGACTAAGTATTTGGAAGACTTTTTGAAAATATTTGGTTTGGAAAGTTGTAAGCCTATTAGTAAACCTATGATAACTAGTCATAACTATCTAGAAAAGATGAGACACCTATAGTTGAGAAGAAGAAGCACATATCCATGATTGGAGGTTTGCAATAGATGACTCACACCACACCAGATATACGAAATGCATATGAAATAGTAGCAAGATTTCAAGAAGGCCCTAAGGAATCACACTATGTATCAATAAAGAGAATATTTAGATATTTGAAGGGTACACCTAATTTTTTCTTGTTGTATGACAAAAAAAATGACTTTACTCTATGTGCATATACTAATTTAGATTGGGTAGGAAATATGGATGATAGAAAGAGTATAAGTGGCAAATTTTTTTTCCTTGGAGGAAGATTGGTTTATTGGTTGAGAAAGAAACAAGATTGTATTTTAAAAAGTACAAGAGAAACAAAGTATATTGCAACAACAAATAATTGTAATCAAATCATTTGGATGAAACATATGATGAAGGATATTGTGATACAATTTTTAGAACCTATTATCATACATTGTGATAACACAAGTACAATGAGTATGTCTAAGAATCTTGTGTTACATTCTAAGACTAAGCATATATTGATTAAGTATCATGTTCTATGAGATAAATTTGTAGAGAAAGAAATTAGACTAGAGTATATGAATATGAAAGAGTAGATTGCATATATTTTTATGAATCATTTTCCTAAGGATATATTTAGGTATTTGCAAGGTATCCTTGGTGTTATTCCCCTACCTACTTTTGAATAGATGATGTAGGGAGTGCATAAATATAGTTTTATAGAGCACTATTGTTTATCTAGATTTAATGCTAATGCTTCCTTTATGGGGGAATATCTATGGTTGAGCACATTCATTAAGGAATCTTGGTAGCTAGTATGAAATAACATCTTTGGAAAACTGATTTGGTTGAAGACTTTAAAAAGATGAGTGACCTAATGATGCATTTTTCATTGATGTCAATTGGGGAGAGATTGCATGAAAAACGTCTTTTGATAGTATGTGGGAGATGTATATGGAGAAGAGAATATATGGGGGAGAATAATTCATGAGATATTGATGTTAGTAGGAGAAGTATATCAATAGGGGAGAAGTTTGAAAATTTGATTACATCCATGTAAAAATGAGGAAGAATATATGAAGAGTTGTTCCTATGAGTTTCAAATTTGATTGATAAAGAGGATTTGAAAAGAGAGAAGCAATAGAAACACCAAAAAAGTTTGATTTATATTTCATGGACTTAGATGTTTCTTGCCAAAATTTTAGTTAGACCTTTTGAGCTTCTAGTTTGATGTGTTTTCATTGTAATTATGTTCAATTTCTTGTTTAGGTAGCCCCTAGGTGTCTCGCTTCTCATCAAACATCCTAATACCTTCCTTTTGTGTCCTTTTTGGGTTTTCCTTGCTCCACTTCCCCTTATATGTCCATATGGGATTCTTGTCACTTTAGTGCATTAAGGTCTTAGGTGATCTAGGTTTAGGCAGGTTGTTATCTAAGCATCTTCCTGATGAGAAGAAATTCCTATTTGTTTTGTAATTTTGTTCCTACCTTAAGTAAGAAAGCTTCCTCTGAATTTTGGCCCATTCCACTAGCTATCCAGCTTTGGTGAAATCCATTAAGCAAGAGTCTAAAGAAAAGAACAACAATTCCATCTATAGATATACATCCAAATAATTCATGATGAAAATACCAAGAGAAGAAAAGATATAAAGCTAAGAAAATCTCAGATCAAAGTTCCAAAGTCAAAATTCAGATTTGTATAGAGTAATAGAACTTTGTCATTTTCGTTGTTCATCCTCTAGAAGCACACATCTTCTAATGGGTTTTCAAAGTGAAATATTTCCTAAAGAATAATATCATATCCTTGTTGTTGATGCTATCTCAGATCAAAGGCTTTGATTTAAAAATGAATAAGCTATATTATAAAGGAGTCAATTTGGGCCCTTGATATGCATTATTAAATGATGAATCCATGGTCATCAATTCATCTTGAGGATATATAACGAAAACTAGCCAAGGCAAAGGAAAATATTTCTAAGTGCTTCTCTCTTTAGAAAGAAAAGGTATGAATGGTACTTTTTTGTCTAATGGAAATATTCAAGGTTTCCTTTCCCAAGGAAAAGAAAGGTAAATATTTCTAAAGCGAAATATAAAGATATTCTATGGAGATGCTATAAAGATGCTTCTAGTGAAGTCAATTGTGATATTGCACCCGAATACAAAAGAAATAAAGTGTTCAAGTGATCGAGGTAGAGAATTCATTCCGTGGCTTCCCCAAATCAAGTTGTGAACAAAAGGGAGAAAGCCTTGTGTAGAAAAGAGGGAAACAAATTGCCCAAGGTGCCAAAGGAGTATTTCTCACACTATTATCCCGAATCAAAGGAAAAAGCAAGCTTATAGAAAGATAAGTCTATGTTTCTTCCCCTGCACATAAGAAGTTGTGGTATGAACCCTTGTTCCAAATTTCAAAGTAAAGTAGAGAGTTTCCATTAAAAAAAACTCAACTGATTCAATAAGTGGCTAATCTTGCTACTACATGACATTTAAGTGAATGATATGATCATCAGATTTATTAATCATCAAATGGGTGGAAGTGAAAAGTTTTAAATAGTCATTAACCATCAAATTTATTAGAAATCCTATTGTTATGAACATTAGTTGTTATTTATTTCATTTGTGTGGCACCAAAATTTTGATTCCTACATCTATATGTTTTGATTTTTTTCAAATATAGTTCTTTATTGTTTTAATGGCTATTTTATCAAGATCCATCCTATGAAAGCATAAGATAATGACAATTAGAGTAGTAGGGTATGCTCATCTAATTGGTTTAGAAAGTGAATTGAAGAACTATTTAGATACCTCTTTCAAATTTTATGATTTAGGCAATCTCCACATAAGGCTCAACTCTTAGCCTATACACCCAATAATCCAAAATTAAAGGAAAGTAGATTAGTTGACGTTGTCGGGTTCCCCATGGCCATGCAAGTGCTAGAGATGGTAAAGGAATGTATCAAAAGATATAACTTGGAGACAAAGAAAATATTTCTATCTAATAAGTCCATTTTAATTTCTATAAACAAAGCGTTGATGCAATCTACATTTGGCATCCCAATGAAAGAAGAATATTATGACATCAACTTCTCATCTTGTAAATTGATGTTTAATTAAAAGAAGACTCTAAGAAGGGAGGACATGTAGAGTACTTGGTTCCAAACAACTCATTCCAAAAAGAATAAAATGCCAAGGAATATTTTTGGAACCAATTTAAAAGAGAGATTGTGGACATCTAGAAATTATTGCTAAGATTAAAAGGAAGGGAGGAGATCTTAGATTTCATCAAAAATAACTTCTATTTGGTACATGCCATATGTGTTGAGGGGATATATATTGATTTGGCTTAGATAATATGTGAAGAGATTTCTTCTTGGCTAAATTCAGCTTAAGCATTCAAGCAATTCTACATGTCTTCCTATTTGATATTTGCCCTAGCCACACATCACCTATGGTTGAGTCTTCCTAGTATTGAAGACTATGATGAGAACATGAAGGTATATGTGTTCTATCCCCATCTACAATTGTAGAGAAGATTTGAAGAATATTTAAAAGTTAATGATGCATTTATAATGAGGTTGTGTTGTGAATTGCAAGGTTGCCCTAAGTGAAGGTTTCACTTAAGGCTATATCAATTGTAGCTCAATTCAGATGTTGTTTCATCTAATTCCCATATTTCTCCTACCTGAGGATTGATGCATTTTATGGTTTACCCAAAAGGCTTCCTAGGTATCCCAAGGACAAGGTTGTTCTTGTTGAACTATGTAGACAAATACTAGAAGTGAACACCTTGTGTTCTAATGTAAAGAAGATAGTTGAGATTTCCTTCGTGATAGTGGTAGGACCTTACTCCTATTCTTCTAAGTTGAATATCTAGAACCTAGTTAAAATATTTGAGAGAGATTAAACTGATTTATTATGAGTTAATAAGGCCTTAGTATGACCTAATAAACTTTGTGAAAGATAATTTGAAGCTTCGATACACTCACAAACATGTTCTCGATATTGAAGACTATTGGGCTAGATGTTATGATGAATACTAGACCAAGGAGAGGTATTGGTCCAGGCTAACAATAGATGAAATTAAAGTTTATAATGATTCTATTGATGTTTATGATCATGCAGATGATGGCTCTTACATGCATCCTTCAACCTATCAGCAAGTCAAGAAGATCCCCATTGTATTAGCTCCACTTTAAGGTCCTGTTGTTGACAATATATAAGTTTTGATACATGGAATAATCGAAAGGATAGATAAGTGGCTAGAATGGACTAGAGCTAGGAAGAAAATAATTGGAAGTGCAAGCTCTTCTGGTGTAGTAGCTTCCGAAACAACTCAATAAACTGTTGCTACAACCACAACTATTGCTACATCAACATCAGCTGGTCCAACATAGTCTATTAGTGGAGGAGGAGACCAAACTCCTAAAAATAATGTCCAAGTTATTACAACTAATGGAGGAGAATATTTTTCAAACATAGGAAATCTTGGGGAAGATAAGACAAACAAAGAGGAGCGAGAGAAGTCAGTGACTAAGCCCTCCTCCCCTGTGAAAGTCATCAACCTAGATGGTGACAATAATGCACTAGATGGTCAAGAGAAAAAGGCATCTTAGCAAGGTGACACTCTATCCCTCTTAGTCACCAATGTAATTACTTTTCCTATTGCCACCCAAAGAAAGGAGACACCCCCAATGGCAAGGAAGCTCTTTGATCCTACAACCCTATAGTTAGCACTCAATGTCCTTTCAACTAAGTCTTAGTTGGAAGAGACCATTGATACAAAGAAGAGGAGATGTGAGGAGAGATCTCCATGTGATTGAGATAAGCAATGTCAAAGCACCAAGACTTGGTGAAGAAGGAATCAAAAATCTTAATAGAGTAATTGGTTTTGTTGTAGGAGGTGATTAACATGAAGACCAATGTGGTTGTGAACCATGGGAGACTTAAATCTAGAAAAGAGCCATTACTTCATTAGAATTAATTTTTGGAATTCAAATATGAGAGTTCGGTGAAGTCTGCAAATGAATTGAGGCATGTATGTGATTTGGTAAAGAAGGAAATACATAAAATATTTGAATATTTAAAGGTCTTGCAACTGTATCTTATGTCACCAATAATCATCTACTAGAGGATGTTGAGAAAATGAAGACTAAGTTTCTAGCATTCATTGAAGAAACTTATAATCCAACTAACTTTCGAGTAGAAAAGCTTTTGGAACTCACAACAGTGGATTGTGTCCTAAAATGTGTAGTGTAGAAGCTCAAATCAAAGATTTCTAGGGTGAAGGATTTGACAGAAATACATGACTTTTGGATGGTCAGAGTTGACAATATCCTCATGCTAAATGTCATGGAGCTGAAGAATGTAATCAAAGCAATGAAGGCCTTCATAGATAAATCCATAACTCTAAAGAAGAACTAATGCTTTTTTAGAAGTGTTATATACATCTTCCTTGAAATGTGACAAGTGTTCCCCCTTTCTCTCTCTCTCATTTGATATTGTAGCCATATTTTGCATTCTTAACATAGGCTTGGACTTTGTAATAGATGATAACTCAATCAATATTATTTTTAACATTCATTTGTTTAGAGATTCTATGTAATGCAATCATCAAATGTAATTGGCCATTCCTAAGAGGGCCTATAAATGTATCTTTTTGAAGAGTAAATGACATCGACAAATTATTATGTGGGAAAACCTCTGTAGCTAGGACTACTATGTGGGAATTTGCATCTACATTTTAATCTTGTTGTTCATTTAAGTGTTGTATTGTGCTTGGGATGAGATATGTTGTTAATGGAAACAATAATATTGCAAATAAATTAAGTTTTTTTCTTTATTTTTAGTGATTATAAGATTTACTTTCCTCATTTACAATATTATTTCAATTCATCTATTCTATGCAAGTTAGTTCATATATATTTTATGCTATGTGAGAAGTCTGGGATTTGGTTAATGAAAGGAACTAAATAGGAAGAAATTTCAGTATTATCAAATCTTAGTAACTTAGATAATATAAGTATTGTATGTTTGACCATAATTTTCCTTCTTATGTAGTGTGCATTGATAGATAGTCATGTTTTGTCACATCTTGCCATTAGAAAATAGAATAGATTGTATTTTAGCTAGTGTTAGATGAGCTTAACAATGACTTACACACATCCATATCTGTAGAGGTTGTGAGTCATAATATGAAATTGGCCTAGATTTTTAAAAGTGTTAGACAATCTGGTTATAGCTCTTCTTCTCTCTGGTTAAGAGCATTCCCCCCAAAGTTAGTTGATCTCCTAAAAAAAATTTCTTTGCAAATCTTTGCACCACAAGGGAGTTGTACCTTTCAATTTAGGGGTCTTTGATAGATTCTACTCTGACCCATTTTTTCGTTAACAATTTTATTTTCCTCCACACTGGTCACATTAAGAGTTAAATTATAAACCAAAATCTAAGGAAGACAAATTGGTAGCCAACAATATTTTTCATCTATGTTTCCATCAATGCAAAAGGGGGATATTATTATCATGAGTTATAATGGCATTCCATTGGGGGAATATCCTAAGAACTACAAGAATAGTTGGAGAGATTGTTAGCATAATAGATATGTTGCATTCATGACGATGTTTGTCATTAATTTTACATAGTATTGTTTCTGTAAAGATTGGTAGAGTAGCAGATAGAGAACAAGGTCATAAGAACTATGTAATGATAATGAGGTCAAGCATAGTTGATGATTTGTTCAACATTGTGTCTTGATGAAGAGGAAAAGTGTGCTTGTAAAGAGTTGAATACATGTGGCAGATTTTCTTGAGTTATAGAAGACAGTGTGCAAACAAAGTACCTAAAAAGTGGTTTCTTATGTTTGGATTGTATCTCTTAATAGGGATAGAATCATGGTGAGATAAGTTAGATGATGATAGTAGAAATCTTGATGATGATGTTAGTGAGTGCACAAGGTTCGAGGGAACACATGAGAATTTGTATTTACTGTGAGTTGATAGTGTTTTGTAATTACAAAAAGATGTAATGAATTATAATATCTTAATGAAGTTGTATTACAATTAACTGGGAAAGCCTTAAGGCTGAATCAAAGAGTTATTTTGAGGATATGGTATATAGGAAGGCTATTTTCCTTATGATGAAGTGTGAATTTGTGTAATTGTGTAAGTGATATGTAAGGTTGGTGAATGTGTGTAAGTGATCAAAGGGATCAGTGTGATGTGAATTTGAAGATCTATTATTGAGATTTGAAAAGGTATTTTTTGTGGTATTGGTATAGTAAGAGGACATAGAAAGAGTTAGAGTTGTGGATTTCAATTTAATTTCTATTATTTTGCAAGGGATTGTTGGAAATTTGGATAAGAAGATAAGTTGGGTTTATCATTTATGGAAACATATATCTATTAGAATATATAGTCCACCAATATAACTAAGAGTGGAGGTGGGGGGGGGGGGGGGGGGGGTGAATTAGTTGTCCAACCAATATCAAAATTATCAACTTTAAACAATCTTAACCATATGTGTAATATAATTAGACACCACAAAAATATACTCATACACAATAATACCAGATATGTTAACAAGGGAAACCCTTGATCAAAAGGAAAACCCTGGTGGGGATGGTACCCACAAGATGATATGCTAATATAAATATTCTTTGTTAAAGGATGGACCCTATTAGGAGTCTATAAAAACATTCAATACATATCAATCCCTATTAGGAGACTTTGAATCCCTGTTAGGAGATTCCAACCCTATTAGGAATTGTGCCAACTTTGTTAGGAGTTGTGGAAGATAGTTGGACCTAATGCCCAAACAACTTCAAGGTTAAGACCAATGAACCTACTATCCAAATGATCTTTGTATTATTCCTTGCAAAATAATAGAATTAAAATGTGCTTCCTTCCTCTATCATATCAACCAGACCTCTTCTCCTTTTGATCTTGTAACTAGATCAAAAAGCTCACATCTAATAATCACTTGGATTGCTTACTCACATTCAGTAAGAATTCTACTTCTTTTCACACTTCACATTTAATACAATCAATCAACAATCATTACAAACAAGGAAAACAACTTTCCTTTATACCATATCTTCAAAATAACTCCTTGAGTCTTCCTTGAGGCTTTCCTAGTTAATTACAATTACAATAGCAATGTTGGCTCAAAGTCTATACAAAAATTCACACATGTGATACTAGGGGGCTAGTGCACTAGTTGACATCACCAACAGACTGTCCACTGTTACTAGTTGAGTGCACATCTCTTCATTACATCTTAGATGTAAGATAGTGAACAAACATTAGAAACTACTTTCCTAATGCTTTGTTTCAATATTGCTCTTTGTAATCAATACGTCTTTGACTTAGGAAACTGTGTCTAACATGTCCATGACCATGCATCACCAGAAAAGAAAAACCTTTTACATACAACTACCATCTCTCTCTATTACTTTGCTAGTCTTCATAGACTTATTGTTATGTTGACATTGTTGGTGTTTTAACACTACTAGGTATAAGAAACCTAACACCAGGGTTCAAAAGACAAAAAAATCATAAGGGTTAGCTACTACCTATATTCAACATGAATTCCTTTAGATCTGGATTAACTTCAACCACATCTTAGGGATTCTCTACTCTTTTGGCTCTACAGGACTAGGGTGGGTGCACCTTAGGGATAAAATAACTAGATATTTTCTTCACACTTCACTCATTCATTGATATTATTTTTACATACTTATTGTAGACACCTAAAAACCTTTAGAAAATAAAGTATTTTTATTTTCTGAAAAATTCCTGATGACATCATCATTAATTAATTAATTAATTTATTTTTATGCCATTAAATCCCTTTATCTTAATTAAAAATATTTAATTAAGGAATCCCTCCCAAAAATGTTTAAATCTTATTTAAACATTATTTCCTTATTTATTAATTATTTAATTAATAAATCGACCAAAAAACCCAAAATAAATAAAAATTTAATTTTATTAAAAAGTTTTAATAAATATCTCCTCAACCCAAACCCTTGAAATAAATAAAACTTTATTTATTTCTTAAAAATCTAATTTATCCTCATCCTAAGAAGTTCTAGACTCTTATAGAAAGTCTTCATCCTCATCCTAGAAAATTCTAGACTATTCTAGAAAGTCTTTATCCTCATACAAAGTCTAGACTCTTCTAGAAGATGTCTTTAAACCTAATCCTAATCCCCTCCTAACCTTGTCACATTCCTTAAAAATGGGTTAAGACTTACTAACCCAAGCCAAAGTTAACAAATATCTCCTCCTTCACCCACCCTCATTAAATGCCATCCACTTGCCTATCCCTAAGCTAATCCTAAACCATCCTAATCCATCCTCTAATCATTTGCACAATCCTAAGCAAGCTTAAAACCCTCCTAATCAAGCCCAAGTCGGAATTGCTCTCATCTCCCTCAAAATATCTCAACCATAAAACTTTATGAAGCCCACTAGGCCATAAATGACTCTTCCAAGCCCTTTTATTGCTCTTACAAGTCATTATGAAGATTTTATCCCTTGAGCCTCCTTTGTTAACTCATCCTTCCTCTTTCCTCCATCCTCTCACCCTGTGACATGTGTCACTCCCTGATTGGCTGTAAGGAAGCACAATCCATGTGCTCTCTTCTCATGCAATTTGAGCCCTCCATGAGCTTTTTCCCATCCTTGCATCTTAGCCCTCAATCCCTCAAGCCTCTTGCCTATAAATTGGATCCTTACCCTTTGCAAAATAACACAATCCATGAAGTAAAGTCATAATTCCATTTTAAGAAGCCATTTTACATCAAAACCATACACTCACACCCAAATTACAACTCCATTTGAAGCCCTTTTTGAAGCATAAGCTTGAGCATACATCCTATCTATTTAGACAAAGCTACTCAACAAGAGAGCTTCTCATTGAGAGAGCCCATTAATGGCTCATATTCTCAATTGAGAGCTCATCTTAGTCTATCTTGAAGTTTATGAATTTTGTTTAGTTTGTAGAAGATTTATTTAAGTTTGGTTTCTATTAGCATACTAACATTGCTCATATACACTTATCCCCTATAGTAGATACTGGTCATAATTCTTCTTGGTTTTACAGATAATTCTTGGTTACAATAGCTAACTATAACACACAAAGATTTACTGTAAACAAGTTTTGACCAACAATTCAATTCTTCATACAACAAAGTAAAGATTGATTTGATTTTAAATTTATGCTTTGTGAAACCATATGAGTTCTTTAATATGCATTTGACCTAATGATCAATGCCTTATCCATTGCTATACAGAGCCTACCTAATAAAACTTTTACCTAATTAATTGCCTTACAATTAATTTTTATCAACAATTAACCCTAAATCCCATTCTTATGAATATCCCTCTAATATGATTGGAAATCCTATTAATTTATTGAAACATTTACTTAATTCCTTGAATTAAAAGTAGCAACAAATTAATATACAACCTATCCTAGTTGCATTAAATTGTATGAATGTTGCTCATTCAGTCTCAACATAGCCAACACACAAGAATGGAGACAAAATTTAGGGATATAGATATGGTAGAACTTTCCTTGTATTATTTTTCCTTGAAAATGATACATATGGTGGTATAGCTCAGAATAACTCAACACTAGACAATTGAATCCTTCAATGCTCAATGTATTCTCAGATTTGCAAGAATGAATAAATCACCAAAATTTGACACAAAGTCTACTAGACCAAATGCAACAATAGAATCATACTAAATTTTTATATAATTTAGATCCTTCTTCTAACCTTGGGATCTCATTTATATGGTATGAGATGCAACAAGCTACAAGAATAAAGGAAAAGGGTAGTTGTCCTTATAAAAAGATCTATAGAAGGGCCAAAACTATCACTGTCATAAAAATAAATAAATGAAGTGCTCATTTTTAATTCTTAACATAATGTCTTTGTCATTGGTCCTTTTATGGTGGGACCACTTCTATTGTAACAATTCTTTGCTAAGCTGCTTTGCTTAATGAATGGCTAGGTTGTATTTTTTGTCCTTCCAAATATGGGACCATATGATTAGTGCTTGATGTGTTTGTTTTCCTTCCCAACTATGGGACCAAGGCTTGATGATCATCACTATACTTTAACCCCTTATGGACCTGCAAGACTTCTTCCTTAGTCTTAAACTAGGTGTCTTTTGCCTTTCTTACTATGTCAAAAATCATTGCATTGGAAATGTCCCATTTTGACAATATCATAACCCCTGAATCCTTTAGCAGTTATCTTCCCCCTTTAGGGGTTATCTTTGAAAATTCTTCTTTGAGGTTAGATTTGACCTCTTCTTCAATTTTAGAGTCCTTCCTATTAGGTTACTCTATTTTAACCATTTTGCACTTTGCCTCAAGAATTTTAATGTTTCTTCTCCACAAAAAAAAAGAGTAAATGCCCTTGATCTAACAAATCTTTCATCATCTAAGAACTTATTAGATATCTCTTCCACCACAGGATGAATTTCTTTACCTTGAAAGTCTCCTATAGTTACGGCTAATGTTGGCATGGGAAGTTCTTTAGACATTCCTTCTTCTATCTCTGATGTTGTTATGACAATGTCCCTCTTACCTCCTATCTATTTCAATTGTTCTCTTAAAGAATCATCATCATCTATATGAATAGGGGTTTGAGTGGGAGAATATTCTTCAACCCTAGAAGAAGAAACTTTCTCTAATTTTTGCTTCTTTGCAACATGTTCAATAGGTGGGCTTTCTACAGTTTGTCTTTTATAAAGAGGCACAAGATGTACACTCTTTGCTACCACATACCTTGGTCTTTGTTGTAATGTGTACTATCTTGGATTTATGATAACTTTTCTAGCTAATCTCATTTCTATCTCTACAACCTAATCTAGATAAGCTTTGACTAAGAGGCTTTCTTTTCATTCAAAGTTTGCATAATCCTAGAAAAATTATTCATAAGCATATTAAACTTATCCCTCCAATATTTTTCATTTGATAAGGGATTATATTTAGGTTCCAAAATATTAATGAATTCAAGGATCCTACTATAAACCTTCCATTTTTCTTTCCTGACCTCTTGCTCTTGCAAGGAAAATTCATTCCTATTATATCTTTAGGGAAGCATACAAAATGTTTATAAGATCTAGCCTTTTTCCTTTCTTTAAATATATCATAAAAACCCTAAGTATCATTAAAATGTGTATGAGAATGTGCCATTTAATACCTACCTAAATTTTTTCTCAAGTGTTTCAGACCTTCTTTGGTGATTACAAAATTATGAACAATAGTGAAACTTGGAAAGATTGTACCTTTTGATTGCCCTAGAAGCTCCTTCTCTTCAAGTCCTCTTGTGTACCATAAGATTTTTGCAATCCCAACTTTTAATGGAACTTGATAAGGTGGGACATGGGGCTGCCCTAGGAAACCATATACTTTGAATATGGTAGATATTGAATATGGGATAATATCTCCCCAATTGTGAGTCACCTTCAGTCCTTTAGAAAAATCCTTGGGTCTAATTAGTTCTAACAAAGGTCGAGGTATTCTAGGATTACTTCCAGTCAATAACACCCTCAATTTAGAAGAAAAATACCTATCAAACTTGACAAAGATGGCATCAGTGACTTCCTAGGTCATGTCTGCACTCTACAATTGAACAGGGAGCTTTTGTCTATCCTTCTCCATCTTCAACTTCATCTCTTTAGAGAAAATAGAGACACTTTTGTACAAACATATGTACATAAGAAGGGAGTACCAGTAGAAAGGTTTTTCTACTTTAGCCTTACTGATACCTATTGACCCATTGTGAATTTCTTTTGCTAAATAAGTGGAAAAATCAAAGATTAATCTCATGCCATATTGCAATGTCTGAGCCATGATAAAAAACTATAGATCCTTGGATGTGATCCTGTTCATCCTTTCCAAATATCTTACTAAGAGAAAAATATAATTCTTGTGCTCTAGGATTGAAATATTTCTTTAGCAATGGCTTAGGGGTATTTATTGTAACCAAGGGAAAATTTCCAATCTTCACAAAATGTTCCTATAATGGCCCTTGTCTTAGGTACACCTTTATAGCATCATACCTAGCATGCAGTTCTTCAAAATAAATTTGTTTGTGCAATGCATCATTAGGGTTCAAATGAAAAACTTCTCTAATCAGCTCTAGTGCAACCTTAAACAAACTATCTCTAGCATTATTCTTGACCATCCTTGACATTGGATCATATCTTTTTGCTATCATCATCAGGGGGTCATCATTGAAAAATACACTAGGAACAACCAACTTTCCAATGTCAAATTGTTAGACATTGCTCAATGGAGTGTTATAATTTATCTTTGAAAACTATTTTCTAAATAATTTCAAACCTTTGACATATATCTCTGCATCCCTTAGCTAGTTAGCTTTATCATACAAACCCTCACTAATTTGCAACCTAGAGTTCTTCAGAACAAATTCCTTCACTTTTGTTGTTTCATTTATGGATTGAGGTAGTTGTTCCAAAAAGTCATCATGCACATTCCTATGCTGTTAATCTAACTTCCTAGAAAAATCATGTCGCCGAGGCATTTTTAGCAATTTCTTAAAAATAAAAATAATTCAGAGAATAATGTCTCAAAAGACTAGAATATATCTGCACTTACCTGTAAAGGCTTACAACACTAGAAAATAAACACTTTGCCACTCAAGAAATCACAATCTACTCTAGTTCTTGCTGCATTCTAAAATCTCTATTGTGTGGTATTTGATAATTAATTGAATTTTTTATTTTATGCATAATTCCCTTCACATGAACTGGCATTGATTAGTATTAATTTCCCCAAAAGTCATATTTTCATGTAATGCTGCAATTTTGAAAATTGGCCATCAATATGAAAAAAATCAGATGGTTCTATTTTAAACTATTATGATTGCATAACCTTTAGAGAAACCTATCATGCTTCATGTTGTCACTTTCTTGCTTTAGTTAAACATCATTTAAATTTATCTTGTGAGAAAGTGACAGTCACTGATCTTTATTTGATCAACAATCAAGAACTTTACCTACAATTGTATACAACATGTGGCCCACATAGACACATGTTAAATTGTCACATCCTCACTTTGAGTAATCATTGAGCACTTTTATTCTGCAAAAAAGTGACAACCTTTGATTTCAATTTGATCAATGGTCATGGAAATACTAATTTCAACTGCATCTTCTTCATAAAATAGGGCCCACTGAGACATGTGTCATCACATTGTATTCTCTCTTTAATAAAAAAAACCTTGCAACTTCAATCTGCAAGAATATGAAAATCATCGATCATCCCATATTTGATGATTAGAAATGAAGCTACACTATACTAAAATCCTTGTATCAATAACCAATGGAAACATGCCACCTAGAAATTTACATAGTCAACACTTCCTTTTGACAAATTGCATTATAAATAGGGCCCATGGAGACATGTGGCATCATGTCATATTCTCACTTTGGTTAAAAACCTTGCAACTTGAATTTGTGAGAATACAAAAGCCATAGATTTGCATTTGATCAATAGTACTTGCAAGATCATAGTTCTACCATCTACATCATCATCATTAACCAATTAGATTTCACCCATATTCCAACTCGCTCTAACAAACTTTGATTTGTAGCCTAAGGTTGAAACAAGTCCCACCAACTTCCACATGTCATGCTCTCACTTTCTTGCTTTAGTTAAGAACCTTGCAACTTCAATTTGTGAGAATACGATGATCATAGATCTTTATTTGATCAATGGTCAAGAACTTTAAATCCCCTTTGGTTAAGAAAATATTATTAAATTAATAATGAACCAACCACAAATAGACTTAGGGCTAAAGACTCATGCACTAAGGTAAAAAGACTTGTAGGAAAATAATTAAAGAATTTATGAGAATTTATAGAATAAAGGTTTTTCAAGGGTTTATGAGAGATTTACCATGCTCTTTTGAAAATTTGAACAAAAGAAACCCTAATTCTGAAGCTTAGGTCATATAAAATAGTATGGTAACACAAAATTTGAGGTTTTATCTAGGGAAATACAAATTAAAGCATATAACCCTTGATTTCAAAAAGTCAACAGGATTTTTTACTATAAATTGCAAAAAGTTTTTGAAGGTGAAAAACCAGGCCAATAGACATCAATGACAAACACAGTCATGAATGCAACATGTCAATATTCTCCAATGCTTAGGATACTCCCCCAAATTATTATCATCAACATTGATGCTAACAATCTCCCCCTTTGGCATTAATGACAAAATAGATAAAAAACATCTAAGTTCCAAGAATACTAAAACAATACTCTATTGTTGATGTTCTCATTTTCTCAAATCCTCTTCATTAATCAATTCTAAAATCCTCTGGAACATTGCATTATTCTTCTTCTTCTTTAGGATCTACAATAGTTTTTCATAGTAAAAAACTCGCAATAAATATCTCCCTCATAGATATATTCCTCCTTTACATGAATCTTTCTAAATCACCCTAATAAAATAGAGATTTCTCTCCCATTCATACTTTTCTTATGCATTCTCTCCTCTAATAAACGAGAGAGTGTTTTTTCATGCATATTCTCTCCCCCATTGACATCAATGACAATGTCCTCATTATGTCAATTTACTGCTCCAAGTCTTCAACCATCTCAAGTGTCCAAAGACACTATTCAAGAAAAAATATCAAGAGTACTCAATGACTCAAATCATCATAGATACTCCCCCATATAGGAAGCATCGACATTCAATCCAGTCTAACAATAGTTCTATGTACCACTAAACTAATGCACTTATTGCATCATCTACTTAGAATTAGGCAAGGGCATAACCCCAAGCATACCTCTAAGTACTCAAATGTATCTTTAGATAAGGGCTTCGTAAAGATATCTGCACTTTTATCTTTAGTACTCACATACTCTAATCTAATCTCTTTTTCTGCTACTTTTTTTCTCAACACATGATACTTAATAGATATATGCTTAGTCTCAGAATGCAATGCAAGATTCTTAGATGTACTAACTATACTTGTATTGTCATAGTAAATGATAATAGGTTTTTCAAACTCAATTTTGATATCCTTTAGCATCTATTTCATCTACTTTACTTGATTACAATTATTTTTTGTTGCAACATACTCTGCCTTAGCTGTACTCTAAGAAATACAATCTTGTTTCTTTCTAAGCCAAGAAGCCAATCTTCTTCCAAGAAGAAATTCTTCACAACTAGTGCTCTTTCTATCATCCATAATGCCTACCCAATCTACATCAATATATACACATAGAGTAAAATCACTTGATCTATCATACCAAATTCCATAGTCAAATGTTTCTTTCAAGTATCTAAATATCCTCTTTACTGTTGCATAATGATATTCTTTAAGATTAGCTTAAAATCTAGCTACAATCCCAACTACATTTTCTATATCTAGTCTGGTGTGAGCTAGATATTGTAAACCTCTAATAATGGATCTGTACTTCTTCTTCTCAGCTGTAGGTATCTCATATTTTCTAGATAACTTGTGACTAGTTATCATAGGTGTACCAATAGGCTTACAACTTTCCAATCCAAATATCTTCAAAAAATCCTTCAAGTACTTAGCTTGTGAAATAAAAATTCCATCACTATTATACACAATCTACAATCCTAGGAAAAAAATCATTTCTCCTATCATGCTCAATTTGAACTCATTCTTCGTTTCTTTAGAAAACTAATCACTTGCTTCATCATTTCGTCCAAATATGATGTCCTCAAAAAAATTACTATTATCAAAAAACCATTCTCAATTTCTCCTAAATACAAGTTACTTTGTTGTACCTTTAGCAAATCCAACCTTTGCCAAATAGTTGTCCAACCTTTCATACCAAGTTCTAGGTGCTTGCTTTAGACCATATAGATCTTTCTTTAGTCTACATACCATGTCTTTGTCTTTTGTCAAAAGAAAATCTTTAGGCTGCTCAATAAATACCTCTTCTTCAAGTTCTCCATTTAGGAAGGCTGATTTAACATCCATTTCATATACCTTGAACTTCTTATTCACTACATAAGACAAGAACATTCTTATTGCTTCCATTCTAGCTATAGGTGCATATGTCTCCTCATAGTCTATGCTTTCTTTCTATGAATATTCTTTGCATACAAGTCTAGCTTTTTTCCTCACTACTTCACCTTGCTCATTCATTGTGTTTCTAAATATCCATTTGGTTCCTATCACATTCTTATCTTTAGGTCTTAGAGCTAACTCCCATGTTTCATTCTTCACAATATGATCTAATTCTTCCTTCATTTCTTAATCCAATGATCATCTTTACATGCTTCATTTGTACTCTTAGGTTCAACTTTAGAAATCAAACATATCTCTTCACTAAGTCTGTTTCTTGTCATCACACCTTTTTCTTTACTTCCAATTGTAGAACAAGAATTTTAGTGTGCAAAGAACATTAACAAATAAAGTAAACATTCACAAACCAAAAAAACTAAATTCACATATATGCTTAGACAAAGAAAGCAAACAAGAAGTGCAAACCTCACAAGAGAAAACACTCCATGCTTTCTTGATTCTGTAGATGTGTCCTTTTGCTTTGGATGTATGCTCAAGATGCTCAAAAGCTGCTTCAATGGAGATGGGTAATGGCAAATTGGTAGCTTTGTGAGCTCTCAATTTGGCATTATAAGGGTATGGGTATGGCTTTTGGCTCTCAAAAGGGCATGGTAACTTTAGCTCAAAGATTGTTGATGAAATGGCTTGGGATGGGATTCAATTTATAGGCTAAGGGGTAGAGGGATGGAGGGCTTAGATGCAAGGATGGATGAAGGCTTAAGGAGGGCTAGGATGCACTCAAAGGAGAGCACATGGATTGTGCTTGTTTAGCACCAATGGGAAGGTGACACTTGTCACAAGGAGGATGAGTGTGAGAGGGTAGGGTAAAGGGTTGGTTAAAGGAATGATGAGTGGGGTTGAGTATGTAAGAGGGATGTAAGAGGAATGAGTGTGGAAGAGGGAAGAGTGTGGAAGATGGGTGTAAGAGTCATGAGTGGGCTTGTAAGAGTCTTTTATGTTTTGTAAGAGCACTCATGACTTAGTGGTTGGGTTTTTTTGAGGGGAGACTTTGGTTTGGATTAGGAAAGTCTTAAACTTGTTTAAGGAATGTGACAACATTAGGGGGTGGATTAGGCTTGGGTTTAGGATTAGATTAGGGATGTTAGAGATGTGCAAGTGGATGGCATTAATGAGGGTGGGTGAGTTAGTGGCTAAGCTTGGTTAGTATGGGTGGATGGGGTGGATTAGGCTAAATGGAGGATTAGAGATAGGTTAGGGGTTTTTGAATTTGAGGATTTTATTTATCAAATAGATTTATTTAATAAATGGAGATTTTTGGAATTAGATAGGAGAAAAAGATTTAATTGATAAATAATAGATGATTTGATTTATCAATTAGGACTATAGATGATTAATTAAATTAATCAACTAGGGATGGCAAAGGATTAATTAAATAAGAATTTAATTAATGATGCCTTTAGAGATGGCTAAATTAGATTACCAAAGCAGTGTAATCAAATTTAGGTGTTTGCATTTTGCCCCTCTTTGACATAGTGTTGAAACAACACTATTTCAAAGAAGTTCGAATGAAGATGACACGAGGAAGATGTTTTAGCAACAAGGTTGCCCCAGTCTCTGATAAGAAGAGGAGAGACTAGACTTAGATGATGCCCCCTCAAGAAGGCGGCAGGGAGAGAAATGAGGCTCGATGACTTTTTGAAAAGTACAAGAAATTGAGATGAGCTGAGACGCAGGTTGGCGAAGAGAAGGGGTTGAATTTGCTCAAACTCTCACTATGAGAGAATGATAAAGGGAAATCAGAGGCACAATAGTAAAGCAAGCTTAAGACTTTCCAGGATTGGGGGGGGGGAGATGGAGGAGCGGAGCACTATAAAAGGAATCCATGGTAGAGAGATGGATGATAGAATGATAAAGCTGATGCAACAGGATTTCAAAGAGTCAGACTGGCGAAAGATGGGTTTCGGAGATCCCTAGGACTAGGATTGTGGATCTCGAAAGATGAGGCTTGGTGGATTGATTTGATTGGTGGATCCCTAAGACTAGGATTGCAGATCCCTAAAGCTAAGTGTGAGGAGTGATTCAAAGAGATACTGATGCATAAGCTGGGGTAGCAGCGAAAGATGTAGGATATGGATGGGGGATAATGGAGATGAAGGGAATCCATTGAAGCTTTTTGAGTGGGGGGAATACTTCAAAGAGAAGTACCACCATGTAGTTGAGCACTAGATTTGCTATAGGACTGTTGGTTAATTGCTAGGGTTACCAAGAACATCAAGGCCTTTTTACCAACCATCCAGAGGACTGACAAACTGACTCAAAACAAACACACAAGTATTGCCCCAGTATCACACATGAATCCCAGAGGAAGCAGCGTGGAAACGACACTAGGTAACCCACAAGCAGAAAAAGAAAACAAGAAAAAGACCTGATCAAGACCTTACGCTCTAATTGCCCCATTCGCAACATACCATGATATGGAAGATCGTGGCAACCTTGAGGAAGGAACAAGGAGATTGCTTGGAATAGATATTTCAAGACCCAAAAGGGAAGATCCCAAATCAAAAGAAAGCGAAAATACAAAAGAGAACTATTTGCCAACGAGATGGGTAGGATGACGTACTAACAGACCAAGATCAGACATGAGGAAAGCTATATCCTACAAGGATCTATCAGAGAGCACCTAAGCTGATGGATCTGGATGAGTGATGCGTCTAGCAAGCTGAACTAAGAAGGATAACACTTTGGTGATAGGAGATCTAGCTAAAGGATGCATTGGAATATCTAACCAAAGTGTGCGATGTGTGCAAGATGTTGACCAAGGATGAACTAACACGAAAGCCGGATAGATACAATGATACTAATCTAAAGAGGATGTACAAGCTGACAGACCAAGATATGTTACAAATGTACAAGTTTGTTCATGTTTTGGTTTTTTGTGAGATGGAAATGTTTGTGAAGGATGGGATGTCTATAATAGTTGATAGGTGGATAGGTAGATGGTTTGTGAAAAGCTTAAGGAAAATGGGATTCTGTGTGTGCATGTGATAGGATATAGGCTAGGATACAAGATTATTTACAAGCTGGAATATGGTACAAGCTTTGGACAAGATTTGAATATATACAAAGTATGGTACAAGATTTACAAGGTATAATACAAGCTTTGGTACAAGATTTACAAGCTGTACAGGAGGTATTGACAAGCTCCATCAGATTTTGGATATTTGATTGGAACACCAAGGGAACAAGCAGGTGTTTTATGGGATGGTGGGTGGATGGATTAGGGATAGGATAGTGATAGATAATGGATTAGTCTTTAGCACACAAGGCACCTGAATTACCAGGTTTTCACCAAGGTACCTATCCAAGGCGCTTGAATTGCCAAGTTTTCAAAATTGGACGCTTATTTCTCTTTACTATTTTTTTTTTTGTATTTTTCAAAAGCTGGGTATACCAAGGATCTTCAAGCATAGAACTTCTTGAGATAAATGATGTTAGTGGGATCATTCAAGAGTTCTCCTTCTGGTGTAGATAATTGATAGGCTCCGGAGCCAAAGGAGGTAGTAACCACATAGGGACCAAGCCATGTAGGTTCAAACTTGCCTTTCTTTTCTCGATCTGCTTGGACTTTCATATTTTCTTTAAGGACCATGTCACCTAGCTAAAAGTGTCGTGGGAGCACCTTCTTGTTGAAATTCCTTTTGAGACAAGTTTGATAGACTGTGAGATGGTCATAGGCTTGTTGTCTCTTCTCGTCTAAGAGATCTAGCTGGGTGAGTCGAGCTACTCTGTATTCTTCATCAAAGATTTACCCTCGCAAAGATATGCGTATTGAGGGAAGTTCAACTTCTATAGGTAATACCACTTCGGCACCATAGACTAGGGAGTATGGAGTTGTGCCTGTGGATGTACGGAAGGAAGTTCGATAGGCCCATAGAGCCGAATTTATTTGAAGGTGCCAATCACGCCCGGAATCATTGACAAATTTCTTTAGGATTTTGAGGAGGGTTTTATTAGTTGCCTCTGCCTAGCCGTTACCTTGTGGGAAATATGGGCTAGAAAAGCGGTGATGGATGTAGAGGGAAGTGCATAATTCTTCCATGTTGAGATTTTCAAAGTTAGCTCCGTGGTCAGTGAAGATGGTGGATGGGATGCCGAAGCGGCAAACAATGTGGTACAAGATGAACTTGGAGACTTGAACTCCTGTAGCTGAGACTAGGGGGACTGCTTCCACCCACTTAGTGAAATAGTCTGTAGCTGTTATTATCCATTTATGTCCATCAGATGAGAGAGGTGTGATAGTTCCAACTAGATCAAGGCCCCAACAAGCAAAAGGCCAAGGTGGTGCAATAGGTTGTAGACCCTGTGCTGGAGCATGCACAAGATTTGCATGTTGCTGACATGGGAGACACTTTCTGAAAAAGTCACAAGAGTCTTCTTCAATGGTAGGCCAATAGTAGCCTGCTCTAAGGATTTGTCGTGCTAGGACAATACCACTCGTGTGGGCACCGCAAAGTTCGGAATGTACTTCTTTTAATGCCATTGCGGCCTCATTTTCATCTAAACATCGAGAGAGAGTATTGTGATAACCCCGATGATATAGGGTATTGGCTATGATAACATAGCGAGATGATTTTCAAATAAGGTTCTAGCATTGGGTGCATGTGAGGTTAGGGGATATGATACCATCGTTAAGGTAAGCGTGAATTTCATGGTACCAAGGGGATTGGAGACCAACCAAGATACAAACACGGTTTGAATCCTCATTCGCATAAGCAGGTGTGAGGAGCTGCTCAACTAAGAATTCATACTGCGTAGCGTCTTGGGGAATTTCCAAGAGCGAGCCGATAGTGGCCATGGCGTCTGCTGCTTTATTTTGCATTCGTGGCACTTGTGTAAACTGAAGCTTTGTAAAATGCTGGGTCATCTGATCAATTAGCTCTTTGTAGGGTAATAGCTTTTCATCTTTGGTTTGATATTCATTTAAGACTTGTTTGATGATGAGTTGGGAATCACCAAAGACTTGTAACCCAGTGATATTCCATTCTGCAGCTATCTTTAATCCTGCTACAAGAGCTTCATATTCTGCTATATTGTTGGTGCTAGGGAATTGTAGCTTGAAGGCTTTTGGAATGTAATCTCCTTGAGGTGTAACTAATAATATTCCTGCCCCTGATCCATGAGAGGTGTATGAGCCATCAAAATAAAGCTTCCATGGGGGCTGTTCTTCAATTAGGCAGATATGCTAATCTGGAAATTCTGTGAGCAAAGGATATGCATCTACTAGAGGTGCATCAGCTAGGTGATCTACTATAGCTTGCCCTTTGATTGCCTTTCTGTCCACATACTGGATGTCAAACTCACTTAGTAGCATAACCCATTTGGCCAAACGGCCTGTAAGTGCTGTTCTGGAGAGCATATACTTGAGAGGGTCAATCTTGGAGACTAGTTGGACGGTATGACTTAGCATGTAGTGGCGAAGCTTTTGAGTTGAGAAAACAACTGCCAAACAAGCTTTTTCCATAGGAGTGTAATTGAGTTCATAACCAACTAGGGTTCTACTGATATAGTAGATGGCTCTCTCTCTGCTATAATCATCATGTTGTGCTAGAAGTGCCCCTAGAGCAGTAGGTATTGCTGATATATACAAGATCAAGGGACGACCAGGAACTGGTGGAACCAAGATAGGGGGATTGGTGAGATACTGCTTGAGTTGATTGAAGCTGCGTTGACATAATAGATCCCACTTGAAGTTCTCATTCTTCTTTAGCAAGTGTGAAAACGGTGTACACTTATCTGAAAGTTGGGAGATGAAGCGCCGGACAGATTGAAGTTTTCCTTGAAGAGAGCGAAGCTGTCGCAGTGTCTGGGGAGGAGGCATGTTTAAGATAGCCTTGACCTTTTTGGGGTCGATCTCTATACCTCATTTAGAAACTATGAAGCCTAGAAGCTTGCCATATGTGACCCCAAAGACACACTTCTTGGGATTTAACATGAGATGATATTGGGCCAACCTATCAAAGACTTTCTCCAGGTCAGCAAGATGATCCATGAAGGTGTGAGATTTGACTAGGATATCATCCACATAATCCTCCAAAATGCTATGGATAAGATCATGGAAAATGGCTGTCATAGCTCTTTGATAGGTAGCCCCAGCATTCTTTAGGCCAAAAGGCATCATGGTGTAGCAAAAGGTTCCCCAAGGGGTAGTGAATGCTATCTTATGCTGGTCCTCTTCTGCAATCTTGATCTGATTATACCCAAAAAATCCATCCATAAGGGACAAAATTTCATGTCCAGCTGTAAGATCTACAATCATATCTATGTTGGGCAAGGGAAAATCATCCTTTGGACAAGCTTTGTTAAGATCTTTAAAATCAGTGCAGATTTTGATGTCACCGGAAGGCTTAGTGACAGGGACCATGTTGGAGATCCATTCTGAGTAGTCGATAGGTCGGATAACCTTAGCAGCTAACATTCTTTCTAGTTCAGCTTTGACTAGTAAGGCCACCTTGGGGTGCATTTTTCTAAGCTTTTGTCTTACGGGCTTGATCTTTGGATCGACTGCAAGATGATGAACTACAAGCTTTGGATCAAGTCCTGGCATGTCCTGATATGACCATGCAAATCGGCCAATGTTCTCTCATAAAACCTCAAAGAGGAGGTCAGCTTGGTCTTGTGATAGGGATGCAGCAATGTGAACAATTCTAGGGATCTCTGAAGAACCAATGTTGACTTCTCTAGTATCCTCTATTAGAATAAAAGACACCTCTGGTTGATTATCTTGAGGAGGCAATACTAAATCCTCATATCTGTGTGAAAAATCTCTAGCTTCTTTGTGGTAGTGAACTTCTTGTTGGGAAAAGATACCTTCTTCTACTTAGCCAAAATATATTATTTGCAAATCACATTACCGAGCTTAATAATCTTAGGCATATCTCTGATTGCAAATGTGCTACTAACCTTTACAAAATTATCAAAGTTTATAAAACATAATCTCTTATGTCATAACTAACTATTATCCACTTTAGTAACCAAGCAAGTCATTTCACTATGATTCAACTGAAATAAATTACCTCTAGACCTAGTTCTAGTTCTAGTCATCTTACCATCCTTATCCTTGATAGTGCATCTCTTTTCGATGAATTGCAATTGATACCCTTCATCCACTAATTGTCCAACACTCAATAAATTATTCTTCAATCCATTAAAAAAAAAAAAAACATCATAAGTGTTAGTTCTTCCATCTAAGGTAATAGATCCAATCCCTGTAATATGATAGGCTGCATTGTTACCAACTCTAACAATACCTCCATCATAGTTTTGTACATTAAAAAAATTATTCATATCACTAGTCATGTGATATGAACAACCATTGTCTATTATCCAATCATATTTCTTTTTAATTTGGGAAACTAGAACCTTTTCTTCTCTAATTTCTCTATCAAGCTCATCTTCTTTATTAGTTACAAATCCTATCTCAACATCACTTTCAATTTGAACTCTTTCATTAGATTCTTCATCTTCATTAGCATATAAACAATTTCTATCTCTTCTAGGATTAACCTTTCCCTTATACTTTCTCTCTCTTTTAGGATATTTAGATGCATAATGACCAAATTCATTAAGTGCCCAATATTTAAAGATATTCTTACCATCTTTTTCTCTTCTCACAAGAAGTGCTATACCTTCCTCAATCTTCTTGTCTTCATCAAATCTGGCTTTGCTACTACTAGGAAAATATTCATGTGTGCTTGCACTTCTAGACAGGCTTGGCCAAATATTCAAGGCACTGAAAGCTATCGCAATTATTATCAGTTCTCCTAATTGCTTTGGATCTACTTCTGCTACTTCCAATCTTCCAAATAACATTTCCTTGGTAAACTCCTTAGTGTAGAGTATAAGTAACTGAATTATTTGATCAACTTGCTTGAATGGTGGTGTCAAAGTTTTCAAGATCTTCTACACAACCTCATCTTCTTCCTTCATTGAACCATGTGATTTGATTCCCACAACAATCTCTGATATTCTACCAATATCATTTCTTACAGGTTCATCTTCCATCATCTTAGCATCTTGAAATGCGCATATCCAATTTTGCAATCTTACTCTCTAATTCTTTCTAGGTTTAATGAGATGTTTGAAGTAACTTTACCTGACTCTATTCATTCCCTGGAAGAGTTGATAGTAGAGCCTCTCTATCTCTCAAATTTCACATGAACATAGCTCTCTTTACTTTACTGCATTCTTCAAGTTTCCCTTCTTCAACAATTGTCTTCTCACTCTTTGTCAAGATCCAAAAACTTGGACCCATGCACAATAGATGAGTCTTCATCTTCTCCTTTCGACTATCATAGTTGACCCATCAAATCTATAACTATCCTTCCTAAAAAGATTCACCATCGATCTCCCAAAGCTATTAAGTTTATCTTTCAAAGACCTAAGGCTCTAAAACTAATTGTTAGAATGTATAGTCCTCCAATATAACTAAGAGGAGGGGGTGAACCAATTATCCAACTAATACCACAATTATCAACTTTAAACAATCTTTAACCATATGAGTAATATACTTATAAACCACAACAAGATAGTCATACAAAATAAAACCAAATATGTTAACTAGGGAAACCCTTGATTAGAGGGAAAACCCCAGTGGGGTTAGTACCCACAAGATGATGTACTAATATAAATATTCCTTGTTAGGGGATGGACCCTATTATGAGTCTATAACAACATTCAATACATATTAGTCCCTATTAGGGGACTTTGAATCCATATTAGAGGATTCCAACCTTGTTAGGAGTTGTACCAACCGTGTTTAGAGTTGTGCAATATAGCTGGACCCATTGCCCAAATAGCTTCAAGGTTAAGACCAATGAACCCACTATCCAAATGATCTTTGTATTATTCCTTGGACAATAATAGAATTGAAATGTATTTTCTTCATCTTTCCTATCAATTGGACCTCTGCTCCTTCTGATCTTGTAACTAGATCATAAAACTTACATCCAATAATCCCTTGCATCACTTACTCACATTTAGTAAGCACTCTACTTCTTTTCACACTTTATGTAACACCCTACCTTAACCAAAAGATAAAACCATACAAAAACACAAGAGTAAAACTCAGACAATTTTTTTTTTCTTTAAAACAAAATTCCATTATATAATAACTTTTACAATTAAGCACTGAAAAGTACTCTTAATAAAATTAATTACATCCATGAACAATTCATCTGAGTATGTAAATATACTCTGATTTAATATACAACAAGTGTGATCAGATAGACATTGATTCAAACTAAATTCTGAGTTACTCATAACCCTAAAAATAACTACAATTAATCCTTAAATGATACAATAGTAGTTTATTCTTCCAGGTCCATAAACCAATCCTATAACGAACCTCAAATCAAAACAAACACAATCGAAAACACATACAAGGCTTAGTCTCGCTAAATAAACTGTTGAGATCTCCAGTAAACCTGCATGTTAGATTTAATTACATCATAATATACATGTAATTCAAATAACATATATACTGAAAGTACAATTTCTCTTTTTCCTAACCAGATTTAAAGCAAGAACATAATTTCTTACAACCAGGTATGCAAAAATAAACTCGCATAGAATATGACAAAGTAATGATCTAGTAGTTCATGGGTGTCAACATAAGAATCTATGTTCAGCTACTCATCAGATTCAATATGCCAGGTGAAATCATAATATTCTTATTTTGTTATGTGAAACCCAACCCATGAATTTTAAACATTACCACTTGATTAAATAACTGTCATAAACTTTCCCATAAGGATCTAGACTAGTGTCGGAGAGCATCCGACAAAATAATTATATCACCACAAGTTACTCGATTTATGACAGCCACCCAATCTAAAGGATCACACTTGCATAATCCAATACACACAAAATCCTAGGTATACTAATCGAAAGAAAACAACGTTCAATTCCAACTAATAAAAAAAAAACTATTTCTTTTTCTTCAATATATCAATTGATCCAGCAAACAAAAAAATAACAAATGAAACCAAACTTTCCACTTCCCATTGTAACCTCATGTTAAATGAAACCATACTTGTAATTTTTCGAAAACAATCCTCATCTCAATAATACCTAATGAAACCATACTTCTTTTTGTTTCCATAAATAGCCATTCACATCTTAACATTTAAACTTTTAACAAGAAATGTTTTTCCAATTCAGTACATCTTTTCTCAATTCAAAGAATAACTTATAAGCTGTGAGAATGATGCAATGCAATATAAGTCAGTTTAATAACAATCATATTTAAGAAAGATATATGTATATAATTCATAATTAAATAAAATGCTAATACCACAACTAACCACATTATATAACGTCCACTCACATTCACATTACTTACTATAATCTGAGTAAAAGATTTAACCAATTCTCGCTTCAGAAAACAAGTATCCGTAATAACTTCAAGATTACAAAACTACTTCAATACTAACCATTTAATTCATAAGGAAATGCATATACGCCTATACATATAACTTCATACATACATATATATATACATGGCAATATATATACATATATATATATAAAATTATATATATAATTATTATATATAAACATATATATAATACCTTATAGATTAAAATCAGATTTAAAATAGATGTAAAGTTCTTCCATAGTTTAAACTAACTATCCATCATAGAATATTGAGTTGAATGTTACTATAAAAGTAAATTAACCATCTTAATTACCCAATGATTCATCTTTTTCCAAAACCTATTAACTTCTCCATATCTATATATTTTAAACCAATATCCCTACTACCAACTATCAACCAAAACTAACACAATAATTTTCTTGACGGATAATACAGCAACAAAACAAGTTTTGAGATCTATTAGATTTCCACAATCCATGCTAATGTGCTGTCAAATTTCTGGATTTGATTGTGTATAATTTTTTTTTTTTTTTTTCATGTTCTCTTTTCTCTCTAGCATCCTGATGATGGATCATGTAGTATGATCCGAAACGTTGATGTAAAAAAATTATACACAATCAAATCCAGAAATTTGACAGCACAAAACAAGTTTTAGCAAAAAATCCTAACTTGTTGTTACCAGATGGATTTACTATCCTAAATCTACATGTCTACTTTTCTCTTGTTCCTAATATTTTAATTTTATCCTAATAGTCGACTGTGCCTAGAAAATCCAAATCCCATACATTCGGCAGGAACCAATTAAACTGTAAGCACACCTAAATGTAACAATGAAAATTCGATTGCAAAATATCCACATGGAACCCAGTGAATATAATCACAATACATTTCTGGGTTCTAAGCTTTTAAATCTTCATCGATAGAAATCTAGAAAAATAAACCTAAATTTATCCCTGTTTCTTAATATGCAATGTAGATCCCAATTTTTGATTCATGCAAAACTTAATATCAATAATCCCAAAATGCATGTTATCGCATAAGAAATTTAACAGATATTTTCACAACTAAACATCAATAACATCGTATTGACAGACACCCATAATCAAATTTGAGTTTATAAAACCTCAATTCATTTCACAATGTAACTCACTCGCATTCCCACTGTTAAAACAAACTACAAAACATTACAACCTCCAAACCCTGTTTGCAAGCAAAAAAAAAAATGCATATATTCATGCAATAACCATGTTCCCTCACTCTATTTCAGTTCATGCATTGTTCATTGCCGAATCTAGCATACACCCAGATTTGGGTCTCACTACTTTCTGAATTAAACCATCACATAATCCAAGTTCACATATCAGAAATCATATATATTGAACAAACAATAATTTGGGTTGTTTGAAAACCCCTAAAAACATATATCAAATTTCATTCATGCAAGATACATCCCATGTAACCAATATATGTGAATGATTTATACCAACAAAATAAACTAGAGAGAAAAAAATAAAGTTAGAAATTGCCCCTGCCTGTGAAAAATGTAGGGTAATACACAACAAAAATGCCTGGAGTGCCTTTGCAGACCAAATCTCCAACTGTCCCCAAGCCGTGCTCTTAGTGAAACCAAACAAACTTCACAACATCCAAAACCAAAAATGCAACCAAAGAATGATAGAAGAATGTAAAATATGAAACCATGGAGGTTTATAGCATTGATGAGAGGCTAAACTCTTCTCTATGTTCACCAGTTTCCCCAAAATAGCGCAGAGAAACCCGCTCAACCAAAATTCATGTATTTCAACTGAAGTTCCATAATGGAGAATAGAGCACATCTCGTAACAACTTCCAGAACAAATCAAATGAAATGAAAGATCTTAACAATGAGCTTATCTCTTAACCCATCTTTCTAAGCATTCGACGAAACATGGTCACCCAAGTACCAACTCGATACCCAATAAATCTGCCAGAAATAATGCAACCAACATTGCCGCCTTATGCCAGATCAAAACCCATGATAATACTTTGGTTTAAGCTTTGAATATTTTGAATCACAAACCAAGGTGATACATAATATTTTCAATATTAATACCAATGCTTAACATTAATATTAATACCAATATTATTATTAATGTTATTCAATATAAAATACTACTAACCAATATGTTATATATATATATATATATATATATATATATATATATTCATACTTATAATTATAACTTGCATTAACATAAATACAAGCACATTAATATACAAACAATTACACACACACACACATACATACATACATACATACATACATACATACATACATACATACATACATACATACATACATATATATATATATATATATATATATATATATAATTCATTTAATGCACTTATATTTATATATATTGATACAATGTTATAAATATAAATATAAATATATTCTAGTTTTAGGCACAAGAAAATACCAAATGCAATAACATTTCAATGCTACCTCAACATAGATCTGCAAGTATGATAAAGACATAAATTATGAAATCAACACCAATCCAACATAATAATTTAAAATTGGATTGTCTTCTTTTAATTTTTATTCTATTTTTTTGAAACCTTTTCTTACAAAAGGATACTTGAATCTGAATTTATTCAGCTTATGAGATCCTAATTAACACACATAATACTTAATAATATTAAAGACATTAGCCTGAGAGTCAGATCTAAGTAATCATCTGAATTCTCCAAGTGTCTAAAAATAAACATAATGTTGATAAAAACTAATAGTATCAATGAAATAACCATTTCAAAACAAGTACAAAACCACACAAAAGGTTAAACAAATCTCAGAATCCAGAGTAACAGATGAAGAACTATCAGGGCCATGACACTTTGCATTTGGTACAGTTGATCAAAATAACTCTTTCTCTCATTAAAAACAAGGAAACAAACTTTCCTTCATACCATATCTTCAAAATAATTCATTGAGTTAGCCTTGAGGCTTTCCCAATCAATTTTTAATAAGATAATTAATTAAATACAATTACAATAACACTATTAGCTCATAGTCTATACAAAAGTTCACATGTGCAATACTAGGGTTTGCATACTAGCTAAAAATAAAAAAAATCCTCTATTACCAGCTGAGTATGCATCTCTTCATTTCATCTCAATTGTAAGATAGCCAAAAAAATTAGGAATTACTTTCCTAATGCTCTATTTCTATACTGCTATCTTTAAATCAAGTACAACTTTCGTACATCTTCAAATTACGTGTTACACATTGAATCATGTCATTAGGACACTATGTTGAACATGTCCATGGCTACGCATCACCAAACAAGAAAAACCTTGTCCATACAACTATAATCTTTCTTTTTTATTTAGCTAGTCTTCATAGACTTACTGCTATATTGACATCAATCACAAACACAGTCATGAGTTCAACATGCCAATATTCTCCAATTCTTAGGATACTCCCCCAAAGTAGTATCATCAACATTCATGCTAACAATATATTGTATAAAGAACATACAATGTACAGATGAAGATCCAACAATTAGACTTTAAAAGTTGTCTAACTGTGAGCTAAGTTATTTGATAGAGCATATAAAATTTTTGTGTGTCCTTTTGACTTAGGCATTATGGGAATGTGCAGCATTAGATATGAATAGGACAAGATGTTAGGGTAACATGTTCAAGTGCATGAGATAGTATAATCAATACGGAAGAAGATATAATAATTTTACAAGTTGTAGTAGTATACAAACATAACATAGCATGATATAAAATGGTTAAATGTGTGAGTTAAGGAATTATTTAGTTTACAAAATAATTACTTAACTAATTAGGGATGACATCCTAGATTTTAACCCCAAGAAGGAAAGAGTTAATTTTGTATTTTTCCAAGCATGTGAAAGCTTGAAGGCTATCTAGAAAATGTTTTATGAATTACAAAGGTATAAAGGAAAGTTTGAAGAAACTCCTAACATGGTTGAAGCTTCTAACAAGGCCTAAGTCCTCTAACAAGGACCGAGACGCTATATGCATGCAATAGAATCTTAACAAGGTGAATATATTTAACTAGATACTTTTGATTAGTGGGTCATTCTGTGGGTATTATCCCCACTAGGTTTTTCCCTTGGCATGGGTTTCAATAGTTAACAAACTATGGTGTTATGAGTTCTATTATTATATGTGTTGATGATATGATTGAAAAGATCATTTGAGTTAGAAAATTGTTGTAAGAAGTGTTTTCAATCATTGTTTTGTGATTGATGTCAAACCTACTATAGGTTGGTAAGAAAAATGCTTATATGTTTCAAGCACTATCAATTAGTTGATTGATGAAGAGGATTTGATCAACAAGATGTAACAAAAGTACCTAGAGGAAAGGTTGAGTTATAATTATGTATTGAAGTGCAAGAATCAGTTAAAATAGTGATAACATAATGTATTGATAATCTACTTGGGATTAAAAAATGATTGGAAATTTTAATTGCTAAGCTTGACCAAGTTGATAGAAGGTGTCGAGTAAAGTTAGTGCAACGCAAGCAAAAAGTTAGTTGGAGCCGAGTATAAGCAATTTCTAGTGGATGCTAAGCAAGTTAGTATATGTCAAGTGTTTTTTAGTATGTGCTGAGCACCAATAAAATCTAGTTGATGCTGCGTGATTTTATAGTAAATGCTGAGTAACACAGTATGTGCCGAGCATTAGTAAATTGATAATGTCAAATTGTTGCATTATGAAAAAGATTGAAGAATTGCCAAATAAAAGCTAACAAGTTTGTTTTCTTGGAACTTGTGAATCAGGGGGAAGAAAAGATTAATGAGTTGGAGGCACAAAATCTTATGTAAACCATTTTGGAGGCGAATTCAAATGGATTCTAGGAGAAGTTTCTAGAGAAGGCAAGATATGGGGTAGATACATTGTATCCTACCTAATCCATTGAAAACCCTAATTTTTGAGAGGGATAATGAGCAGGAAAAAGAGTTCTAATTCCCTATATGAAGGGATGCTTGGTCATGAAGAAAGGTTGGTGAGAGGTTAGAGAGTTTTTGGATGCAAAAATTTGACAAAGTGAAGGAAGAGGGTTCTACTTCATCAAGTGATCCAAGAGGAGAAGTCTACAATTGAAAACTAAGCAAGAAGGTTTAATGAGGATGAATGCTTGAAAGGGTGAACAAGCTGTTAGAATTGCAAAGATTTGAAGCCAAGCAACGATGATGACTAAATAGTGATCTATAATCTTGAAGTAAGGTTGTAAGTTGTATCAGGTTAAACTCTACTATTACTCTCTAACAATTGTATCAGATTAGGGTAAAATCCTTTGGAGAAAGGTTGACTTAGTAGTCATTGGAAAATCCTTTAATAGGGTGACATTCCAAGTGAATGGCCTAAAGTCCTCTAACAAGGCTCACTTTTAACAAGGTGATTGAAATCCCTTAACCAAGTCACATTTAACATTGTGTGTTGTAACCTTTAACAGGGTTGGCCTTTAACAGGGCATCACTTCAAAAGAGTGAGAAAGGAGTAGCATGTTATTAGTGGTTTTTCCCAAATTGGGTTTCCACGTTAAATCATTATGTCATGTGTACTTATGGATGTGTTGTGTTTTATGCTTTACATTTTTGCATGTTAGTTTAACAGTAACATATCAATTTTGGTTTACACATAATGAATGCATGCATGGTTAAGAAAGTTTTATGGGTTCATTGAATTGTAAAATTTTTATTTGGACATCTATACCTTGAATAATTGATTCATCCCAACTCTCAGTTATTCTAAACAATTCCTAAAATTGGTATCAGAGCACAGTTGCTTAAGAGGATTAGTTTCAAGGTACTAAAAGCATAAAGATCAAGATGTCAAAGAGAGAGGTACCCAAGTTGAATAGAGATAACTTTCCTACATGAAAAAGTTTGATGAAGCTACACCTTGGAGGACTTGGAGACTATACACAAACCTACATTATAGCAAAAAATTTTGAACTAGCAGGAGCCCTAACTGCTAAAGATTTGAAGAAAAATAAAGAGCACAATCAAGCGATGTTGGAGATTGCCTCTGCTTTGAGCTATGCTGAGTTTGATGATATCAAAGACCTTAAAAGTACGAAGTAGATGTGGGATTACCTAAACACTATCTATGGAGGAGACAAAAATGTTCAAAGAGCTAAGTCAAAGAGTCTTAGAGTTAATTTTGATGACTTGAGAATGGAAGAAGGTGAAAACATTGCTCAATATGTTGCTAGAATAAAAGAGGTTGTTAGTGCTATAAAAGGTGCAACTAGTAAAATAGATGATGAAACTATGATAAGTAAAATCTTGAGAACATTGTTGCCTGTATATGCCATTAGAGTATCTACAATTCAAGAGTTAAGATGTATACCAGGAAATGATCTAACCCTTGAAGGCATAGTGGGTAGACTCATTGCATTTAAGTTATCAAATTTTCACAACTACAGACTAGAGAGTATTGAATGAACTTTCAAAGAAAAATTGTTACTGAAGGATTCTAAGGAGGTGAAGCCAAAGAAGAAGAAAAGAAAGATAAAATATGCATCCAATGATACTAGTACAGATGACATTGACCAATTGGAAGCATTGCTAGCTAGAAGATTCCACAAAGGAAAAGGTAAATTCAAAGGTAAGCTACCTATCATTTTTTTTAATTGCAATGAAGTTGGTCATATTGCAGCAAGATGTATGCAAAAGAACTTCAAAGAAGGGAACAAGTACAAAAATATAAAAGAAGATGATGGAAGAGACTATAGAGATAAAGGCAAAAAGTCATCCTACATTGCTAATGAAAACAACTCTGATGAAAATGATGGTGAAGTGGTATATGTTGCAATGAAAGATTAATCAGATGAGGATGAGGCTATTGCACTTATGAATTGTGTAAATAAGAATGAAAAATGGATTGACAGTGGATGCTCACATCACATGGTTGGAGACAAAAGTAAGTTCATTTCCTTAACTTGTTATGATAGAAATAGTGTAAGATTTGGTAATGATGCACCATGTTCTATAAAAGGAAAAGGGTCTATTAAGCTTATAGACAAGATATAATGTGTTGAAGGATTGAATTATAACTTGTTAAGTGTGTCACAATTAAACAATCTAGGGTGTGAGGTTGAGTTTGAAAAAAAATCAACTAAAATATATGATACAAATGGAAACTTGATTGGAAAAGGTGATCAAACTAGGAGTAATCTGTTCTATTTGGATATAGAAGATGCTACTTGTCTTATTGAAAAATTTGATGATTTATGGCTTTGGCACAAGAGATTATGTCATGTTAACTTTGATAATCTGATTAGTATAGGTAACATGAAAAGAGTTAGAGGTTTTCCTAAATTGAAGAAACTAGAAAACATAATGTGCAAATAATGTCAGCTAGGCAAGATGACAAAGTCAAGCTTTAAAAGTAAAGCTTATACCTCTAAGGAGATACTTGAAATTATTCATACTGATTTGTGTGGACCTATTGAAGTGCATAGCTACAAAGGAGAAAGGTATATAATGCTACTTGCTAATGATTACTCTAGAATGATAACTATCATGTTTTTAAAATAGAAATCAGATGCTTTTCAAATGTTTAAATGGTACTTGGAAAGAGTTGAGAAAGAGATAGGTAAGAGCTTGAAATTCTTGAGATCAGATTGAGGAGGTGAATTTACTTCACATGAATTTGAGGTGTTCTACAACGAAAAAGAAATCAAGGGACATATATCAGCACCAAGGACTCCCCCACAAAATAGAATTGCTAAAAGAAGAAAGAGATCTATAATGGACTGTGCTAGAACACTAATGATGGAGAAAAATGTTGCCTTGAAATATAGGAGAGAAGCTATAAGTACTATAGTATAGACTTTGAACTGTGTGCAAGTCAAGAAAGGTACTCACTCAACACCTTTTGAACTATGGTATGGTCATCCACCTAATGTGAAATATTTTAAGGTATTTGAAAGAAAATTTTATATTTTCAATGATGTTATAAGTGGAAAGTTTGATGCAAAGAGTGAAGAAGGTATACTCCTTGGTTACTCCACAAGAAGTAAAGATTACAAGTGTTTAATTACTAACACTAACAAAATTGTGAAAGTGCAAATGTGAATTTTGATGAGTTTACAAAAGCACATGAAGCTAAACCTATAAAATAACTAGAAGATTTCAAGACATTTGCATACTACTATGAAGGAATGCCTACTGAAGAAGATGTCACAAATCATGTAGCAAATCAGAAACAAGTTTCAACAACTGCCGAGTCACATCTTGTGAATGTTGAGTTGCAAAATGAGGAGAATGCACAATCTAACTCTGAGATTGGCACACATGAAAGAGATGCTGAAATACCTAATAGAGATGCACATAGTGATACTAAAGTTGAGAGATAGAATGCGGCCACAAGAACTGAGCCTATACTATCCAAATATGTCAAAAGACACCATCCTGTAGATCAAATCATTGGAGACAAGGATGCAAGGCCAATGAAAAGAAATAGATTAAGAGATGAATCATGCTTGCTAAGAATGAAGGAAACCAAGATAGTAAAAGGTGCATTAGAAGATGATGATTGGTACAAGGCTATGGAAGAAGAAATTCAGCAGATAGAAAAGAATAAGACTTGGAGCCTAGTTCCTAGGCCAGAAGACAAGAATGTGATTGGCACTAAATGGGTATTTAGGAACAAGCTAGATGAGAATGGTGAAGTAACAAGAAACAAAGCAAGACTAGTTTGCAAAGGGTATGCTCAAGAAGAATGAATTGACTATGGTGAAACATTTGCCCCTGTTGCAAAAATGGAAGGAGTAAGAATTCTATTTGCTTATGCTGCTTACAAAGGTTTCAAAGTTTACCAGATAGATGTCAAGTCTACATTTCTGAATGGAATATTAGAAGAAGAGGTCTACATAGAACAACCAGAAGGATTTTTGGATAAAAACAATAAAAACATGGTATGTAGACTGCACACAGCTCTATATAGATTGAAGCAAGCACCAAGAGCATGGTATGAGAGACTTCATAATTATCTTGTTAAGATTGGATTTGAAAGGAAAAATGATAACAACTATTTATACATGAAGACAAATAAAGAAAAAGGTATATTTCTATCTAAGATATTTGTTGATGACATAATATTTGGAGGACAAGATGCTTTGTGTAAAGATTTTGCAAATCAGATGAAGCAAGAGTTTGAAATGTCAATGTTTGGTGAGATCAATTTTTTTGTGGGATTACAAGTTTATCAAATGAAGTATGGTGTATATATCACTCAGTCAAAATATATCAAGGAGATATTGAAGATTTTTGAACTTGAGGACTCAAAAATAGTAAGTACACCTATGGTAACAACACTCAAACTATCAAAGAATGATGAATTTTTTGGAACTGATTGAAAAGATCATGAGGGAGATTGTTGGAAATGACTGAAGAGATCATATATAAAAAGTAATGGAATTGGTAAAGAATGTTCTCAATCATTGTTTTGTCATTGATGTCAAACTTGCTACTTGTAGGAATGACAATTGCTTTAGTGATCCAAATACTATCAATTGGTTGATTGACAAGGAGGAGGCAATCAATAAGATGTAACTAGAACACCTAGAGAAAGGTTGAAGTTATGATGTTGTAATGAAGTACAAGGATCAACTAAGCCATTGATGAAAAAGTGTATTGATGACATACTCTAAGACACAGAGAATGGGCACACTAAAACATATCAAAGATGTAAAGTTTTAGCTAAGTCATTTGTAAAGCCTAACTAAGTTCATTAGAGAGAGAGAGCCAACCAAGCTAATTAGTGCCAAACAGATTCCTAGTTGAAGCTAAGCAAGTTCAACTTCAGATGCCAAGTGATCTTCAAGTGCTGAGTTAAGACAACAAGTGTCGAGTAAATATCAGATGCCGAGTGATCTCCAAATGCCGAGTAAAGATTAGATGCCGAGTAAAGATCAAATGCCAAGCGAAGATCAAGTGCCAAGAAAATACAAATGCTGAGTAACATAGAGATGCCGAACATCATTAAACCAATAGTGCCGAGTTGCTGCATTATTTCAAAGATCAAAGATTCAAGCCAACAAGGTTGTTATCTTGAATTCTGTGAATCAAATAGAAGATAAGAGTGATGAGTTGGTGGCATAGAACACCATGTAGAACATTTTTTGAAGAATACAACTGGACTCTAGATGAAGTTTCTAGATAAGAGCAAGATATGGGGTAGATACATTGTATCTTACCTAATCCATTTGAAACTCTAAAGTTGGAGAGGGAGAATCAAATGGCAAAGGCAATCCAGATTTCTATTTAAGGAGTCATAAGGCTACGAAGCAAAAAGAGTGAGGAGGTCAAGCATGAAAGCATAAAGTGTTGAAGGAGGTGCTAAGGAGTAAGAAATCAAAGTTACTCTGCTTCAACATATGACCACATAAATGGTTGCATTGGTATGATGAGTAAGAAGGCTTAAAGAGACAAAGCTTGAGATGACAAGCTGTCAAAGCTAAAGTGATTAAAGCCAAGCAAAAGGACTAAACTGAAGTGTGATATGAAATCTTCAAGATATGTTGTAATTTTTATTAGATCAAAAAGTCATTATTGTTACTCTCTAGCAATTGTAATAGATAGTTTAAATCCTATAGACTTAGGTTGGTTTAATAGCCATGTTGTAAATCCTTCAACAAGGTGACATTCCAAGTGAATGTTCTAAAGTCCTTTGACCAGGCCCATTCCTAACAGTATGGTGAAATCCTCTAAAAAGGTCACATTTAATAGTGTGTTGTAAGCCTTTAATAGGGCATCACTTTAGAAGAGTGAAAATCAAGTAGCATGTTACTGGTGGTTTTTCCCAAATTGGGTTTCCACGTAAATCACTGTGTCATGCGTTGATCTTGCATGTTTTATCTCTGCATATTGATTTACTGTAATTTGCTAAGGATGATTGATTTAAGCTTGGATGGATGAAAAGTTTATGGATTCATTATAATTTGTGAAAAAGTATTATTAGGGCATTTGGACCTTGAATAACTAATTCACAACCCCCCCCCTCTCAGTTATTCTAAAGAATTCTAACATAATTAGCTAAGGTCAATCAAACATTGTGCAAATCCATGATTGGAAAGTTGCAATATGTAGTACACAATAGACCTAATATTGCATTAGCTATGGGGATAGTTGCTAGATTCTATGCTAATCCTAGAGAGAATCACTTGATGGTAGTAAAAAGGATAATGAGATACTTGAAAGGAACATAAGAGTATGGTTTATACTAGAAGAAGAATGAAAGTTTTGAATTGAAAGCCTACACTGATGCTGATTGGGCTAGAAATATTGATGATAGAAAGAGCACCAGTGGAGGAGCATTCTTCTTAGGTAGAAGACTTGTTACATGGACAAGCAAGAAGTAGAGTATGTTGCCGCTAGTATCAATTGCACAAACATTGTATGGATCAAATAGTTACTAAAGGAAATGAAGGAAGAAATCACTAAACCAGTGACACTTTATTATGATTAAAAAAAGTGTTATAAATATATCAAAGAATCCTGTTATGCATACAAAGACAAAGTACATTGCAATAAAGTATCAGTATGTAAGGGAGTTGGTTCAAGACAAAGAGGTGAAGATGGAATATATTAACACAAAGGAGCAAATTGCTGATATCTTCACCAAAGCATTACCTAAGAATGCTTATGAGTATTTGAGAGGTAAATTAGGGGTGATACCCCTATCAAAGGCTATATAAAAGATCGAGGGAGTATGTTGCATCAAACAAACTGACATTCATTTCATACAAATTGATGCAATGGATCTTACTTTAGCAAGTTGTCTAAAGTAATTACAGAGCTAGAATTTCAAAATAGTCACAAGTAAGGTGATAGAGGGAGAAAATTGAAGAGCTTACAAAAATCTATGTTTTCATATATAAAGATTCCAAGTGTTGAGTACATGTCTTTGGCATTGTTGTCAAGGGGGAGAATGTATAGTAAACTGATCAAGAGGGAGATATTCTAATATTCTATTGATTAATGACATATGAGAATTAATAAGTGAGATTTTGTAACCTAAGAAGGAATTTTTGATAGAGGGAGAAGTCTCATTCACAAGTTTTTTTTGGTATTGCCTTACTATTTAACCTAGTTAGTTTGATGTTTGACTAGTTGATCAGTTTGATTTGCCATAAGTGCCAAAGAGGGAGATTGTTGATATGATTGAAAAGATCATTTGAGTTAGAAATTTTTTGTAAGAAGTGTTTTCAATCATTGTTCTGCCACTGATGTCAAACCTGCTATATGTTGGTAAGACAAATGCTTATATGTTTCAAGTACCATCACTTGATTGAAAAAGAGAATTTGATCAACAAGATGTAACAAAAGTACCTAGAGGAAAGGTTGAGTTATGATTATGTATTGAAGTGCAAGAATCAATTGAGATAGTGATAACATAATGTATTGATAATCTACTTGGGGTTACAAAATGATTGGAAAGTTCAAAAGAAAAAGGTTGGAAAAAGTTCATTTGCTAAGTTTGACCAAGTTGATAGAAGGTGCTGAGTAAAGTTAGTGCAAGCCAAGAAAAAAGTCAGTTAGAGAACAATGTAAGAAATTTCTAATGGATGGCGAGCAAGTTAGTAGATGCCAAGTGTTTTTTAGTATGTGCCAAGCACCAGTAAAATCTAGTTGATGCCGAGTGATTTTATAGTAGATGCTGAGTAACATAGTATGTGTCGAGCATCAGTAAATTGATAATGCCACACTGCTTCATTATGAAAATGATCAAAGAATTGACAAATAAAATCCAACAAGTTTTTTTTCTTGGAAGTTGTGAACCAAGAGGAAGATAAGATTGATGAGTTGGAGGCACAGAATCTTAGGTAAACCATTTTGGAGGTGAATTAAAATGGATTCTAGGAGAATTTTCTAGAGAAGATAAGATATGGGGTAGATACATTGTATCCTACCTAATCCATCAAAAAACCTAATTTTTGAGAGGAATAATGAGTAGAAAAAAGAGTTCTAATTCCCTATATGAAGGGATGCCTATTCATGAAGCAAGGTTGGTGAGAGGTTAGAGAGTTTTTGGATGTAGAAATTTGACAAAGTGAAGGAAGAGGGTTTTGCTTCATCAAGTGACCCAAGAGGAGAAGTCTATAATGGTGAACTAGGCAAGAAGGCTTAATAAGGATGAATTCTTGATAGGGTGAACAAGCTGTCAGAACTACAAAGATTTGAAGCCAAGCAAAGATGAGCACTAAATAGCAATTTGTAATCTACAAGTAAGGTTGTAAATTGTATCAGGTCAAACTCTATTATTGCTCTCTAACAATTGTATCAGATTAGGGTAAAATCCTTTGGAGAAAGGTTGACTTAACAGTCATTGGAAAATCCTTTAATAGGGTGGCATTCCAAGTGAATGAACTAAAGTCCTCTAACAAGGCTCACTTTTAATAGGGTGATTGAAATCCCTTAACCAGGTCACATTTAACAGTGTGTCTTGTAACCTTTAACATGGCATCGCTTTAGAAGAGTGAGAAAGGAGTAGCATGTTATTGGTGGTTTTTCCCAAATTGGATTTCCACATTAAATCATTGTGTCATGTGTACAGATGGATGTGTTGTGTTTTATGCTTTACATTTCTACATGTTAGTTTAATAGTAGCATATCAATTTTGGTTTACACACAATGAATGCATGCATGGTTATGAAAGTTTTATGGGTTCATTAAATTGTAAAATTTTTATTTGGACATCTAGACCTTGAATAACTGATTCACCCCCCTCTCTCGATTATCCAAAAGAATTCCAATAGTATGGTTATTTTTACTATTCAATATAATTAATTTTATTTCATATGAAATTTATAAGTCAATTAATAATAGCCAATTTTGGGCTAAAGTTTGTAGAATACTATTTCACACCCCACCCCCCTCACTCAATATTCCCTTTTTCTAACAATTGGTATGACAACATAGTTACTCACAAGAGGCTTAACAACTTGAGTAAGATCACTATGGATATGGAATAGTTATAGAAGAACCTAGAAGAATCTCTTGAGAAAATTGACATTCTTATTGAAGAGAGAGATAACCTAAAAGAAAGATACGAAGATGAAAAATACTACATTGGCAAGTTGAAAGACAAGATTTATCATCTCAAATCTAAAAAGGAACATAAACATCAAGTAAACGATAGTGATAAAGTGTCAAGATTGATAAACAAAAATGAGATCTTGAAACATAACTTGAAAATCACTGAACTAAAGCTAAGATTGAAGAAAGATGATAGAAAAATTGAGTCAGATATAAAATATGAGAATGTAGATCTAAGATCCTATCTTACAAAAATTACATCTGAGCTTGAATCCACCAAGTTAGAACATGCAAAACTTTATAAGTACAACACTATTGTGAAAGGAGAGTTAACCTAAACTAAGAAATAATTAGAGAAGTTATATTCTAGTAGTGAGAAATTTTAGCATGAATGTTGATGATACTACTTTGGGGGAGTATCCTAAGAATTGGAGAGTATTGACATGTTGCATTCATGACTGTGTTTGTCATTAATGTCAAAATAGTAGCAAGTCTTTGAAGATTGCCAAAGTAATAGAGAAATATTATAGTTGTATAGACAAGGTGTTTCTTGTCCGGTGATGCACGGTCATGGACATGTTCAACACTATGTCTAAATGATGTGGTTCAATGCAAATGACATAAGTCAAAGACATACATAAGTTGTACCTAATTTATAGAGAATCAATACATAAATAGAGTATTAGGAAAGTAGTTCCTAAAATTTGTTCACTATCTTACATCTGAGATGCAATGAAGAGATGTGTAGATAGCCAATGATAGAGGATGATCTGTTGGTGATGTCAGCAAGTGCACAAGCACTAGTATCACACACATGAATTTTTGTATAGATAGTGAGTTGACACTTCTATTGTGTTTGTAATTAATTAATTATATTAGTATAATTAATTGGGAAATCCTCAAGGCCAACTCAAGGAATTATTTTTAAGATATGGTACAAATGAAAGATATTTTCATGTTTGTAAAGAGTATACATTATTGTATGAAGTGCAAAGTGTGAAAAGGAGCAGAGTATTTGGTGAATGTGAGTAAGTGATCCAAGGTATTATTAGATGTGAGATTTGTGATCTGGTTACAAGATCAAAAGGAGAAAAGGTTTGGTTGATAGGATAGAGGAAGGAAGTACTATTCAATTCTATTATTTTGCAAGGAATAATACATAGATCATTTGGATAGTGGGTTCATTGGTCTTAACCTTGAAGTTGTTTGGGTAGTGGGTCTAGCTGTCTTTCACAACTCTTAACAATAACCTATATGTACTAAATATATTCATTGACTCCTAATAGGGTCCTTCCTCTAATAAGGAATATTTATATTAGTACATCATCTTGTGGGTACCATCCCCATCAGGGGCTTCCCTCTAATCAAGGGTTTCCATAGTGAACATATATGGTGTTATTGTGTATGAGTATCTTGTTGTAGTTTCTAATTATTTTTTTAAGGTTGATAATTATGATAATATTTGGATAGTTGATTCACCCTCCCCCCATAGTTATATTGGTAGACTATACGTTCTAACAATTGGTATCAAAGCTTCAGGTCCTTGAAGGATATGCTAGCATGAATGCTAATGATACTACATTAGAGGAGTATCCTAAGCATTGAAGAGTATTGGTATGTTGCATTCATGACTCTATTTGTCATTCATGTCAACATAACAATAATTCTTTTAAGACTAGAAGAATAGCAATCAATAATCTTAGTATGCATAGGAGTTGAGGAAGTTTTAGATGATGCACATGGAATAAATGTTCTTGAGGTTGTCATGATGACATGGTTTAAAGAAATAAGTTTGATTCAATTTTGTACATAAGTTACACCTATTCTACTAGGAACTGTGCAAAAATAGAGCATTAAAAAATAGAGTTATGATGATCTATCCTTATCTTTCATTTGAGATGTAATGAAGGTGATGTGTAGATAAAAGTGATGGAGGATGGTTGTGTGGTGATGCTAGAGTGTGTGTAAGACATGGTTTCACATGTGTAAAGTTTGGTATAGATTGTGAGCCAAAAGTGTTATTGTAGTTGTGAATTTATTAATTATCTTTTAATTAATTAATTGGGAAAGCCTCAAGAACCACTCAAGGAATTCTTATGAAGATATTGTATAAAGGAAAGATGTTTTCCATGTTTGTAAATGGACTTGGATTTAGAGGATCAAGTGGAATGAAAAGTATTAGTACACAATGCAAGGAGTATAATATTTTTTGAATGCATGTAAGTGATCCAAGAGATCACTGAATGTGCAATATGAGATCTGGTCACAAGATCTGAAGAAGCATAAATCCAATTGATAGGAAAATTACAATGGAAGGAATTAGTACATTTTGGTTCTATTATGCTACAAGGAATAATATAGAGATAATTTGGAGAGTGGGTTCTTTGATCTTAACCTTGAAGCTATTTGGGCAGTGGGTCCAATCATCTTCCACAACTCCTAATAGGGTTGGCACAACTCCTAATAGGGTTTGAATCTTCTAATAGGAATTCAAAGTCTCCTAACATGGACTCACATGTATTGAATGTTGTAACAGATTCCTAACAGGGTCTATCCTCTAACAAGGAATATTTATATTAGTACATAATCTTGTGGGTACCATCCCCACCGAGGTTTTCCCTCTAATCAAGGGTCTCCCTAGCTTACATATCTGGTGTTAATTATTTATGAGTATCTTGTTGTGGTTTCATTTTATATTACTCACATGGTTAAGTTTATTAAGGTTATTGTTTGTGATGATAGTTGGATAATTGATTCATCCCCCCTCTTAGTTATATTAGTGGACTATATATTTTAACAATTGGTATCAGAGCTTCAGGTCCTTGAAGATAAGGCTTAACAACTTTGGGAGATCAATGGTGAATATGTTCAAGAAAGATAGTCTAAGATTCTATAAGGCCAACTATGGCAGTTGGAAGGAAAAGATGAAGACTCATCTGTTGTGCATGGGTCTAGGTTATTGGCTTTTGAGAAAAGCTAAGAAGAAAATTATTGAAGAATCAAAGCTAGAGGAATGTCGTTTGGGAGAAAGAGATATGTTCATGTGTAAATAAGAGCTAGAGAAGCCCTACTATCAGCTCTTTTGGAGAATGAATATAAATAGGTAAAGACATTTCAAACTTCTTATCAAATTTGGAAAACATTAGAAGTTTGTTTTGAAGGTGATGATCATGAAAAAATAATGAAACTAAAAAGTTGGATTTGTGCATTTCAAGATGCTAAGATGATGGAAGATGAATCCATTAGAAATTATGATCATGCAAAAGGAATGAAACTGCAAACTTAGATTTGCACATTTCAAGATGCTAAGATGATGGAAGATGAATCCATTAGAAATTATGTAGAAATAATATTAGAAATTGTTGTAGGTATTCGATCTCTTGGCAAAACTAAACATGCTGATGAGGTAATATGGAAGATCTTGAAAAGTTTATCACTACAATTTAAGCAAACAACTCAGATGATTCATCTAGTAATGCCTTGCACCAAATATTTCAAAAAGGAAACTTTGCTAGGAAGATTAGAATCTATAGAAGCAAAAATGAGACAGTATAGAGAATTAGTTAGAGTTGAGACAACTGTCAATGCTATGCACATTTGACCTAATCTATCAATAAGTACAAGTGAAAGAGGATATTTTTGTAGTAATCGAATATTTGAAGAAGATAAGAAGATTAAAGAAGGAATAGCCCTTCTGGTAAGAAGAGAGATAGATGGTAAGAAAATCTTTAAGTGTTGGACTTGTGATGAATATGGTCGTTATGCATTTAAATGTCCTAAAAGAGAGAAAAATTTTAGAGGAAAATTTAAGCATAGAAGAGATAAAGATAGAAATTGTTTATATGCTAATGAGGATGAAGAATCTTATGAAAATGATCAGAGTGAAAGTGATGATGAATTAGGATTTGTGGCTATTAAGGAAAATAACCTTAATAGAGAAATTAGAGAAGAGAGAGCTCTAGTTACGCAAGTTAAGAAGAAATTAGACTACATAATTAATAGTGGATATTTACATCACATGACTAGTGATATGAACAAATTTGTTAAGTTTAGAAATCATGATGGAGGCATTGTTAGTGTTAGTAACAATGTTGATGTATGAGAATCCTAGGTGTAAGAGCAATCTTGCATCAGCCAAAAATATTTTCATTTTAGTCTTTTGTATTTAAATAAGGACTAGTAGACAAGGTGGTTACTATATATGGGAACTTGCTATTTTTATTAAGTTTTTCATATGAGCTCAGAATGTTCTCATTTTCTATAGGAAGGTTCATTTTAGAGTTATAAGCCTACAATAAAAATATCATTGCTCCATATTAAGTATTAGAGAAGTTATTGCGGATTTTAGGTGGAAATATTTATATAAAAATCTTCAGGCTCACCGTGGGAGACCTTAGAGTGCCTAGATAAGGTCCAAAAACTTGACGAAAGAGTGCTTGCATTGTCTTGAGCTTGTAGATAAGGAGCTGAAATTTCCAAAAAGTGGTTATAATAGCCAATCAAAGCAATGGTTTGTGAGTTATGGCCTTTCAAAGTTGGGCTACCCAAAATATCTAAAATAATTGTCAAAGATGTATTTGGCCAACTCTATATGTATTGGTAGGGTCTATTGGCCCTAGGTATTAAGTTTTAGTGTCTAGAACCTTCCTGGGCAACATGAAATTACCTACTTAAGAAAGACCCAAACATTGTCTAGAAAAAATTTGGGTGGTCGTTCATAGCTTACTCTTGCAGAGTACTATAATGAAGGCACCAATGTGGGTTAGCATATTGTACTTGTGAATTCTGTAATTTTGCATTTGCAATGCAAATGAGAAGTCCATATTTTGTTCTCACATTTGCTATTGTTTCTTTATTTTTTTTATGTGTTTATGGTATTAAGGGGAGCACCCTTCATCAAGTGGTATTGATGCAGGAGCATCCTGGGTGTAAGAGCAATCTTGCATCACCCAAAAATATTTTCATTTTAGTCATTTCTATTTTAATAAGGACTAGTAAGCAGGGTGGTTACTATATATGGGAATTTGCTATTTTTAGTAAGTTTTGCATGAGCTTGAAATGTTTTCATTTTCTACAAGAAGGTTCAATTTAGAGTTATAAGCCTACCATAAAAATTTCATTGCTCTAGCTTAATTATTACAGAAGTTATTGTAGATTTTTGATAGAAATATTTGTAGAAAAATCTTTAGGTTCATCATTGGAGACCTTAGAGTGGCTGGATAAGGTCCAAAAACTCGACAAAAAGGCACTTGTGCTATTATGAGCCTATAGATTAGGAGCTAGTGTTTTTGAAAAGTGGTTAAAATAACCAATCAGAGCAACGGTTCATGAGTTATGGCCTTTCAAAGTTGGGCTATCCAAAATATCTAAAATAATTGTCAAAGATGTATTTGGACAACTCTATATGTATTGTTAGGGTCCGTCGGCCCTAGGTATTAAGTTTTAGTGTCTAGAACCTTCTTGGGTGGCTTGAAATTGGCTATTTAAGAAAGGCCCAAACATTGTCTAGAATAGCTCTGGGTGGTAGTTTGTAGCTTAGTCTTGTAGATTACTATAATGAAGGTGCCCATGTGGGTTAGCATATTATACTTGTGAATTTTGTAATTTTGCATTTGCGGCACAAATAAGAAGTCCATATTTTGTTCTCACATTTGCTGTTGTTTCTTTGTTTCTGTTATGTGTTTATGATATTAAGGGGAGCACCCTTCATCAAGTGGTATCAGAGCTAGAGTTGTTGAGTGTGTGGATAGATTGCCAACTATGAGGTGGTTCACACTAGGATCATGGTTTGGGTTGAGCATGTAGACAGATCACCAATTGTGAGGAAGTTTGCACTAGGGTTTTAGTGAAAGTGTGAAAAATGCCTCTACAAAGAGAGCATAGTAGAAGAGCTATAGGTGTTACACTTGATAGCTTGCTATCCCTGCAAAGAAAAATGAAAGCATTGGAAGAAAAAATGCATAGAGGAATAAATCTTCCTGTAAGAGATGAAAGCAAGGATGAGGATTAAGTAAATAAAAATGTTGAAGCATAGGTAGTTCTAAACCTAGAAGAAGAGAAGCTTTTTAGGGCCATCTCCAAGATTGGAAAAAGACCTAAGTTTGGGGTTCCCAAATTTTTAGGAAATTTTAACCTAGAGGAGTTGATCAATTGGATCAATGAACTAGAGGAGTACTTTGAATATGAAGATATTGAGGATCTTGATAGGGTCAAGTTTGGGAAGGAAAAATTGAAGGGACATACGAAGATCTGGTGGAAAGAGGTTTAGTTGGAGTGAAATAGAAAGGGAAAAGACAAAATCACCAGATGGGAATGAAGAGTAGCTAAACTAAAGTGAAAATTCATTCCCATAGATTATGAGCTTGATCTATTGAAGATAATGCAAGGGTTGAAGCAGGATGGAAATTTTTTTCAAGAGTATACCAAAGAGTTCTACTGAGTTCTTATTAGAACCAACCATGCAGAAGCTGATAAGGAGAAAGTGACCTATTATCTTTATGGGTTATTGACAAGCATTTAGGATGAGATTATTTTGGTTCAAATGAACAATATTGATGAGGCATACCAGTTTTCTCTAAAAGCTAACGAGAAGCTGAGCAAGAAGTTTGATGACAAAAATAGTGAAAAAGGTCACGGTGGAAGATTTGGCAGATGATTTTATGGAGGCTATAATGATGATCAAAAGAAAAAGGATGAGGCTAGAAGTATAATTTAGAACCAAAGGGGAAATTATTCTAATCATTTCCATGATCAGAATAATAGAGATCAAAGAGGAAGAGGTAGAGGACAAGGATTTGGAAGAGGAGGCTTCCATAGGAAACTTTTTCACAACAAAGAAGAAGGCCATAGAGCATTTGAATGTTCCTAGCACCAAGGAAGGACAAATCAAAGAACAAAAGACCAGGATAGAGTTGCACACGTTGATGAAGATGCTAGATCCTCATATTCTAAAGATGCTGAAAGAGGAGAAGTCCTAGTTAACAGAAGAGTCTTGTTGAGTTGTGAGAATGAACCTGATCAAAGAAGGAGCTTGTTTCGCACAAGGTGTAGATGTGAAGATAAGTGTTGTGATATGGTCATTGATGGTGGAAGTATTGAAAATTTGGTGTTAGAAATGATGGTCACCAAGTTGAAGTTGAAGAGATAGAAACACCTGCATCCATACCATATTACTTGGGTGCAAGATGACCACAAGGTCATGGTTAATGAGTAGTGCTCTATAAAGATCAAGATTGGAAGCTACCAGGATGAGGTACTATGTGATATCATACCTATGGACATGTGTCATATGTTTTTGGGTAGGCCATGGTAGTTTGACAGCCATGCTATACATGATGGGCATGCAAATAGCTACACTCTAACCAAGGATGGAGTGAAACATAAGTTGAAGCCATTGAAGGAGAAAGAAGAAAAGGTATGTAGTATTGCTAGACTATGTTTTGTTTATGAAAAAGAGTTTATCAAAGGTATGAAGCATGAGCATATGTATTTTTCTATAATTCCAAAGGATAGTAAAGAAGAAGTAGAGGAGGTACCTGTAGAAGTTGTAGATATGTTGGGAGAGTTTTCTAATATTGTATCATATAATGTACTTGATGGATTTCCATAGAGGAAGATCAGTCACTAGATGAATTTGGTTCCAAGAGCCAGTTTGACAAACAAGGCAACAAACATAATGACACCAACAAAAAGTGAAGAGTTGAATATACAAGTTCATGAGTTATTACAGAGGGGGATGATTTGAGAGAGTCTGATTCTGTGTGTTGTACCAACTATATTAGCACCAAAGAAGAATGAAAAAAGGAGGATGTGCATAGATTCTTGCACCATCAACAAGATCACAATCAAGTATAGACTTCTATTGCCAGGGATGGATGATATTATGGACTATTTGAGTGGAGTTGAGTATTTCACAAAGATAGATCTAAAGAGTGGATACCATTAGATTTGCATCAGAGAAGGTGATCAATGGAAGACTACTTTCAAGATGAAAGAAGGACTGTATGTGATGCAGGAGCATCCATAGGTATAAGGGCAATCTCGTGTCACCCAAAAAAACATATACCTAGACATAATTTTTGTTTCATGCATTTTCATTTTTGGATACCCATTTGGGTGAAATAAAGGTTCCAACTCTCATAGTTCCACTATTAGTATTTTGGGTTAGAGTTTTTAAGCACCTTGGGATATGTGTAAATGTTGAAAAAATAGGACTATGTAATTGAGCCATAATTATGGTGAGTTAGAAGGTGTAAATGGAGGAATGATTAGAATTGTAATTTATTACATTCCAAAAAAAGAATTAGGTCAAAAGGCTGCACGGTTTGAAAGTTATCACAGTTTTTCAGTTTCTAGAGACCTCCTAAGAATGCTTCAAAGTCGAGTTTGAGGCATTAAATGACCTTTTACAAGCCTAAAAATTGGGGACAAGTGAATCTTGTCCATAGGGCTATAGATCACTCCAAGAGCTTTCTAAAAATGTAAACGGTTCGTCAATCAGAGCTGCAGTTCAAAAGTTATGCCTCCCGAAAGTTCGACTACCGTTTCTGGATTCTTCTAATTTTGCACCAAATTCTAAAGCAACTTTTGGAGCCTTCCATTTGGGTGGTAGATGCAAACTAGAACTTTCTAGAATGTATTCCTAATCCTTAACCCTTTGGGGTCTATTTAAGAACATTTCTGGCATTGTAAAAGGTAGTTCAGAGTGGAGTTTGAGAGAAGGTATTGGAAGAAGAAATTATCTCCAGATTTATACTATTGTAAGCCCATAGGGAATGTTTTGAAGTCTATTCTCTCCACACTAAGTGTATTAGAATATTCTCATAGTTAATAAACTTTTTCCTTTTCTATTGTATCCATTCTGTTCTTGGGTTGTGTCTCCATCAAGTGGTATTAGAGAAAGTTTTCCTAAGTGTGTAGACAGAGCACTGACTGTGAGGCAGTTTGCACTAGGATTGTGTGGTTGTGGGTTTGAGTTAAGAAGATGTCTCCACAAAGAGAGACTGGTGGAAGGGCTAGAGGTATTAATCCTAAGGAGGTTAGATCCCTCCAAAGGCAGGTTCAAGCATTGCAAGAGGAGCTCCATAGAGGAACAAATGTTGCCGCAGGTGAAGAAAGTGAGGATGACAATGAAGAAGAAGAAATTGGACTAGAAGGGGAAGTTTTGAATCAAGCAGAGGAGAGGCTTTTTAGGGCCATTACTAAGTTTTTAAAAAGACCTAAAATTGATGTGGGTGTATTTTTAGGAAGTTTGAAATCGGATGAGTTGATCGACTGGATCAATGAATTGGAGGAGTACTTTGAGTATGAGGATATCAAGGATCTAGATAGGGTTAAGTTTGCAAAGGCCAAACTAAAAGGCCATGCCAAAATCTAGTGGCAAGAGGTTCAATTGGAAAGAAATAGAAGAGGAAAAGAGAAGATCACATGGTGGAAAAACTAAAGAAGCAGTTCATTCCTATTGACTACGAGCTTGATTTGTTTAAGAAGATGCATGGGTTAAAGCAAGTAGGAAAATCAGTCCAGGAATATATGGAGGAGTTTTATCAACTTTTGATTAGAGCAGGGCATGCATAAGCAAATAAGGAGAAGGTTGCTTGTTATATTAGTGGGTTGTGACCTAGCATCTAGGAGGAATTATGTCTGGTAAGAATGACCAGCATTGAGGAGGCATACCAATTTTCCCTACAGGTTGAAGAGAAGCTAAATAAAAGTTTTGAAGGGAGACAAAGAGGGTGTGATCAAGGAGGAAGGGGTAGTGCTAGGTCATCTAGAGGATGAAATGAGACCCAAAAGAAAAATGAAGATGTGGGTACTAGCAGGAACTAGAGGAATGAGGATTTCAACCGCTCCTATCATCAAAACTTTGGAGATTAGAGAGGAAGAGGTAGAGGATGTGGACAAGGTTTAGGAAGAGGAGGCTTCCATGGTACTTGTTTCCATTGAAATGAACAAGGTCATTGTGCCTTTTAATGCCCTCAATGACAAGGAAGGACATATAGGAGGGTTGAGGGCCAAGATAGGGTTGCTCATGTGGATGAGGATGCACAATGAACACATTTAGAGGATGCAGAATGAGGAGAGACTTTAGTAAATGAAAGGGTCCTACTAAGTGGTGAAATTGAACTAGGACAAAGGAGGAGTCTATTTCGTACCAGGTGCAAGTGTGAGGATAAATTTTGTGATGTGATCATTGATGGTGGTAGCACTGACAACCTGGTGTCAGAAGAGATGGTCTCTAAACTAAAGCTGAAGAGGGAGAAACACCACCAAATTTATTGGATCACTTGGGTGAAGGATGATCATAAGGTCTTGGTAGTTGAACAATGTTTAGTGAAGTTTAAAATTGGGAGTTACCATGATGAAGTTCTTTGTGATATTATTCCAATGGATGTATGCCATCTATTGTTGGGACGACCGTGGCAATTTGATAGGCATGTAGTACATGATGGTCATGCAAATACATACTCTCTAACAAAGGATGGAGATTGCCACAAACTAAAGCCCATGATAAAGGAAGGTGAAAAGGTATTAATCAATGCTAGGATCTGTCTTGTTGATGGAAGAATTTTTTTAGATGGCATAAAACATTAATGTATGTGTTATGCTTTGATTCCTAGAAAAGATAAGGAAGGTAGTAGTGAAATACTACTTGATGCTATACTACTTGAAGCTTCAGATTTATTAAGTGAGTTTGGAGATATCATCTCTAATAATATTCTAGAAGGATTACCACTTGTAAGGCAAATTAGTCATCAAATAGATTTAATCCCTGGAGCTAGTTTTCCTAATAGCACTGCTCATAGGATGACTCCTACTGAAACTGAGGAGCTAAATAGACAGGTTTAGGAGCTATTGAGGAAGGGTTTGATTCGAGAGAGCTTGAGTCCATGTGTAGTACCTCTAGTACTGGCACCAAAGAAGGATGGAGAGTGGAGAATGTGTATAGACTCTCAAGCTATAAACAAAATAACCATCAAGTATTGGTTTCCTTTGCCACGAATGGATGATCTTATGGACTACTTGAGTGGAGCTCAGTACTTCAAAAAGATAGATCTCAAGAGTGGCTATCACTAGATATGGATACAAGAAGGAGATGAGTGGAAAACTACCTTCAAGACCAAGGATGGTCTTTATGAGTGGCTAGTCATGCCCTTTGGACTGATGAACACCCCAAGCACCTTCATGTGTCTTATGAATGAGGTACTTAAGAAGTTCTTGAGAAAATTAGTTATTGTCTATTTGGATGATATTTTAATTTTCAGCAAGAATTTGGAAGAACATTTACTACATATTCATAGTGTCCTTGAAAGGTTGAGGGAGGAGAAACTATTAATTAATCTGAAGAAGTGTAGCTTTTCTAAAAAAGAGTTATTCTACTTAGGGTTTTTTGTATCACCTGAAGGTCTCAAAATGGATCCAGAGAAGGTAAAAGCCATCTTGGAATGGCCTAATCCAAGGTCTATTACTGAGGTAACATCATTTCATGGTCTAGTTCGGTTTTATAGGAAGTTCATTAAGAATTTTAGTGGCATATGTGCACCCCTGACTGACATAATAAGAGGGGATAGAAAATAGTTCAAATGGACTACGGCAGCTATGAGAAGTTTTGAATTAATGAAGAAGAAGGTGATAGAACAACCTGTGTTGGCACTTTCTGATTTTAGTAAGGTGTTCTAGGTGGATTGTGATGCTAGTGGCAATGCTATTGGGGCTATATTGAGCTCTGAAGGTAAGCCTATTGTATATTTTAGTGAAAAATTGAATGATGTGAAGAAGAAGTATTCTGTTTATGATCAAGAGTTCTATGCAATAGTTCAGGCCTTAAAGAAATGGAGACATTATTTATTGCCAAAGGAATTTGTTTTATATACTGATCACCATGCATTACAATACCTAAATAGCCAAGGTAAATTGAACTAGAGGCATATGAAGTGGGTAGAGTTCTTGCAGAGCTATACATTTGTGTTGAAGCATAGAAGTGGAAAGTCTAATAGGGTTGCAGATGCATTGAGTAGGAAGCAATTGTTGTTTACAATAATGCAAGTTGAAGTAGTTGGGTTTGATGAACTCAAGAACCTGTACCCTGAGGATTCTAATTTTGTTGAAGCATGGAAAGATTGTAAAGAACCTATTGCTATAGAAAGAACCAAGTGGTTAGACTATTTAATTCAGGATGGTATGTTGTTCAAGGGCAGTCAATTGTGCATTCCAAGGAGTTCCATGAGGGAAAATTTGATCAAGAAGAAACACAATGGAGGGATGGCAGGAAATTTTGGTCAAGATAAGATCATTTCCATTCTTAGAGAACATTATTTTTGGCCTCAAATGTCATCGGATGTGAAGAAGTTTGTATAAAGTTGTCAGGTTTGTTAAGCGTCCAAGGGATTTAGTCACAATACTGGACTATATCAGCCATTGCCTATTCCATCAAAGCCATGGGAGGACATAAGTATGGATTTTGTTCTTGAATTTATGAGGACACAAAGGGGTAATGACTCAATATTTTTGGTGGTGACAGGTTCTCCAAAATGGCACATTTCATTCCATGCCACAAAACTCATGATGTCATCCATATTGCATACTTGTTTTTTAGAGAGGTGGTGAGACTACATGGTCTCCCAAGGAGTATAGTTTTTAATAGAGATACTAAATTTGTAGGGTATTTCTGGAGAACATTGTGGAAGAAGTTGAGAATGAACTTGAAATTTAGTTCCACACATCACTCGCAGACTGACAACCAGACATAAGTGGTAAACAAAAGTCTAAGCAATTTTCTGAATTGTTTAGTTGGGGATAAACCCAAGGGGTGGGATTTGATTCTACCACAAGTAGAATTTGCTTATAATAACTCTATAAATAGGAGTACTAGTAGATCACCATTCCAAATTGTATATGGAACTAGCCCATGGACTGCACCAGAATTGAGGAAGATGGACCAAGGGGAGAGGACAAGTGTTGAAGCAGAAGAATTTGCTAAACATATCAAGCACATACATGAGGAGGTTGAAGCACACATTATCAAGATGAATCAATAGTATAAAGGTAGGGCTGATCAAAGGAGAAGACATAAGGAGTTCCAAGTAGGGGATCTAGTCATGGTACACTTGAGAAAGGAAAGATTTCTAGTAGGTAGTTACAACAAGCTGAAGATGAAGAAATTTGGCCCCTGCAAAATTTTGAAGAAACATCACTTAGGAAATGCATATGAGGTGGAGTTGCTAGATGGAATTCACATTTCTCCTATCTTCAACATTGTATACTTAACAGAGTATCATGATGATGGTGTAGATGAGGGGTTGATGCTAGAGCCATGTCCAATTCCTACTTCTAAGAAGGAGATAGAAGAGATTTTGGATAGTCGTGTGGGCAGGAGTACCATAAATAGGAAGTATGAAGAGTACCTAGTTAAGTTGAAAGGACAACCGATAGAGGACTCAACTTGGATATTAGCAATTGAGGTTTCCCATTTGAGATTTCCTCTACCATCCATCAAGTGACAGGGTCACTTTTCAATCTACCCTGGGTGTCTGATGCAAGAGCATCTAGAGGTATAAGGGCAATCCTGTGTCACCCAAAAAATAATATACCTAGACATAGTTTTTGTTTCACGTGTTTTCATTTTTGGATACCCATTTGGGTTAAATAAAGGTTCCAACTCTCACAGTTCCACTATTAGTGTTTTGGGTTAGAGTTTTTAAGCACCTTGGGATACATATAGATGACAAAAAAATAGGACTATCTAATTGAGCCATAATTATGGTGAGTTAGAAGGTATAAATTGGAGGGATGATTAAAATTTTAATTTAGAACATTCTAGAAAAAGAATCAGGTCAAAAGGTTGCATGGTTTGAAAGTTATCGCAATTTTTCAGTTTTTGGAGACCTCCTAAGAATACTTCAAAGTCAAGTTTGAGGCACCAAATGACCTTGTGTAGGCCTAAAAAATGGGGGATGAGTGAAGCTAGTCCATAGAGCTATAGAGAACTTTGAGAGCTTTCTGGAAATGTAAACGGTTTGTCAATTGGAGCTACAGTTCAAAAGTTATGTCTCCCAGAAGTTTGGCTATAGTTTCTGGATGCTTCTAATTTTGCACCGACTTCTAAAGAAACTTTTGGAGCCTTCCATTTTGGTAATGGATACCAAATAGCACTTTATAGAATTTATTCCTAATCCTTAACCCTTTGGGGTCTATTTAAGAACATTTCTGGTATTGTAAAAGGCAGTTCAGAGTGGAGTTTGAGAGAAGGTACTAGATGAAGAAATTATCTCTAGATTTATACTATTGTAAGCCCATAGGGCATGTTTTGGAGTCTATTCTCTCCACATTGAGTGTATTAGCATATTCTAATAGTTAATAAAGTTTTCCCTTTCCTATTGTGTCCTATCTGTTCTTGGGTTGTGTCTCCATTAGTATGAATGGTTAGTCATGCCTTTTGGGCTAACCAATGCACTGAGCACTTTCTTGAGTCTCATGAATGAGGTACTGAAGAAGTTTCTGGAGAAGTTTGTTATTGGTTACCTAGATGATATTTTGATCTTTAGTAAGACATTGGAGGAGCATTTTATCCTTATTCACAAGGTGTTTGATAAGTTGAGGGAAGAAAAGTTGTTGATAAACTTGAAGAAGTTTAGTTTTGTAAAGGAGTTTGTGTACCTAGGATTTTTAATCTCAACAAAAGGTCTAAAAGTGGACCTATTGAAAGTGAAGGCTATTGTTGAATGGCCTACTCCAAGGAGTGCAATAGAGGTAAGATCTTTTCATGTATTGGCTAGTTTTTACATAAAGTTCATAAGAGATTTTAGTAGTATTTGTGGACACCTAACTGAAACAATGAGAGGGGATATGAAAGAATTTAAGTGGACTGTAGGGGCAGATAGGAGTTTTAATCTGTTGAAATAGAAAGTTATTGAGTAGCCTATTTTAACACTTCCTACTTTTAACAAGGTGTTTCATGTAGACTGTGATGCTAGTGATACTATAATAGGAGCTATTAAGAGCCAAGAAGGTAGATCTGTTGCTTACTTTAGTGAGAAATTGAATGATGCCAAAAAAAAAAAAATGTTTCTGATCAAGAATTTTATGCTATAATTCAAGAATTGAAGAAGTTGAGACACTATCATCTTCCTAAGGAGTTTTTTACATATACTAATCATCAAGCTTTTCAATATTTACATAGTCAAGGAAAATTGAACCAAAGGCATTTGAAGTGGATTGAGTTTTTGCAAAGTTATACATTTGTTTTGAAACATAGGAGTGGAAAGTCTAACAGTGTTGTAGATGCTCTTAGTAGAAGACAATTTTTTTTGACAAAAATACAACTAGAGGTGGTTGGGTTCAAGGAACTTAGTACTTTGTATCCAGATGATCTTGATTTTGGTGAAGTGTGGGAGGCTTGTACAAAACCTGTTACACTTGACAGGACAAAGTGGTTGGATTTCATGATTCAGAATAGTATGTTGTTCAATGGAAGCCAGTTGTAAATTCCTAAAAGCTCAATGAGAGAGAACCTCATCAATGAGAAGCATAGTGGAGGATTGGCTGGACATTTTGGCAAAGATAAGGCCATTGCTTTGGTTGCTAAGAATTATTACTAGCCATAGTTGTAGCAAGATGTGAAAAATTTTGTAAACTATTGTAGAGTATGTTAGATGGTGAAAGGAGTGAAGTAGAATACAGGGTTGTATCATCCATTACTTGAAAGAAGTCATGGGAGGATGTTAGCATGCATTTTGTTCTTGGATTACCAAGGACTCAGTGTGGGCATGATTTTATTTTTGTTGTGGTTGAGAGGTTTTCAAAGATGGCACATTTTATTCCTTTCAAGAAGACTAGTGATGCTATTCATGTAGCAGAGTTGTTTTTTTAGAGAAGTGGTGAGACTACATGGTCTTCCAAAGAGTATATTTTTAGATCAAGATACTGAATTTTTAAGGTATTTTTGGTGTATATTGTGGAAGAAGTTGAAGAAAAATTTGAAGTTTAGTTCATCACATCATCCACTTATTGATGGACATACATAAGTTGTGAATTAGAGTTTGAGAAACTTACTGAGATGTTTGGTTGGAAACAAGCCAAAATGATGGGATATGATTTTACCACAAGAAAAATTTTCATATAATAATTCTATCAATATGAGTACTAGTAAATCACCATTTTATATTGTATATGGGAGTAGTCCCAAAAATACTTCTGAATTGAGGTAGTTGCATAAAAGAGAGACAAGTAGTGCTGAAGCAAAAGAATTTCCTAAACATTTGAAGAACATCCATGAGGAAGTGAGGAACATTATAAAGATGAATATACAGTAAAAGGATAAGGAAGATGTGACAAGGAGGTATAAGGTATTTTAGATTGGAGATGAAGTCATGGTTCATTTGAGAAAGGAGTATTTTTTCGGTGGGTACATATAATAAGTTGAAGATGAAGAAGTTTGGACTATGAAAGATAGTGAAAAGGCATGATTCTGGAAATGCTTATGACATGGAGTTGCTTGCTAAATTGAATATTTCATTGGTATTTAATGTTTTAGATTTGAAAGAGTATTACAAATGAGGTAATGGAGATGATGTTGCAGTAGCACAATGGAGTATTCCAGTAGCTAGTTCAGCTACAAAAGAGATTGAGGAGATATTGTATAGTCATGTTGGAAAAAGTATAAGGAACAAAACTTATGAGGAATACCCGGTCAAATGGAAAAGAGAGGCTAGTAGAGGATTCATCATGGTTAGCAAAGGAGGAATTTAATTGTCTTGGTTTTCCTCTGAACACCTGAGACGTGACAGAGTCACTTCTCAAATTACCCTAGGTGTTTAATGTAGGAGCATCCTAGGTGTTAGAGAAATCTTGCATCACCCAAAAATATTTTCATTTTAGTCTTGTCTATTTTAATAAGGACTAGTAGATAGAGTGGTCACTATATATGGGGAACTTGCTATTTTTAGTAAGTTTGTCATATAAGCTATAAATGTTTTCATTTTCTATAAGAAGGTTCATTTTAGAGTTATAAGTCTACCATAAAGATCTCATTGCTCTAGCTTAAGTATCAGAGAAGTTATTGCAAATTTTTGGTGGAAATATTTGTAGAAAAATCTTTAAGCTCACCTTTGGAGACCTTAGAGTGTCTGGATGAGGTCTGAAAACTCAACGAAAGGGTGCTTTCGCAATTTTGAGCTTGTAGATCAAGATTTGGCATTTTCGAAAAGTGGTTTTAATGGCCAATTAGAGCAATGGTTTGTGAGTTATGGCCTTTCAAAGTTGGGCTACATGAACTATCTAAAATAATTATCAAAGATGTATTTGGTTGACACTATATGTATTGTTAGGGTCCATCAGCCCTAGGTATTAAGTTTCAGTATCTAGAACGTTCTTAGGCAACATGAAATTGTCTATTTAAGAAAGGCTCAAACATTGTCTAGAATAGCTCTTGGTGGTAGTTCACAACTTATTCTTACAGATTACTATAATGAAGGTGCCAATGTGGGTTAGCATATTGTACTTGTGATTTTTGTAATTTTGCATTTTTGGTGCAAATAAGAAGTCCATATTTTGTTCTTGCATTTGTTGTTGTTTCTTTGTTTCTATAATGTATTTATGGTATTAAGGGGAGCACCCTTCATCAAATGTAGCTTGTTATATTACATGGATTGGATCTATTACTCTTGATGGTAAAAATAACATTGATGATGTTTACTTTGTTCATAGTTTGAAATATAATTTGTTAAGTGTTGGATAATTGGTAGACAATGGATATCTGTTGCAGTTCATGGAGAAAACTTGCATTATTAAAGACAAGGATGGTAAGCTAATTGGAACTGGAAATAGATGTAGAGGTAATGTATTTTAATTGAATCCTACTGAAATAACATGTTTGGTTACAATGGTTGATAACAATTGGTTGAGGCATAGAAGGTTTTGTCATATAAACTTTGATAATATTGTGAAAGTTAGTAGTACATTTGTAGTGAGAGATCTACCTAAGATTATTAAGCCTACTAATGTTGTCTATAATGAATGTATTTTGGCTAAGCAGAAGTAAGTGTCTTTTCCTAGAAAGAAATTCTCTACTACAGAGAAATTGGAAATTGTTCACACAGATCTGAGTGGTCTTGTAAGAACTAGAGGATTCTATGGTGAAAGGTACTTTATGATTTTTGTTGATGATTTTACTAGGATGATGTGGGTAGCATTTCTTAAAGAGAAGTCCGAAGCTTTTGAAAAATTTAAGATATTCACAGATAGAGTTGAAAATGAATCTGGGGTTAAGATTAAGTGTTTAAGATTAGATGGAGGGGGAGAGTTCACTTCTAGAGAGTTCAACAAGTTCTATGAAGATAATGGAATCAAAAGATAATTATCTTCACCTAGAACAACTGAACATAATGAGATTGCTGAAAGAAGGAACAAGTCAGTAATAGAAACAACAAGAACAATGTTATTTGAGAATGATTTCTCAAAGACATTTTGGAGAGAAATAGTTAACACTGTAGTATATACTCTAAACATAGTACAGATTAGAAAAGTTATGAGCAAAATACCCTATGAGTTATTGTTTGGTCACTCACCATCAGTCAAGTATTTCAAAATATTTGGAAGTAAGTGTTACATAAAGAGAGATGATGATATTGGTAAGTTTTACCCTAGAAGTGATGAAGGTATGTTTCTTGGTTACTCATTGAAAAGAAAAGCATATAGATGTTTCAATTATAAAACTAAGACAATAGCTGAGTGTGCAAATGAAAGGATCGGTGAAAATTTTGGCACTAAAGAGAAGATGGTAGATTATAATTTTAATGAAGAAGAGGATAACTCTAGATTTGTTAGACACAATTTTGAAGTTCTTTTTGAGACTAACAATGATTTGTAGAATGAAGTATCTATTGATCATAGAGAAGAATAGAGATCTGAGCCTAGGGAAGAGATCTGAGCTGAGATGTCAACTCCTACTTCCAGTAGAAACATGACAAAGAATCACCCTCCAAAGTAGATAATTGGAAGCAAGGATAAATGTGTGATGAAAAGGAATAGAGTAAATAAGGATTTGTGTGTAATTTCTCAAGTGGGATCTAACATCACAAATGAAGCATGCAAGGATGATCACTAGATGTAATCTATGAAAGAAGAACTAGAATAGATTGTAAAGACTAATACATGGAAATTAGTTCCTAGTCCTAAATACAAGAATGTGATAGGAACCAAATGGGTATTCTGAAATAACATGAATGGGGAAGGAGAAGTTGTGAGAAACAAGGCCAGACTTGTTTATAAAGGTTACTCACAACAAGGAGGCATATATTATGAAGAAACGTATGCACCCCTGGCAAGAATGGAAGTAGTAAGGATGTTCTTAGCTTATGCAGTAAACAAGAATTTCAAGATTTATTAGATGGATGTCAAGTCAGATTTTCTTAATGGAGAACTTAAAGAAGAAGTCTACATTGAGAAACTTGATGGATTCCCTTTGATAGAAGATAAAGATTTTGTATGCAAACTAAAGAAAGCATTGTATGGCTTGAAGCAAGCACCTAAAACCTGGTGTGCAAGGTTGGACAAGCATTTATCAAAGCTTAGATTTATCAAAGGTACACCAGATGGTAATTTGTATTTAATAAAAATTGATGATGGTCCATTTATTATTTTAATATTTGTGAATGATGAATAAAGTGACAAGTCTTCTAAAGAGACGAAAAATGAATTTGAAATGAGCATGATAGGAGTGTTGCCCCACTTTTCATTCTCTAACCAATTAGCAAAAGTGAATACATGTTTTTTAATGAGAGGAGTGAATTCTTATTTTTTATTAAGTCTTGATCTAAACCCTCTTAGGTTGGACGAGTCTCCATCAAATATTCCCTTTTCCCCTCTCCTCATTCATAGGTGGGTGGTTCTTCATTTTGTTGAGTGATCTTACAAGTATGTTAGTGCCTAGTCTAATGGAAATTCATGTTAGTCATTCAATGATAAATTAAAAGTTATATCCACTTATAGCCTACTAGTATTTCAAAAAATAGAAGCTTGCAAAAAATTAAAAATTATCTTCTCCTCGACAAGTTTTCTACCCATGAAGATGATTTCTTGTGAAAGGCACTAAATAATGCACATAGATCAAAAAAAATAAAATAACAAGGTATCCTATGGTGAATCAATGCTCACTTTGTGATTATGACTTTAGAAAATGTTTTAGATTCATCATGGCTCTCATAATCATCCCTGACAGAAAACCTAGAACTAACTTCTCCTTGGCTGGTTTTCAACCCATGAAGTTGGTTTTCCAAAAAAGTAGTTTACAATGAAAAGGAACAATAAGTGGTCTTTGACAAGGTTTTCACACCTCACTTAGACATTTTTTATTCCAAGAGTAGAAATGGTCTAAATTTCAAGTAAGGAAACAATGGAAAAGAAATATAAACTGTCTTCTCCTCGATAGGTTTCCAACCCATGAAGAAAATTTCCTAAATTCCAAAGAAAATCAAGCTGATGATTAGGTTAGATTCATGATTTGTGCATAAAACATAACACAATGATAATAAAGAGAACATAACCATTACAGAAAAGAGACAATGATTAGAAGTTGACTTAGCAGACATTCTCCCACAGAGTACTCTAATGGTAACTTCCTGAAACTTAAAGGAAAATGGGAAAGTAAGTTATGGGGATATAAAAAGTTATCGTTGAACCTAATAGAAAAATGAAAAGACCCCTAGATGCCCATCAATTCATTTGTGTGGCATGAATTCTGAAGATCAACATATGAATCAAGGCTCCCATATATATATATATGAAAACATAAATAGTTGAACAAACTACCACTCTTTCTTTGAACTACTATTCTATTAATATGCATAACTTTTACAAGGCTATTAATTGTTACATTAGCCATTCCTTTCAATTTTCCATTTCAAATCTCACTCTCAAAGTCATGGCAACCAGGTTTATAGGTTTTGACAAGTTGACTGGAATCAAATCCCAATTTTTAGAATTTCATAGACACCTCTCTTTGTTTCTATGACATGGAGGATTTTGAAAAGAGAGTGAGGTTTGAATGGATTCACCCCATCACTAAGAAACTCTGAGGATGTGGGTTGGTTGACGCAACTAGTTTTCTAGTTGCAATTTAGGTCCTGGAGTTAATCTATGAATGTATCCATCACTACAACCTGGAGACAAGGAAAATTGTGCTACTAGAGGACACAATGTTGATTTCAATCTATTGGCAAACTGTGGTGAATTGCCTTTGAGTACCAGAATGGGAAGAATTCTTAGACTTGACCTTCGGAGGAGCCATTTTTGATTTCTCTGTAAAGAAGATGATTTGGAGGAAAGAAATCATGTAGACATGGTTCCAAAAACCACAGAGCTAAAGATAAGGTTCCTAAGACCTTGTTTGGGACCAATCTCAAACCAGAGATTATTGATATCCTGGTTCTCCTACATAGGTTGAAAGGTGAGGTAGAAGATTTGAATTTTGTTGAGTAGTATTTCTTTTTAGTACAAGTCATTTTCTCTAACACCCAATATATTGATTAGAACCATGAGGTAAGTGAAGTTCTATCCAATGCTCGTTGTGCTACAAAATTTTAGAATATATTCTATATGTCCTCTTCCCTCATCTACATGTTAGCCTCATTGCAACTATGGCTAGGCCTCATGAGGGTGGAGAATTTTCTTGATGATGTGAAGTCTTATGAGTTTTATCCATGCTTACAATTTGAAAATAACTATGTAGAGTATGTGAAAATTAATGATGCATTTACTATGAGGATTTTTAGGGAGCTATAGGGATGTCTAGAATGGAGATTTAGTCCTGAAGCCATGATAGCTATTAACCACTTTGGAAGTGATTTCATCCAATTCTCATCCTTTTCTTATTTGTGTCTTGCAACTTTTGATAGTTTCTCCTTGAAGCTACCAAGATATCCCAGTGACATGCTTGTGCTGATTGAGATCATGCGACAAGCCATTCAAGTGAACATGTTGAGCAAGAGCTTGTAGAAGAAGGGGTACAAATTCCCCATGAAGGTGGGGGCTTTTAGAAGTGACACTTGCTCTAATGACAAGAAAATGTTGAAGGTTTTTGAGATGAAGTATAAGTTGGACATGTACAAAGTCTTGAGACCCATGTTTGACCCAAATGGGTATGTAAGGGATGTTTTATAAATTTGATGTGTAATTAAACATATAGCCACCATTGAGGATTACTGGGCTGATTGGAAAAATATGTTTAAGAGCCATGATTGAGCCTTCTTTAGATTAATAATTGATTAGGTGAAAATGTAGAAAGTGAACATTGATGTAGAAGGAGTAGAGTATGATGGCCAAAACATGTATAGCAATACTTAACTAATCGATCTTAGAGGTGATCCAATAAGCTTGGAATCTTAAGAAGACACCAAGGAAGAGCTAGATATAATGATGGCTCAAATCTACAAGAGGACTAGAAAATCGGTTGAATGGACCATAGCTAAAAGGAGTTAGAGTAAAGGCACATTGCTCAAGCTTCCCCAAAATTTACAATGACTTCCTCTTCCCAAGGTGGTACTTTAGGTGCAACCTTATCTATTACCCAAGGGCTAACACAACCATTGAATGGAGGTGATCAACCTCCTGATAAAAGCATTCCCCTAGCTAAAACTTGTTAGGATGGCTCTCTACCTATAATTAGAACTCCAATAGAAGCCAAGAAGAAGAAGATAGAGGAACCAAAATATGGTGTAGTCACACTTGCTCTCTTCCCCCATAGAAAAATCTAATCCTATCTGTAAGTATTGCACAACTCCTTCCAAGTGGTCCCCAAGCACAAGTAGTGGATCTTGGAGATGGTGGAAATAGTGAGAGTGAGTCTATTGGGTCTGATGAGGCAACAAAAAAGACTATAGAATTACAGAAAGGCCCTAAATCTTCAAAATTCATCTCATAGGCCTCAAAGAATCCTTTCTCTCTAGTCACAAAACTAGTGACCCCGATCAAGAGAAAGATGTTTAGTATAGACACCCTTGGGACTACATCTAAGGTAATTGGCACAGGTTCATGGTTGGAGAACACCTTGGACAAAAAAAGGAAGAGGAAAGAGGAAGGTGTTCATAAAAAAGATACTTTATCTTTGGCTATCTGCTCTAGATCAATGTTGAGTAAAATTAAAAAGCATAAGACCATGTCAATTTTGGGACAAGATCCTTACACGAGGCATCTAACGAGGGAAATGCCACACCCACTAAAGAGGGAAGTATTGAAGATATTTTTGTAGATGATTTTTCCCTGCATTATGTAGACCTCATGGAAGTTAGACATGACATGAAGGTTGGCCTATGGAAGTCAAAAAATGATGTGATGGAGGGACAAATTAAAAGCCTAAAATTATTGAAAGTTAGAATGAGGGAAAAAATTCATGAACTTAATGGATTTATTAGGTAGTTAGTCATACCATTGGAAAACATCTCCAAGATGTCAATTACTAGTGATCCTACTGCTATTGATGTTCAAGAACTTATCTCTTAGCTACAAGAAGACAAAATTTTCAAGTAGATTGGTAGAGAGTGGAGTTGGAAACTCAAGTTAGAAGGACTTGCAATTATAGCATAGATAAAAAATGCAATACTGAGGCTTGAAATAGAGAAGGACAATATTTCAGCCAATTGAGCCACCCTAGCATCAATGAAAGTTAAGAGTGAAGATTTTGTTTCTTTACTAAAGATGATTATCCATATGAATGCTAAGGAAGTTGTACAAGTGAAGATTCTTCCTAGGGGAGACGTGCCTCTATTTGAATGGCTCCAGAGCATGCAATTCAGGTCTAAAATGATCTCAATAGTAGAGGAAGGACTTAAAAAAATAGAAACCAAAGTGAAAAAGGATCAAGATAGAGACTATGAACTCTTAAGAGGTCTACATATAGATTTGTAGACTAGTGGGCAAGGAAAGGGAATCATTGAAGTGGCTGTCATGCAAAATAACTTCTCTAATTATATAAATGGCTTGATGAAGATATCTTTTGATCATCAAAACAAAGTTTCCAACCTCCAAAAACTTGGCAGGTGTGTACATGTGGCAAAAAAGGAGATCTAGGAGTGGTTAAATATCGTCAAAGATTTATCTAGAGAGCATTCCAAGTGGCTCTTGAGATACACTAATGTACATGTTCATACACATGAAGAATTGATTCCAATCATTGTTTCCACCAAGGCTTATAAGGCAAAGTCAGAAAAGGGAAAGAAGGCAAATTGATTCATATTGTACCCTTTCATATTTTGATGTAATCATTGCAATAGACAAATTGGCTCCTTAACATTTGTCAATTTGAGGAGATGAACCAACTTGAGTTCTATTTTGTAACAATCATCTATGAATCCTATATGTATTGAGTCAAAATATTAATGAAAGGTCAACTAATTTTTGGTGTGAAATATTTGATATTGCAGAGACAATTGAATCATATTTTGTGTTAATTATTTTTTTGTTCTATTTTGTTTATGTTAGTTTTATGTTTTCTCTTTTGTCTTAATTGAATCAAGGAATAAGTGAAGTTTTATTCCCCTATTTTGAAATAGTAAATTGAAGATAATAGTATTGTTATCATAGGCTCAAGAGAAATCCCTTTTTGTGTTTTCTTTCAAGTTAGTCTTTCCATCTCTTTAGTTAGTTTCTTGCTGATATTAGTTTCGTTTTAGTTAGCATACATTGTTGAATCATTAAGCTTTGTGGGTTCATAAGATTTGTGAATCCATAGACTTAACTAATTTTAAAATACCAACTCTTTCCTAAGTTAGTTCCTATGTAATCCTAGCTTGGTTTACCTTTCTTGTTCTTGAGTTAAGAACATACCCCATTTTAGAATTAGAAGCAAACATAATTAATTGCAAATCACTAATACAATAGAGAGCTATACCTAATAATTTAGAGGGAAGTTAGTCATTCAATAACAACTTTCCAACTATTATAATAAGATATTATTCACAAATTTGGACATTTAAGAGTTAAATTAAAAAGAACAATCTATTTGCCAAGAAGGAGAAATGAAGTTCTTCCAAGGATTATAGATTGCGTAGAACAAAGATGGGAAATTTATTTCATAGACTAAATATTTGAAAGATTTGTTGAAAAGATTTGGTTTGGAAAGTTGTAAATCTATTGGTAAACCCATGATAACTAGTTACAAGTTATCCAATAAAGATGAGACACCTACAATTGAGCAAAAGAAGTATAGATATGTGATTGAAGGATTGCAATATCTAACTCACACCAAATCAGATATAGCTAATGTAGTTGGGATTGTAGCAAGATTTCAACTTGATCCAAAAGAGTATCATTATGTAGTAGTAAAGAGGATATTCAAATATTTGAAGAGTACATCTCATTATGAAATATGGTGTGATAAATCAAGTGATTTCACCTTGTGCATATACTAATGCAGAATGGGCAAGCAGTATAGATGATAAAAATAGAACCAATGGTGGAGCATTCTTTCTTGGAGGAAGATTAGTTTCTTGGTTGAGAAAGAAACAAGATTGTATATCTCAAAGTATAGTTGAGGTAGAGTATGTTGCAGTAGCAAATAACTATAATCAAGTTATGTGGATGAAACAAATGTTGAAGGATATTGGAATTGAGTTTATAGAACTTGTTATCATTTACTATGATAAAATTAGTACAAAAAGTGTGTCTCAGAATCCAATATTGCATTCTAAGACAAATAACATATCCATAAAGTATCATGTTTTGACAGAAAAGGTAACAAAGAAAGAAATAAGTTTGGAGTATGTAAGCACTAAAGATCAGATTGTAGATATCTTTATAAAGACTTTGCCTAAAGATACTTTTGAGTACCTAATAGGTATGCTAGGGGTTATGCCCCTACTTACTTTAGAGTGGTTGATGAAAGGAGTGCATTAGTCTAGTGGTACAGAGCACTATGGTTAGACTGGGCTAAATGTTGATGCTTCTTGTATGTAGGAGTTTCTGATATGTACTAGGTCATGAAGGAATCTTGGTAATTGGTATTTAAATAGTGTCTTTGGACACTTGAGTTGGTTGATGATTGAGTAGCTATTTAGCAATTGGTATGTAACAATTGGTATTATGATTGATACCTTTGACATTAATGTTAATGGGGGAGAGAATGTACATGAAAAACATATTGAGTGAATGTACATAAGAAGAGAAGCAATTGTTGAGATGTCAATGGGGGAGAGTTATCTCTTTAGGGAGACTTAGAAAGATTCAATTAAGTGGACAAGAGAATAGGTAAGTATACGAAAGGATGTCTAGGTGTAAAGATGCAACCATAAAGTATTGTAATTTGTTTACTGTGAACAACTGTTGTTGATCCTAAAAGAAGAAGAAATAAGAATAGTACAACATTCCAGAAGATCTTAGATTGATTAAGAGGATTTGAGAAGAAGACAACAAAGTATAGTTTGGTATTCTTAGAACTTAGATGTTTTTCATCTATGCTACCATCAATGGCAAAGGGGGAGATTGTTAGCATGAATTTTGATGATACTACATTAGGGGAGTATCCCAAGCATTGAAGAGTATTGATATGTTGTATTTATTATTGTGTTTCTCATTTATGTCAACATACTAGGAACTTTGTTGAGACTAGAAGAATAGAAGTCAGTAATCTTAGTATGCGTAGGAGCTGAGGAAGTTTCAAATGATGCACAGTGGAAGAAATGTCCTTGAGGTTTTTTAGATGACTCAGTTTAAAGGACCAAGTCTGATTCGATGTTGTTTGGAAATTACACATGTTTTACTAGAAGTTGTGCAAAAATAGAGCATTGGAAAAGTTTTGATGATCTATCACTATCTTTCATCTAAGATGTAATGAAGGTGATGCACAGATAATAATGATAGAGGAAAATCATGTGGTGATGCTAGAGTGTGTGCAAGACATAGTTTCACACGTGTAAAGTTTGGTATATTGTGAGCCAACAATGTTGTTATAATTGTGAATTAATTAATTATCTCATTTTAATTAATTGGAAAAGCCTCAAGGCCAACTCAAGGAATTATTATGAAGACATGGTATAAAGGAAAGATGTTTTTTGTGTTTGTAAATGGACTTGGATTTAGAGGATCAAGTGGAATGCAAAGTATTAACTTGTGTGGTGCAAGAAGGAGCATAATGCTTGCTAAATGAGTGTAAGCAATCCAAGGGGTCATTGGGTGCACAGTATGAGATATAGTCACAAGATTTGATGGAGCATAAGTCTAGTTGATAGGACAAAGATAATTGAAGGAAGTACATTTTAGCTCTATTATTCTACAAGGAATCATATAGAGATCATTTGGACAGTGGGTTGTTTGATCTTAACCTTAAAGTTGTTTGGGTAGTGGGTATAGCTGTCTTCTACAACTCCTAATAGGGTTGGAATCTCCTAACAGGGATTCAAAGTCTCCTAATAGGGACTCAGATTTCTGAGTGTTGTAATAGACTCCAAATAGGGTCTATCCTCTAACAAGGAATATTTATATTAGTACATCATCTTGTGGGTATCATTCCCACTAGAGTTTTCCCTCTGATCAAGGGTTTCCCTAGTTAACATATCCGGTGTTAATTGTGTATGAGTATCTTATTGTGGTTTCAATTTATATTACTAACACGGCTAATTTTGTTTAAGTTTATTGTTTTTGATGATAGTTGGATAACTAATTCACCCCCCCTCTTAGTTTTATCAGTGGACTATTTATTCTAATAGGATAAGCTTAACATCTTTGGGAGATCAATGGAAAATATTTTTAGAAAGGATAGTCCTAGATTTGATGGGGCCAACTACAATAGTTGGAAGGAGAAAATGAAGACTCATCTATTGTGCATGGATCTGAGTTACTAGATTTTGACAAAGAGTGAGAAGACCATTTTGAAATAAGAAAAGCTTGAAGAATGCAGTAAAATGGAGAGAGATCTATTCATGTGTAACATTAGAGCAAGAGAAGCATTACTATTAACCCTTCCTAAGAATGAGTACAGTCAAGTAAAGTCACTTCAAATATATTGAGAAATTTGAAAAGCATTAGAATCTACTTTTGAAGGTGATACACATGCAAAGAGAATTAGATTTTAGAATTGGATATGTGCATTTCAAGATGCCAAAATGATGGAAGATGAATCTATAAGAAACTATATTGGTAGAATATCAAAAATTGTTGCAGGAATTCAGTCTCATGGTGGAACTAAGGAAGAAGATGAGGTAGTATGGAAGATCTTGAAAAGTTTGATGCCACCATTCAAGTAAGTAGCTCAGGTGATTCAACTATTGCTACCCTGCACTAAGAATTTTACTCAGGAAACATTGCTTGGAAGATTAGAACTTGAAAAAGTAGATATGAGACAATCTAGAGATCTAACAAGAATGGAAAAATCTTTTAGTGCCCTTAACATTCGATCTAATCTGATAAGGAGTGCAAGAACACATAGAGGTTTTTATGGTAGTAGTAGATCAAATGAGGACATGAAGAATGAGGAAGGTATAGCCCTTCTTGTAAGAAGAGAAAAAAATGGTAAGAAAATCTTTAAATGTTGGACTTGTGATGAATTCGGTCATTGTGCATCTAAATTTGCTAAAAGGGAGACAAAGTATAAGGGAAAGTTTAAGACTAGAAGAGACATAAATATTTTGTATGCAAATGAAGATGAAGAATCTAATGAGAGAGGTCAAAGTGAAAGTGATGATGAATTGGTATTTGTGGCTATTAAGGAAGATGATCTTGATAGAGAAATTAGAGAAGAAAGAGCTCTAGTTTCCCAAGTTGAAAAGAAATTTCATTGGATAATTGAAAGTGGTTGTTCACATCATATGACTGGTGATATTAATAAGTTTTTTAAGTTCATGAATTATGATGTAAGTATTGTTAGACTTGGTAACAATGCAACTTATCATATAAATGGAATTGGATCCATTACTCTTGATGGTAAAACTAACACCGATGATGTTTATTTTGTTGATGGATTGAAGCATAATTTTTTGAGTATTCGATAGTTAGTGGAAAGGGGCTATTAGTTGCAATTCATTGAGAAGACTTACATTATCAAAGAGAAAGATGGAAAGTTGATTGGAAGAAGCACAAGATCCAGAGGTAATGTATTTCAGTTGAATCCTACTGAGATGAAATGTTTGGTAGCTAAAGTAAACAATAGTTGGTTGTGGCATAGAAGAATTAGTCACATAAATTTTGATAATATTGTGAAAGTTAGTAGTACATTTGTAGTCAGAGACTTTCCTAAGATAACAAAGCCCACTAATGTTGTTTGCAAAGAATGTATTTTGGATAAATAGAATAATGTATCATTTACTAGTAAAAAGTTCACTGCCATAGAGAAATTTGAGATCATTCACATAGATATGAATGGTCCTTCAAGAACAAGAGGATTCTATGCTGAAAGGTATTTATGATTTTTGTTGATTATTTTACTAGAATAATGTGGGTAGCATTTCTTAAAGAGAAATCTGAAGCTTTTGAGAAGTTTATGATATTTAAGAATAAAGTTGAGAACAAATTTGGTGTTAAGATAAAGTGTTTGAGATATTATTGAGGAGGAGAGTTCACCTCTAGAGAGTTTAACATGTTTTGTGAAAAGAATGGAATAAAAAGATAATTATCCTCACCTAGAATACTTGAGCAGAATGAGATTGCTAAAAGAATATATAAATCAGTAGTAGAGGCAACAAGAATAATGTTATTTGAGAATGATGTTTCTAAGATATTTTTGAGAGAATCAATCAATACAATAGTATACAATCTTAACAAAGTATAGATCAGAAAAGGTATGAGAAAGACACTTTATAAACTATAGTTTGGTCATTCACGATCAATTAAGTATTTTAGAATATTTGGGAGTAAATGTTACATTAAGAGAGATGATGACATTGATAAGTTTGATTCAAGAAGTGATGAAGGTATGTTACTTGGTTATTCATTGAAAAGAGAGGCATACATGTTTTAACTATAGAAGTAAGAAAATAGTTGAATGCACAAATGTAAGGATTGATGAAAAGTTTGGAACTACAAAAGAGATGGTAGATTATAACTCTGATGAAGAAGATAATTCTTGAATTGTTAGACAAAATGCAGAAGTTTTCTTTGAGACTAAAAATGATCTATAGAATGATGTTTTAATTATTGAGCAAAGAGGAGAGTAGATATTTGAACCTATAGATGAGATAAGAGTCAAGATGTAAAATCCTAACCCTAATAGGAATCTAACAAAGAATCACCCTCCTAAGAAGGTAATTGGGAGCAAAGACAAAGGTGTGATGACAAGAAACATAATTAATCAATAGATATGTTTGATTTCTCAAGTTGAACCTAAGAGTGTAGATGAAGCATGTAAAGATGATTATTAGATTTAGGAAATGAAGGAAGAATTAGATCATATTATGAAGAATGAAACATGTGAGTTAGTTCCTAGACCTAAAGATATGAATGTGATAGGAACCAAATGGGTATTCAAAAATAAGATGAATGAGCAAGGTGAAGTTGTGAGGAACAAGGTTAGACTTGTATGTAAGGGATATTAATAGCAAGAAGGAATAGACCATGAGGAGATATATGCACCTATAGATAGAATGGAAGTAATGAGAATGTTCCTAGCTTATGCAGTAAATAAGAATTTTAAGTTATATCAGATGGATGTTAAATTAGCCTTCTTGAATGGAGAACTTGAAGAAGAGGTATATGTTGAGAAGCCTAAAGGTTTTCCTTTGACAAAAGATAAAGACATGGTATGAAGACTAAAGAAAGCTCTATATGGTCTGAAGCAAGCACTTAGAACTTGGTATGCAAGGTTGGATAACTATTTATCAAAGCTTGGATTTGCTAAAGGTATGATAGACAAAAACTTGTATTTGAAAGAAATTGAGAATAGTTTTTTGGAAATAATAATATTTTTTGATAACATTATATTTGGAGGTAATGATGAAACAAGTGATAAGTTTGCTAAAGAGATGATGAATGAGTTTGAAATGAGCATGATAGGAGAAATGAAGTTCTTCGTAGTACTAAAGATTGTACAAAATAGTGATGGTATTTTCATTTCACAAGCTAAGTAACTAAAGGACTTTTTGAAAAGGTTTGGATTAGAAAGTTGCAAACCTATTGGTGCACCTATGAAACTAGTCACAAGTTATCCAACAAAGATGAGAGACCTACAATAGAGCAAAAGAAGTACAAATCTATGATTGGAAGTTTACAATATTTGACTTACACTAGACTAGATATTGAAAATGCAATTGGGATTGTAGCTATATTTCAAGATGATCCAAAGGAGTATCACTATGTACCAGTACAGAGGATATTCAGACATTTAAAAGGAACATCTAACTATAGAATTTGGTATGATAGATCAAATCATTTCACTCTATGTGCATATATTGATGTAGATTGGGTAGGCAATATAGACGATAGAAAGAGTACTATTGGTCGAGCATTTTTTCTTGGAGGAAGATTGATTTCTTGTCTAAGAAAGAAACAAGATTGTATTTCTTAGAGTATAGATGAGGTAGAGTATGTTGCAGCAAAAAATAACTATAATCAAGTTATATGGAAGAAGAAAATGTTAAATGATATCACAATTGAGTTTGCAAAACCTATTATCATTTACTATGATAACACAAGTACAATGAGTATGTCTACAAATCTTGTATTACATTCTAAGACTAAGAATATATCTATTAAGTATCATGTGTTTGTTGGAAATATAAGAGGAGTCACTGAAAGGAGAGGGGTGAATTAGTTATTACAAAAATAAATCCTAGATCCCTTAGATGTCAATACAAGTCAAAACATAAAATTTGATTAAACTATATTTTTTTGTTACTCAGCAAACACACATGCACTCAATTTACACTAGCAAATCATGTAATTTAGAAAATACTGAGAATCAACTTTAACTTAGCAATAACTAAATATATTGATGCTAATGTGATTAACCTTAAATTTAACTTAGGTGGATACATATAAAAGAAATAGAATGAACATAAGTGACACCAAGATTTAATTTGGAAACCTAATTTGGGAAAAACTACGAATTGCAACTAGTTATTGATTTTCACTCTTCTGAAGTGAGCCCTATTAGGAGGCAACCCTATTAAGGATTACAAAACAAACTGTTAGGTGTGACCCTATTAGAGGATTTGATCTCCTTTTTAGGAGTGTCCTTGTTAGAGGTATTTGAGACACTTCAAATAGAAATACCAACTTGTTAAAGGATTTACAAATAGTTGTTAAGCCAACTCTATTAAGAGATTTATATCACTACTACAATGGTTAGCGAGTAACAATGAGATGACCTAATTTCTAATGCAACGAAATTTCTAATTTAACATCTCAATTCTAGCTTGTATACGTGATCCTTCCTAATCAAATGTATCTATGCAACTCAACAAGGATATTCTTCTTATCCTTCTAATTCACTTCCTGTAAGCATCTTCAAATCTTTTTTTATATTCCACACATTTAATTCTCAATTTGACCTTATATTTATATCATACACATTATCAAGTTGTCTTGAATATAACTTAAAATACTTAATATTAATCTCTTCAATTAGATAGAACCAACAATCAAATCAATACAAATTGATATGCCAAAACAAGAAAATCCTTCATTAGTCGACCCTGCTTGGTAGACACTAACTCATAAATGATTTTCTTCTGTTAACCAAGTGAACTTGGTTAACATTAGATATTCACAAAGTTCCTTTGGTAACTGAGTGAGCTTAGTTAATACTGGTTCTATCCAACATTTGCTTCATTATCTGAGTGAGTTCAGTTAACACTCAACTTTTGTAAACTTTCCTTTGATGCTCGAGTGAACTTGGTAGACACTAAACTTGGAAAACTTTGTAATGCTCGACAAACATAAGAAATTGTCTTCATTGCCTAAGTGAGCTTGGCATACATTGACTAAAAATGATATGACATTTATGTATCATCAAAGACAATACATAATTAATCAATTATTTTCAACAATATCCCTCTTTGGCATTGATGGCAACACAACATGTCATAATACAATGAAATTTTTAGACCAAGAATAAAGTAAGGAACATATCCTTAGTTTCATTCTGATTTTCATCCATGAGAACTCTATCTATTAGTGAGAATTCCCTTTGCCTTTAGTTTCTTCGTTTGTTAGCAAAATTCTATCTTCAACATCTTCATCTAATAGCAAACTTTCCTTCTTTGATATCATACCAAGTTCTCCCTCTTTGATATCTCTAGAAATAATAGAATTTTTATGAAATATATACTCTTCCTCTTTACAAAATTTCTATGAGATATGACAACAAATTTATCCCTCTTTGATATCTCATGCCACAGACAACATTCAGTGAATATCAATGTACCCCATTTACTAATTCATTTTCAATGTGCCTTGTCAATATTGCATCAATTGTCTAATCTTCAACATGCTCTAGTTGATGCATCACTAAATTGTATTTTAGTAAACCTTAGATAGGGGAATGACCCCTAACTTACCTCTTAGATACAAAAATGCATCCTTATGTAATGGCCTAGTGAATATGTCTACAATTTGTTCTTTAGTATTCACATATTCCAATATTACCTCTTTATCTTGTACCAATTCTCTCAAAAAAAGATATTTTATAGCAATGTGCCCAGTTTTGGTATGCATCACAAGATTCTTTGATATATTAATTGCACTAGTGGTATCACAGAAGATAACCACTATATCCTTGATCTCTACCTTCATACCTACCAATAGTTGCTTGAACCAAACAACATTGGAACAATCAGCTATTACTACAACATATTCTTCTTTTGCTATGGACTAAGAAATACAATTTCATTTCTTGCTTGTCCAAGATGCTAGTCCTTTACCAAGAAATATTGCTCTTTCTGTCATCAAAACATCCTGCCCAATCAGCATCTATGAATGCTTTCAAATCCAAATTTCCTTCTTTTTTGTACCATAACCCATAGTATTCAGTACCTTTCAGATACCTCATGATTCTCTTGATTGCAATCAGGTGATTTTCTTTGAGATTTTCTGAGCATCTTGCCACTATACTAACTACTAATGCAATATCAAGTCTTGTGTGCACTACATATTGCAATTTTTCAATCATTGATTTGTATGTAGTCTAATCTACCTCTTTAGAATCATCATTTTTGAAAATCTTATGTCTAGTAGACATAGGTGTTCCAATTGGTCTTGAATCTTCCATTCTAAACTTCTTCAATATCTCCTTGATGTATTTGGATTCAGTAATATAGATGCCATATTTCTTCTATTGGATCTATGATCCAAAAAAGAATTTAACCTCTCCAAACATGGACATCTCAAATTATTCACTCATCTCTTTTGAAAATGCCTTGCATAAGTCATCATTTCCTATAAATAAAGTTTCATCCACAAAGATTTCTACCAACACAATCTTCTTGCCTGGTCCTTCTTTGATATACAAGCTACTGTTATCATTTGTTCTTTTTAAACCAATCTTTATCAATTAGTTATGAATTTTTTCATGCCAAGCTTTGGGAGCTTGCTTGAGACCATACAATGCTTTGTATAATTTGTAGACTATATCCCTTTTTCTAGGATTCACAAAACCTTCAGATTGTTCTATGTAGACTTCCTCATCAAGAATTTCATTCAAGAATGCAGATTTTACATTCATTTGATAAACTTTAAATCCTTTGTATCTTGCATATGCTATTAAAGTTCTAAAAACTTCAAATCTTGCAACAAGAGAAAAATTTTCACCATAATCAATGCCTTCTTCTTGAGAATAACCTTTACAAACTAACCTTTCTTTGTTTCTTGAAACTTTTCCATCTTCTTTTAGCTTATTTTTGAAAATTCTCTTTGTGCCAATTACATTTTTATCCTTGGATCTAGAAACAAGAGTCCAACTCTTATTCCTCTCTATCTATTCTATTTCTTCATTCATAGCCTCAATCCAACTTTCATTATCCAAAGGATCTTTGACATTTCTAGGTTCAAATTCAGAAAGAAAACATGTACCTTTCAATTTGTTTCTTGTCATTATTCCATCTAATTTATCTCCAATGATATGATCAGGTACATGGTGTCTTCTAACATATCTTACTAACATAGGTACTTTGGATTTAGAACATATTCTACTATCTTCTTCATGATATTCTATATCAAGCTCAGGTCCTATTATCTTTGACTTGGGTCCATCAAATTTGGTTTGCTCTAGCAATAGCTTGGTAGCTTTTGAGTGTGACTTGGGTCTTTCAAATTGTGACTCGGGTTGCACTAGTTGAAACTCAATAGCTTTTGGAGATTTTGGGGACTCAGGAGGTGAGGCCTCCTAACTTCCAAATAAATTTGGTAATGTATCAGGTTCATAGTAAAAAAAACCTTCTATAATCCTCAGGTTCTTTGCTACTTTCCTCTTCACTCTTTTCTACAAACTCATCTATTCTCACATGTGCACTTTCTATGATTTTGTGAGTGGATAAATTCAAAGATTTATATTCTTTACTTTTTCAGGATCTTAGGAATATGCCTTCATCACCTTTCACATCAATTTTACCTTTCCTGGATTCCTTTAAGATATAACATTTTCTACCAAATACTTTCAAGTAACTTACATTAGGTTTGTATCCATACCATAGTTCATAAGGAGTTTGATTTGAGTCTTTCTTCAACTATAGTCTATTCAAGATATGCACTGCACTGTTGTGCTAATTTCTTCCTTCCAGTATTTGATTGCTACATTCTTTTCTATCATCAAGGTTCTTGTGCAATCCATGATCGATTTGTTCCTTCTTTCAACTATACCATTCTGCTGTGGTGTACCATGGGATGATACTCGTCTCTTAATTCCTCTTTCAATGTATAATTCATTGAACTCATTGGAAATGAATTCACCACCTCTATCTAGTCTCAAACATTTTAGCTTCTTTCTAGTTTCTTTCTCTACTCTTGCTAGATACTACTTAAATTTTTTAAAATCTTTAGATTTTTATTTTAGATACATTACAGTCATCATTCTGGAATAGTCATCAACAAATAAAATAAAAATTCTTTCTTCATTGCATCTCTCTCTATTCCAATAGGTTGACAAAGGTTTGTATGAATCAACTCCAAGACTTCTTCTGAATGATAGTTCTTTCTTTTGAAGTTAGTCTTTCCCATCTTTCCAATTTGAATTTTTTTGCATAGACCCATATTAGGTTTCCTCAAACTAGGAATTCCTCTTACTCTTTTCTTCTTACTTATCTTGATTAGATTATCAAAGTTAACATGACATAACCTTTTATTCCACAACCAACTTTCTTCTACTTGAGCAATAAGAAATGAACTTTCATTGAGATCTATGTAGAATAGGTTACCTTTTGTTTGTTTGGTAGACCCAACTAGATTCCCTTTTCCATCCAATAGTTTGGCCTTCCCATTCATGAATTCTGCCTTGAATCCAATGTTATTTAACTGTGCCACACTCAATAGATTATGTTTTAGTTCTTTAACCCAATAAACATTATCATTAATAATTTTATTAGTTAGTGAGATACAAGCTTTTCCCTTTATGCAACAAGGTTCATTGTTTCCAAATCTCACACTACCACCATCATAATGTTCCATGTGTTCAAACTTTGTTTTATCACCAGTCATATGATGTGAGCAGCCACTATCAATAATCCATGTATCATTCTTGATAGCATGAGAGATAAGTGATATTTTATCTCCTTCATCATTAGATTCATCTTTTACAACATTATATACCATTTCATCATCTTCACTACTATTTAAATCTTTAACTATAAAATAGGATTTCTTACCTTTGTCCCTATAGTCTTTGAAATTCTTGAAATCCTTCTTGCCTTTGTACTTGTTATTCTTGTTTTCATTTGTCTTCTTTGTTTGGGCACCTTGCAACAATGTGTCCAACTTCTTCACAAGAGAAAAAAATTAAACGGATTTTACCTTTATACTTTCCTTTGCCTTTGGGTATACCTTCTTGTAAGAAATGCTTCAATAGATTCAAGATCATTCTCATAACTATCTTCCTCTTCACTTTTAGATTGTTTCTTTTTAGACTTTTAGCTTTCTTCTTGAGTGATACCTTGGCTTCAAATGCAAACTCAAGATTTCTAGAACTAGGAGTATAATTATCATAGTTATTTAGTTCAAATGTAGTGAATCTTCCAACTAGAGCATCCAAAGTTATCTTGTTATTTGGATCACATCTCATTTCATGAATAGTAGACACTCTAATTACATAGATAGGAAGAAGGGTTTTTAAGTACCTTTCTTACCACTATTACATCTTCAATTGTTCCTCCAGAGTCTTTGATAGCAATAGCCCGTATTTTCACTGAACTTAAATTTGCAAAATCTTATTGTAAAAATGTTTTAAAAAGAGTGTTGTGATGTTAGGGTTTATGTGTTATTAATTTTCATTTTCAGAGGATAGCCATAACATGGTATTTTTTTCCCTAATCTAGTCTTTTTCCTTGCCCTAGTGTGAAAAAATGATGCCCTAGGGTTATGTTTTCATTTGATATTACAAGAAATTTCATAAAAATTAGAGTCTAGCCCTTACCCTAGGTTTTATATCCAAGCAAGAGTTTATTTGTCTTTTACATCATCTCTTACAATGTTACAATGTAAGGGTTAGTGGAGGATCATGGTGTAATGTTCTTAGTTACCCAATTTTAAGATATATAGTGTGTCATAGTATCATGGATGAGCAAGTTAAAGTGCCCAATCGTACAATTCCCTTTGTAATGTATGGTCGTATGTCATATTGAAGAATTTCCAAGTCTAGTTTGCAATGTTATGACAAAGAAGGTGATTGGGACATTGAGAAGGTCTTTGAAAAGTTGTAAGATGTTATGATGAAGCCCTGACTATAAGATTAGAAAGTGAGATTAAAAATGCTACAATGCTACAAAGTGAATTGTGCCATGAGATCATAAAAGTAAAAGATAAACCCTGTGATGCTACGGTAAAGAGAGGTAAAATTTTCTCATAGTATCATAGGGGTTTGAAGGGTAACTTGCTATATTAAAAAGTGATAAGTAACTTGTGATCTGGTAGATCTTGTTCTCCAATGCTACGAATGATAGTGTCTTGTAAGATCTTAAGGGTAACAAAAGGATGCTACAATGCTATGATAGGAAATACATTAGGGGATCATAGAAGTGAAAGTTGATGCTGACGATATTACAATGAAGGGAAATGATGGTTTCTCATAGCATCATATGGTAAAAAGGACGACTGTCAATCTCACAAAGTAGTTAGTTAAGCCATGATCGTAGGATTATAAGTTGAAGAAAAGTAAGATAAGATGCTACATAGTACAATATGGACCTTTTGTCCTAAGATAACAAGGATTTCAAAGGAAATCTTTGATGCCATGGTGACTACCTATCGTGAGATTGTAGAGATTGTTTCTAAGCTTTTTGATAGTTTGATAAGGGTTTTAATTTCATAAGATCGTAAGATAATAAATTTTTTGATTCCTGTCTAAGATATTACGAGGGTTTTGACCTTCAGGGTTGATCATAAGATCATAAACCCTAAGTTGACATGAAATGTGTTATTCACTCTTCTAAGCTAGAAATGACAAAAAACTTCTCGACCAATGAGATTTGAGTATAGTATAAAAAGTGCACTGTTAGATAGGAATGGCAACGCTCCCTTGAGGTGACCAAATAAGCTGATCTTATGGCTTGAGCATGCTTAGAATCAATGCAAAAATGAATGTTGATAATATACATTAGGCTATAAAGGAATTCTATTTATTAGTTATAGTTTAACATTTATAGAAAAAGAGAATTTGAGTAGTTGAAGAGTTTTCAATGCATACGGATAATTATTTTTCAGTACCTAAGAGAAAAGTTCATATTGTGTTTTCTAGCATACTTTGAAGATGTTTGATAAAGATGTAGAAGAAATTCAAGTTTTAGACATGGAGGTCATAGAAACTTTAACTTCTAAGGGAGGGAAAATGTGAAAAAGAAAACCTAAGAGGTTTTGCAAAGAATGGATTAAGCTTTTCCCTAGTTCCTCAAATGCTAATGCTATAGATGACCATGCTTTTGTCAACCCATATGCTCTTTGCAGAGATTCTTTATGCCTTGGTGCCATGGGTTTTGAGTTGTTCACATACTTCTAGCATAATAGAGAAAAGAAGATCCTGGTATGTAATCTGTGGAAGAAGAACCTGGTGAAGTTGATATTTCTAAACCTTTTTGTGGATATGGAGTTGATGAAGGCCCTATTTTGTTCATACAATTTGGCCCCCAAATAATTCCATAGAAAATATGAAACCATTCGTTGCACACTCGACCATTCTTCATTCATTGAAACTTTTGGATTGGATGGAGCCATGGGCCAGCTTGTAGATTTGGAGGATTTGTAGAAGAGGTTTGAGAGAAATACCAAGGCCTACACTAGGAAGTCTATGCTACAACATATCCCTATAAAGTTAAAGAGTGTGGGTGATTACCCTAAGAATATGGAAAAAATGATGCCTTTGGACAAGTTTAAAATGTGCTTTGTAAAAATAGTATATGGTGTCCACAAGATAGTTGGCAAAGATAGAATTGACATGGTGTATGGAGCTAAATTTATTATTGTCAAAGACATGCAAGACTCCTACCATGGGGGGAGTATGATTATGTTGAATACATTTTGGAGGTGATGAGAGAAAATATTGTCCTAGCTTAGAGTGGAGAGTGAAAATATTTCAAGTTCCATCACTATTCATTACTGATGCACTCGATCCTCTACAAGAATGTGGGGTATGTGAGCTCCAATTTCATTGATCATACCACTGATGCAAATAAAGAGTTTCTAGTTTAGTTGTAGACACAGGTATGGAACGGTAATTATCACTTTTCTAATTATGTTTCATTCATTAATAATTTTAGTGTTGTGATAATGAGAATGTTAGGTCCAAGTTACTTTAGGAACTTGAGATTTTAAAGAATTTATTGAGACTAGCCCTACTTATTGAGGGTAAAATATTAGACCATAATTGGGGGGACATTTTCTTATTTCCAACTTTTTCTTTGATGAGAGTCTATGGTTTTCCCCATCCACCCCACATATTACCAAAGTTTATTCCCCCTAGGTTGGGTATAATGGATTTCATATGGTAGTTTTTTATGATCAATAGGGAGTATCTAGGGCCTAAAGTACATAAAGGCACTTTCTTGTGTAGATGTTTTAGGGTGGGGGTCTTTTCAATTGCAAAAGAGGCCCTTGATGAAGTCCATTCTTTCCTCCACCACTACAACCTATCAACTGGTCCCTATAGGATGTATGATCCTAACAATTGGATGAAGAGCACCCTTAAAGAGATAAGGAACTATGTGTTGCCCGATACCAAGGAGCTACCACATGAGGATGTTATTCCAAATATAGTTGCAGAGGGTGAGACGACTAATAAACTAGAAAAGTTGGATGATATTTTGAGGGTGGAGAGGGAAATGAAGAGAGTATATCCCAATTTCATGTTATTCTATATGGATTTCCCTTATCCTCATAGGATTAGGAATATGGTCATTGACCATGCTGAGATCATGGCCAAAATTTTGAAGGGACCTACAGGAGAAGAAGAGAGGGTGTGCCCAAACAACCCTAAACCTGATGTAACTCTAGAAATTAAGGAAGATGACACTCCCAGGGCATCATGGGTCACAAAAGCAAATAAGAGATAGAAAGTTGTCCATATCCTTGTACAGGTGAAATAGAGGACCCTACAAATTTTACCAGGCAATAGTCAACATTTTGCTGACTTAAGGCAAAGCTATCTCTAGGATAGCATTAATGCAGCTGAGAGCACACTCACAAACTTGGAACTAGTAGTAGCAAGGCTAGATGGTAGGATCATTTAGGCCCAAAAATTCATAGGATCATTTGAATTCATCAAATCAGCCAAGTTCAAGAGTTTTTTTTTTATATAAGGTAAAATAGAGAGAGTTAGTGCTAAAGATGAAATCAATAGAATCAGATGAGTAGAAGTTAGAACTGGTTGAGAAGCTATGGGCCTATGATCTTGAGAGTGAAGTCATGACTCTATAGGAGGTAAGAGAACTTATGAAGAGGAGTGGTATGTTGTTGGTACCTAGATAGCATTTGGAGGAAGAATTAATGCTTGATCAAATAAGGAGACAGGAGAATGCCATCTCATATGAGCCATTTGGTGTTGATGGATTGTAGAGAGGAACATGATTCAACATAGATACCAAATCTATGGTAGTTTAGAGGATGGCTCCATCATCAAATAAACCAAAGCTGATAGATATGAAGAGCACATAATAGGGTAACATGATTTTGTGGACTCTTCAGGGCACCTCTAGTACATAAATCTACAAGGACATGAAGCATTTCTCATTCATAAATGAGGCCAAGGTAGAGGAGGTTGAGACAAAACTTTCTAATTCCATACATGATTAAATTGATTTAATGAATCTCTGTGAGAATGAGCTTAGAAAAATCCATATGTATAAGGATAAATTTATAGAGCTTGAGGCTAAGGTCCAAGCACTAGAGGCTAAGGTTGCATCTTTCAGAGAGAAACTTGTAAACGTAGAGTAGGTGGTTGCTACAGAATAGAGACAAGAGTAGAAAGATTAGGAGCAACCAGCTAGGGATAAAATTAAGGCCCCAACACAAATAGATGGTTTGGAGGTAGAGGTTACCATAGAACCAAAGAGAATGAGCATTGATTCTCCACCTACTTAGCAAGGAGATGAGATAAGGACAACTATCCTTCAGAGCTTGATGAGCCACAAGGTTGAAACTCTGAAGAATATATCACAATAGGCTCACAATTTTTATGTTTCTTTACAAAGTGCTGAGCAATTTTGCAATGAGGCACTTTCATAGCCATGACCCACATTCAATCTATGGGGTTCATATACATAGTTCTTAGAGAGGCCTATTGTATTGATGGCTAAAAAGCTAGATTTGGTTGATAAGATAATCACAGTGAAGGAGGGCTTAGAGGTCGTCAGAGAACTAATTAGCTTCTTCACTAGTAAATTGCAAACTATACAAGGGAAATTGAAAGTTTTATCTCAGGGATTTTAGCCTTGTATATCTTCAATTTTGGATAGTACTATTGCATTGAGAGATTGACAGGAATGGTCTGATTCCTTTGGTGCCATTTTGACTCAGGATGCCACTGTAACAATTTTTGAAGATAATTTTTTTGCCCTTTATAATAAATAAATAAATTCCCTATTTAGAGTAGAATTAGACTTCAACAAGTTTTCTGTTGAGTCTAAAACCATTAGAGATGCTAGGTGGACTAAAGCCACATAGGACCAAGAAGAGGTTAGAACTACAGAGTGGCCCACCAAAAGGGAGATCCACATTTGGGAAGTGGTGGGAGAGATCAAAGACCTATTGGTAGGAGGTAGTTGAGATATTACTCGCTAAGGATAGTAAAAGACAAAGGGGAGTAAAGTCAAAGAACATGACATAAATTTTCACTTGCTGACCTTTTCAACTACTTCCTCTTTTAGGTTAAACATTAGGAATGTTTTGTATATTTTTTTGTTCATATCTTGCCACTTTTTTTATCCATTCATGTTTTGACATGTTTCCTCTTCCCATTTGTAGCTTGTTGCAATCCTATATAAGGATTTCCAAGATGTGGAGTTGAGGTCAGCTATCTATAGAATTTTCTTATTCTTATGTCTTTTTTATAGTCCGTCCATTATTTTTCTATAGCTATATGAATGTAATCAATTTTTATATACTTGAATATATATAGTGAACACCTAGTACCAGTGGCCAAGTTTCAAGTTGTTTTCAAGTTTTTGTTAGTATTGTAAGCATTTTCAAAGGAAATCAACACAAGAAGGAAATTCTCTATATATCTGTGTCTTTGAGTTTTGTCTCCTTTCTTATATATCTATAATCTTGAGATTGAAATGAACAAGTTTCATTCAGTTTAATGTAAGTCACACAAATTGTATATCTCTTATTGATTGTTGTTGATTCAAAGAAATAGACAATCACTCTCTATAATTGATAGGGTTTAGGGTTTATAAGAAGGATATGGTGAGAATAAAATTCAGAGCTCACTATTGACAAATTTAATTACAAGTTGATTAAATAGGTCCAAATTTGTTGGTTTTGACTCTATATATCAATGAATAAGACAAGAAAAAATTGATGATTCACCTAATTGCAGAAAATACATGACAAAAAAAAATCAATTTACCATTTTATGTAATGATGAACTAGAAGTGTTGGTCGTTACTTATTTTCTTTTTTCTTTCCCTTTGATTATAGTTAGCTACTATGATCAAGAAGTTTATAAGTAAATCATAGAAGAAAATTGACCAATATTTGTCATAGGGGATAGTCTTGAAGAGAATAATATCAAGTTAATAATATTAATCCCTAAGGTTTTTCTACATTGGCTCTATAGAGCCTAAAGTGAAGTGAGTCTTAATGACTCTGTTAATGTTGGGCCAAAAATAAGATTTAGTCCTACTGAATATAGGATTTAGCTCATCCTTAGGCTTGTCCCTATCTTATGCTTCCCAGTATTAGGTTTAAACCCACCTGATATGTTCCTTACCCAAAAATAACTCCAATAGATAGCATTGACACTGGCTTTGATTCTCTCAACATATTTTGCAATGTTTTTGTCCTCTCTCATTTTCATCCAATCAAACTAACCTCTTAAGCTTTCTACCTTGGCTCTCTATATGTTATCATCACCTCCATAGATATCATTCAGTTTGGTCCACATTTCATGAGCAGTAGAATATCCTTTGACCTCATCAAATTCAACATAGTTAAGAGTTGATGCTATGCCAATCATCATGATATTATGATTTTTCTTTTTAGCAATTTCTTCCATAGTCATTGTACCAGTAGGAGATTTGCAAATAGTGTTTAAGTATTTCAAACTTGAATCACTGATGGTTGTTAGATAAACTTTATAAGGTCTTGTCATGCTACAAAGTTGTCTCTATTCAACTTGGGAATCTCTCTTCTATGAGACATCTTGATCTTGAGCTTAGGTTTTTTAAACCTTCTCTACAAGCACCAAAAATATTTGATACCAATTATTGAAAATATAAGAGGAGTAACTGAGAGGGGAGGGATAAATCAGTTACTACAAAAATAAATCCTAGATCCTTTAGATGTCAATACAAGTCAAAACATAAACTTTTATTAAATTGTATTCTGTTGTTACTCATCAAATATACATGCACTTGGTTTATAGTAGCAAATGTTGTAACTCGGCAAATACTGAGAATCAACTTTAACTTGGCAATAACTAAATATATTGATATTAATGTGATTAACCTTAAATTTAACTTAGTTACATACACATAAAATAAATAACATGAACATAAGTGACACCAAGATTTAATGTGGAAATCCAATTTGGGAAAAAACCACCAATTGCAACCAGTTGCTAATTTTCACTCTTTTGAAGTGAGCCCTGTTAGAAGCCCACCCTATTAAAGGTTACAAAACATACTATTAGGTGTAACCTTGTTAGCTGATTTGATCACTCTGTTAGGAGTGACCTTGTTAGAGGTCTTTAAGACTCTTCAAATAGAAATGCCACCTTGTTAGAGGATTTGCAAATAGTTGTTAAGCCAACTCTATTAAGAGATTTAGATCACTGCTACAATGATTAGAGAGTAACAATGAAATGACCTAATTTATGATGCAACTAAATTGCTGATTATAGATCTCAATTCTGGCCTGTATAGTTGATCCTTCTTGATTGAATGTATCTTTGCATCTCAATAAGGATATTCTGCTTATCCTTCTAATTTTCTTCCTATAAGAATCTTCAAATCTTCTTTTATGTTCCACACATTCAATTCTCAAATTGACCTTATATTTATATCTTACACATTGTCAAGTTGGCTTGAATACAACTTAGAATACTTAATAATCATCTCCTCAGTTGACTAGAACCAATAATCAAATCAATTGAACTCAATATGCCAAAACAAGAAAATCCTTCATTAGCCAACCTTGCTCTATAGACACTAACTCAGAAATAATTTTCTTGTGTTAACCAAGTGAACTTTGTTAACACTACATATTCACAAAGTTTTTTTGGTAACTAAGTGAGCTTGGTTAACACTAGTTCCATCCAAAATTTCCTTTATTAACTGAGTGAGCTTGGTTAATACTCAAATTTTGTAAACTTTCCTTTGACACCTGAGTGAAGTCAGTAGACAATGAACTTGGAAAACTCTAGAATGCTCGACACACATAGAAAAATGTCTTCATCACCTAAGTGAGATTGACATACATTGACTGGCAATGATATGACATTTTGTGTAACATAAAAGACAATACGCAATCAATCAATTATTTTCAATAGTGTTGAGAGAGAAAGCAACAGAAAAAGAGATTAGATTAGAGTAGGTGAGCACTAGAGATTAGATTGTAGATATCTTTACAAAGTCTTTTCCTAAAGATATATTTTATTACTTGAGAGGTATTCTTGGGGTTATGCCCCCACCTACTTTTGAGTAGATGATTCAGTAAGTGCACCAATCTAGTGGTATAGAGCACTATTGTTAGATTGGATTGAATATGGATGCTTCCCATATGGGGAAGTATCTTAGATGAGTCATTGAGGAATCTTGGTATTTGGCCTTGAACAATGTCTTTGAACACTTGAGCTAGTTGAAGACTTGGAGTAGTGTATTAATAATTGGTATATTGACATGATGAGGTTTTTGTCATTGATGTCAATGGGGGAGAATATTCCTAAAAAACATCTCCTAAGAATGTATGGGTGAGAATATGAGAGTTATTTATCATGTGAACAATTGATGCTAGTCCTAGAAGTGTTCCAAAGGATTTCAGACTTGGTTAATGAAGAGGATTTGAGAAGATGAGAATAGTAGGAGCAACAATAGAGTAACATTTGGTATTCTTGGAACTTATATATTTTTCATCTATGTTTGCATCAATGCCAAAGGGGGAGATTGTTAGCATGAATGATGATGATATTACTTTGGGGGAGTATCCTAAGAATTGGAGAGAATTGATGTATTGTATTCATGACTATGTTTGTTATTGATGTCAACATAACAATAAGTCTATGAAGATTTCCAGAGTAAGAGAGAAAGATTGGAGTTGTATAGACAAGGTGTTGCTTGTTTGGTGATGCATGGTCAAGGACATGTTTAGCACTGTGTTCAAATGACATTGTTAAATGTACAACACATAAGTCAAAGATGTACAAAAGTTGTACCTTATTTAAAAAGAAGCACTATAGAAATAGAGTTTTAGAAAAGCAGTTTCTGATATTTGATTGCTATCTTACATCTAAGATGCAATGAATAGATGCATAGTTAGAAAGTGATAGATGATAGTTTGTTGGTGATGTCAATAAGTGTGCAAGCCTTAATATCACACGTGTGAAGTTTTGTATAGACTGTGAGCCGACAGTGCTATTATAATTGTAATTAATTAATTATCTTATTATAATTAAATGAGAAAGCCTCAAGGTTGACTCAAGGAATTATTTGGAAGATATTATATAAAGGAAAGATGTTTTCCTTGTTTGCAAAGAGTATCCATTATTGTATGAAGTGCAAAGTGTGAATAGGAGCAACATTTGGTGAATGTGATAAGTGATCCAAGGGATTATTAGATGTGAGATTTGTGATCTAGTTACAAGATGAGGAGCAAAGGTCTGGTTGATAGGATAGAGGAAGGAAGTACTTGTCAATTCTATTATTCTAAAAGGAATAATACAAAGATCATTTTGATAATGGGTTCATTGGTTTTAACCTTGAATTTGTTTGGGCAATGGGTCTAATTATCTTTCACAACTCCTTATAGGGTTGGCACAACTCCTAACAGGGATTCAAAGTCTTCTAATAGGGACTCATATGTATTGAATGTATTCATAGACTCCTAACAGTGTCCATCCTCTTACAAGGAATATTTATATTAGTACATCATCTTGTGGGTACCATCCCCACTAGGGTTTTCCCTTTGATCAAAGGTGTCCCTATTTAACATATTTGGTGTTATTGTGTATGAGTATCTTGTTGTGGTTTCTAATTATATTGATCACATGATTAAGTTTGTTTAAGGTTGATAATTGTGATAATAGTTGGATAACTGATTCGCCCTCCCTCCCCTCTCCTCTCAATTATATTGGTGGAATACATTTTCTAACAAGAAAATTGACAAGCAATTATATTTTTAGAGACCTTCCTATGATAAGACTGGTCTTGGATATTTTATTGCAGAAAAGTCAGCCAAGAAATCTGAAGCAAGAAAGGAACTGTATTTAGTTATTGAGCATCCTTAACATAAGGAAGATGACTAGAAGAAGATTGAATCTAGTAAATCTAATAATACATCAAAAGAAGTTGAGCAAGCAAATCAATTCAAGAGAAATGATGAAACTAAGAAAATAGAGCAAGATAAATCACCCAAGGAAATAAGGTATGAATTTAAAGGTAGATGATTTGCATGTAATTAATTTTTTCATATGAAAAGAGATTGTATAGGTAAGTCATTCAAACCTATTTCTATTTTTTATTGTTACAATTGTCATGATTTGGGTCATAGAGAAGTTGATTGTAAGAAACCTCTATTTGATAGTAATAATAGAAATAGTAGAATGTTTAGAGGTACTAACCATATAGGAGAAATAAAGAGATCAAATGAAGGAACTAATGGAGCAAGAAGAAATATCATGTGTTACAAATGTAACAATGTTGGACACATTGCAAGAAATTATAGAGAATTTGTTAACCAACCTAGACCTAATCACAAGAACAATGCACCAATATGCCAACTATGTAATAAATTTGGTCATATAGCAAGAATTTGTAGAATGGATATGAGGAACATCAAAAGGAAGCCAAATTTTAGAAGGAACAACAACATAAATGTCAAAAGAAATGATAGCCACAATAATAGCCAGAAAGATGAGTTGAGAGATAGTGTGGAAGAATTCAAAGAGGTATTTGTCAAATCAAAAGATCTAGAAAGCTCAAATGTAGTATTCAAAGAAGAGTCATTTGATGCACTTGAGGGAAGACTAAAGTAAACAATCATTTGTGGTTCATCCTATTTGGATTGAGCATTTGTTAAAACTAAATTGGCAGCATAAAGACAAAAAAGGTAGTAGAAGCAGAATCATGACTTGCATTGTTTGTATGGGGTATTTCATGATCCATTGAGGCTATGGTTAAGAGTGCATTTGATTTGGAGATCATATGCATGTATAAAAAATAAATCAAGTTGACTGGTAATTATTATTGAAGTTGAGAAAACCAACTTCACAGTCCATCAAGAAAACCTGCATGAAAAATAACTTGTTGTTGGAAGGAAACCAAAGAGGAAAAAGAGAAGCTTGGAAATCTCAATAGAGTGAGAGAAAATTGTATTCCAAGATGTCAAAACAATAATTAAAAGAGTTCAACCTTAAAGGTGAATGAAACCCTAAAGAGGGAAAAAAAACTAGGTTGTGCATTATAATTAATATAAAATATTAATTATATGCACCTAAGAGATAGCTTAAGTAAACTAGAGTAATAAAAAACTTAATTAATTAAATCAAAGTGATCTATTTAATAAGTGTAAAAAAATTTTACTCTAACACCCCCCCTTAAGTGAAGCTTAGGAGGTAAGCTAAGCTAGCATAGCTATGAAAGTAGGAAAATGCATCCTGACAACAAGGCCTAATCAGGTACCCAATCACAAAAAAAATTCTATGAAATAGAGAAATAGAGAAAACCTAGTTGGAAAAACTCTACTCTAAAAAGAGATAGCGAAAAACCTAGTGAAGGACTACAAAAGCCTCCAACTAGAGGAATGTTCTAGAAAATAGGAACAAAGAGAGATCATGAAGAAAAACCACTGAAGCATGAAGCAGTTGCAAACTCTATCAAAAGGAAACTATTGATCTATCGAACCTCCTTTGAAATGAAACACCAAAGCTTGAAGAGTTGATCAATTAAACCAAGGAAGAATGAGAAACAACATAAACCCCCTATTGTAGAGAAGGGTGAGGTTTTAGGCAACTAAAAAAGTGGACCAAAAGAACTGCATGTCAAGGAACCATGATCAAGATGCATGAAATAGTACATATGTGTGTATAGAGGTGATCAATCTCAAACATGTCATGAGGCTAATGTCATGGAAGGGACACTCACTAGACAAAGGAAGATGGCAAACAAAGGCAAACATCAAACCCCCATGAAACTTTATCAGAGTAGTGCATGTACAATAGGGCACAAGACATAATGAATTCCCAAGAATACAATAATTTGTATGAGTGTCCTCAGATGACACTACTTGAATCAGAAAGAAAAACAAGGCAAACAATTGAAACAAAAATACAGATGCAATATGGCACTTTATCTTAGTGTGTTTGCATAAAAAAAATGCTTAGAAATGATATAAAAAATGATTGAAAAGGGCAAGGAGCTGATACAATAGATAGTACAACCCAAAAGAAGAGATCTCATGCCATGAAAATGATCCCCAGACCTGAAACACCCAAGATATCCACCATAGTGCAATAAAGAAAAAAACATGATAGAAAGAGCATAGAGAAGAATCTGGAAGAAATTATAGCATTTCTAAAAAGTGCATGGAACTAGCTTTCCAAAAATATAACATTTTCAAAAAATAAAGATGGGACGCTCAAGATATGCCCTCTAGAGTGAAAAACTAAACATTCAACATTGATTTCCAAAAAAAGAAACCAAACTACATCAAAACCAAAAAAATCCTACATCATTGTCTTTGTCTCGAAACTAGCTTTTTGGTACTTATTCCAGATCAAAAAAAGACCTTCGTATGCTAAAGTTATGACCAAAAACTGATAGTAGGTCAAAAAACAACCTAAAGGGAATGTAGGAGTGCTGATGCAGTGCTGACATCATGTTGACATCAACATTTTATTGCAAAATATTTGACTGCTTAGAGGCTATCGTAGCAAAAAAAGACCACCATGTGGCATCCACATGCTAGTGGGTCCCCAAAAATAGTGACATGGCACCAGTGCCACGTGGTAGGTGCCAAAAATGCCACATGGGTTGGGGTGCTAGAGGTGACTGGGTCGCGAGTGTGGTGGAGTGGTGGTCACAGAGTAGAGGAGGGCATAGGCCATGGTGGCTTGTTAGAGTTGGTAGCTACGACAGTCAGGAATCACTGCCACATCGTTGAGATGGCATGAACGGTGTTGGGAAGTCGCTAGAGAGGCATGAACAGTGCCAGAAAGGCATAGTGGCACCAAAAAATAGGTTCATAGGATAGAAAATAGGTCAATGGGTCAAAAAAAGCCTTTGACCTTTTTTTGATTTTTTTTTATTTGCATGTCATACGACCCAAGGTAGGGAAAAAATTATCCTAGGGGTCATTGTGGCCAAAAAGTGCAAATTTTATATGAATTTTGACTGTATCAAGCCTTCTAAGTGCAATGGTGGCATTCTTTTTTGCTCATAGTGCACCAAAAAAAAGTGCCTCCTCTAGATTGAAGAAAAACATATACAAAAAGCTAGGTTTTTCATCTTTGAATCATAGCTTCAAGATCTCTAGACTAGGCAGTAACAGGGTAGCTCTGATACCATGTAGAAGTTGAGAAAAACAACTTCATAGTTTTCCAAGAACATCTGCATGCAAAATAACCTGTTACTAGAAGGAAAACCAAAGAGGAAAAAGTAAAGCTTGGAAATCTCAATAGAGTGAGAAAAAATTGTATTCCAAGATGTCAAAACAATAATTACAAGAGTTCAACCTTAAAGGTGAATGATGTTGATCTCAGATTGGTTTTGAAAAATGAGTGTCAACACACTTAAGATTTTTACTAAGTTCATGTTGAGCTAGTGACATATGTTGAGTATAATATGTATAGATGTCAAGTAAATCAAGTGTTGAGTAAATAGTAACTGTTGTTGGTCTTAGAATGGTCTTGACATTTGAGTGTCAACACACTTAACCAATTCCACCATATATGCTGAGTACACTATGTATGCCGAGTGAGTTATAGTAGTTTCTAAGTCAGAATCTTAATAGGTGTCGAGTGACTTTAGGTGCCGAGCAAGTAATTGATGCAGAGCAGTATACAGGTGTCGAGTCATAGTTCATGTCGAGCAAGATAGAGCATAGTATGTGCCGAGCAACATAGAGTGTAATAGGTGCTGAGTGATCTAGAAATGTAATATGTGCTAAGCACCAATAATATAGTATGTGCCTAGCAACATAGAATCAACATATGAGTTTGTGCCCTCACAAACTCAAATATGTAAACCATTTTTTTAGCTGACATGGAAAGATTTTGAAGGAGCAAAAAGATAAGGATGAATCTTTTATGATTCCTATTCGATCTGCATGTAGCCAATCAGAAAAATGGAGAAGGCATGCAACTAATAATAAAAATGCAAGGAATGATTGGAAATTTGAGATTCAATATAGATCGTAGATCCATACCTAACCCTAAGTCTTCACAATCTTTAAAAGGAAGTCGAAAACCCATTGCATATGTGGATGAGAATAGTGTATGGGGAGACTATAGTAGAATTTAGTGTGAAGATGAAAAGACTTAGAAGAAAGGAGTAACAATTACATATCTAGTTGTTTAGAATATAATAGGGGACACATATAGAGATTAGATCAAGCAAGGATTAGAACAAGAAGAGAAAATCTAGTACCTGAACCCAACAATTGAAGATTGCACTCTATCAGGTCAAATGTTCTAATACTTTCTTGCCATTGTATCAGATGATGAAAATCCTATGTTGATAGGTTAGCTTAACAGCTAGGTGGAAAAACCTTTGGAGAAGGCGATGAAAATCCTATTGAATTAGGTGAGTTTAAAAACCTATTGTAAATCCTTTAACAGGGTGACACTTCTTGTAAAGTATTTGTAAATCCTCTAACTAGGTTACTATTGACACAGTGTAAAGTGTTTAATAGGGCAGACCATCAGAAGTGGTTGAACATATTGCTGTAGTAATTTTTGTGGGTGTCACCCCCACCCTAGTTTTACCTTCTTATTCCTAAAGGGTTTCTGTGTTACCAAATCTCTTGGGTCATGTGTTGATGCATGCTTTCATTTCATGTTTGCTTATATGTTTACATGCATGTACTTTACTTTCAGTTATGTGTTAATGAGGGTTTAAAAGGATAAAAACTAGTTACTTCTGATTCACCCCTCCTCTCAAAAGTACTCTTCCCATTTGAACATTCCAACAATTGGTATCAAAGCTCTGGTTCTCACAATGAGAAGCCTAACAACTTGGAGAAAAATATTAGAAGATAGAAGTCTTCAAAGTTGGGAAGATTATTGACAATCAAGTGATTGATTTGCATCTTGCTCTACACAAGGTAGAGGAAGCTAGAGAGGAACTAAGAAAATCCTTGAAAAGAAGAAAGGAGATATCCATAGCTGAAAATGACATACACTACAAGGAGATTAATACCACACAAGTTTTTTCCAATGGAGATTGCAAGGAATTTGATGCAACAATAACATTACTAATGGAGAAAAATAGAGCACAAGCTGAAGAAATCAAATTACTTAAGCTTGAACAAGAATCACAAGCCATAATGCTTTGTGAAGTGACTGAACAAAAGAAAAGAGCTATTGAAGACAAGGCCATGATAGAAGATGACAAGAGAAATATTACTAATAGATTGGAGGAGAAGACAATTGAGTTTGAAAAGATCTCAAACATGTAGCTAGACACCTTAAGCCAGATGATGAATGCTCATCATGAGCTAAACATAAAGGACATTGAGATCTCCACCTTGAAGATGCAGAATGAATTGAAAAGAGAAAAAAAGATAGTAGAAAGATACAAAAAACCCAATGAAGCTATCAAGTACTTTGAACAATTACTAAAATCACCAAGGGCTAGTAATGATACTTCAGGACTTGGTTACACTAGCACTGAACAAGGAGAATCATCCAAGACTTTAGTAGAAAGGAGCAACAAAGGTAAGCACACTAAACCCACTTATCATTTCTATAATAAAAAGGGGCACACTGCTAATGTTTGCAGGAGTAGAAAGACCAATCAGCAGGACACATCTAAAAACAAATGTTACTGTCACAAGTGTAACATGCAAGGAAACTCAACACAAGACCATAGAACTCAGACCATGAAGACACCAAGATTTGAAGTTCACTGCTACAACTACAAAAAGTTTGGACATAGAGCTTTTGAATGCAAATCAAAGCCTATGTGGACACCTAATCAACTTGCAAGGAGAAACAACTATGCACACCACTACAATTAGAATTACAATACTAGGGAAAGTTTTCACTACTATTAGGAATATGGTCATGTTCCTCAAAATTGCATAAGAATACATTTCAAGGGAAATTACAATAGGTGGTTAAGCTAAACCACATGTTTTAGTTGCTTGAAGATAGGACATATCGGCATGTATTGCCCAACAAAGGCCAAGGCACCCAAGTTAGAAGTCAACAAGGGTAAAGAAAAAGTTGATGTGGAACACATCAATGTAGAAATGAAAAATACATGGCAAAGAAGAGATGGATCAAGTACATCCAATGGACAGATCACTTCACCCAAGAGGTCAAGTGATCACACTTCATCCAATTAAGCACAAGATAGGTACATGGGGTTGATATATATAAATATGTATCATAAATTAGCCCAAGAGAAGAAAGAAGTGTTGCCAAGAAGAAATCTGCATGAGAAAAGATGTCAAGTTAAAAAAAATAAAAATTGAAAATTTTGTAGAAGGTGTCGAGCTACCCTTGGATGCCAAGTGAAACTCCAGTATATGCTGAGCTAGAAAGTCTAGTTGATGCTGAATGAAATATGTTAATGGCTACTGAGTAAATAAAAAATAGTGGATGGTGAGTTTACAGTTGTAAGCTCTATGCAATAAAAGCTAGGTTTTGAGCCTAATAAAATTGAAAATCACTCATTTTCAAGCCATTTGAACATAGAGCAAAAACAAGAAGAGCGAAGAGGAAATAAAACAACAATTTAGAAGTGATTTGCATGGATCTCAAGAGTAGTTCAACCCAAACTCTTTGATTTAATGGTATTTCATCAAGTGTCGAGCTACGCAGTATTTGAAAGTTTATTTAAATATTAAACCCTATTTTGGTCAAGATGGCATCTGGGTCTAAAACCACAAAGGGAAAGGATGGTCACAAAATCCAACTTGTTAGTAATGAGGTCAAGCAACTAGAATTCATACCCATTCTCGAGGTTGCGTATAAAAATGACCCAACTGGTGCTTTGTCAGTCATTCCAGACAAAGTAGCAATGGTCCAAGACGTCAAGAAATGTTATAACTCTAAGATTGGAGCCACAGGTAATCTAGAAAATTTTCATGCCTATGATAAACTATGTGACAATAGGATATTGAAGGACGAGTTTTAAATTGTTGAGAAGAAGGGTTTAACTAAAGCCCTAGTTTTTCCCATTGTATTTAAGACTAAATGGATTCGTATAGTGTTGAGCTGAATCCGTGATGGATCATTTTGGTTAGAAATAGGGCTAGTGAAGATCACAAAGAAAATTGTTCATAGGCTTATTGGATTCCCAACCCTAGATCGGCCTAAGATCTTGAGAAGTGACAAATAGGAGGCCATAGAGAAAAATACATGTGCAAAATGGAACAACAAGGGAATGACCATTGACACCATCATTGAACCCCCTCTTGATTTCGCTGTCAGAGTTATACCTCATAAATTCTATCAATCAAGCAGATTGAATAGTGTGCCATGTATAGAAGTAGATGTTGCATACAAACTTGTGAAGAAGGATCACACTTATGATCTAGTAGAGTTCATGCTACAAAAATCCAATGAAATTTGGGAGCCATAAGGAAATCTAAAGGAGCTCAATGAAAATTTGGATTAGTGTTGGTTTACATATTTTTCTATGTCATGAAATAATTTCCATTAGTTGGAAAAGTAAATTGGGATCCTAATAAGACAATTGTCACCAACATCAATGAGTTTATTGAGCAAATGGGAGACAATTTTGATGCTCAAATGACAAGCTACTTTGAGGACTTCAAGAATCCATGCAACAAAGGATGAGGATACCAGTATCACTAGTTGAACAACATGTAAATGATATTTGTTTCTTGGTTGATATTGATTTCACTTACATTTAAGAAGCAATACCAAGAGTAAGATGGCTTAGGCCACTTGGATATGAGCTTGATGTGGACCAAGCTTCAATTGCAATCACTACTTTACTTGTAGATGAAATTGATAAGTCAACTCCTCACTTTGGGACTTATGATGTTGTTAAGTCCAAAGTTGAGACTAAGTTGAAAATTGCTTCAGTCATCAAGAAGAAGGATAAAATGGTAAGAAAGATAAAGAAGATATTTGGAGCAAACATTGAAGAAGAAGCAGGTGGAGAGGAAGAAGTAGAAGTAGAAGGCAACAGTGAAGAAGAAGGTGAGCAAGAGCAAGGGCCAGTTGAGTTGACACAAGGCCAAGGGAGAAGAAGCTGAGGAAGCACCCACTAAAGCCAAAGCCACCAAAAGGAAAGCCAAAACTCAGCCTACATCCTAGCCCAAGGCAAATGGGACAAAGCCCATTGAAGTCAAAACAAAGAAGCATACTACAAGGGCTACCCCTAGGGTTGCAACTCAAAAGGCAAAAGATGAAGCCAAGGAAAAGAAGAAAGCCATTGTACAAGCTATAGAAGTACCCAAGAAAAGAAGAAGGTATGTGGCTTAGCCAGATATAGATGAAGAAAGAATAGAGTTAGATGGAAACAACCAGGTAAGAGTGGTAAGTCATCCCTCCAAGTCTGCCATAGACAAGTTATGTGTAAATATTAGAAAGGAAAATTTGAATGGTTTAAAGACTATAGACTTTAATAAGCTCAATAAAGAAGAGAAAAATAAAATAGAGGAATTAGTGTATGTAATGATGGTCGAATACAAACACACACCTCTAGAGTTAGATAGTACAATGTGAAAGGAGCTATACAAGATAGTTGAAGATAAGTGGCATTTTTGTTTACAAATGGAAAAGGAGATAAGAGAATCAACCCTAGCTAGAGTGCTACCAGACCTGACTAAAGGTCAAATAGCTAAGGCAAATAAAAGCCATAATAGAAAATTTTCTCCTAAAAATAGAGCATGTTGCATCCTCCAAAATAAGATAGAGGATGTTGTAAATAAATCCAAAAAATTGTGGAAGTCAATATACAAGTCAATTGATGATGTATTTGACGAGGAATATAAGGTAGAAGCTAGTGCTAAGAGGAAAGAAGCAAAAGAAACAAGGAAGAAGAGAAGTGAAGAGGAGAAGAAAGGTGAAGAAGGAAGAGTAGAAGAGGAAGCAAATAAGGAGGAAGAAGAAAATACAGCTAAAGGAGAGGAAAAGGAATTAGATGAACAGGAAGAACAAAGTGTGCAAGACACAAAAATTCCACTTCCTATCCCTCCTCATGCCACTATCACACCTACAGAGATCATAAAAATAAAGGATGTTATTGACACTTCATGTCAAAACATCAATCCTTTAATTGCAGAGGATCTCTCAAAGATCCTTGATCAATCTACACAAAAAGCTTGCCTATGTACAAACCCAATGTTAATAAGTGTTGATGAGTTAAACAAGGCAGTAGAAAATCCAAAAGAAGTCAAGGTGCAAACACAAGAACCACCTTCAATCTTTGATGCTACTAAACTCCTACTACTTCCACCACCATCTCCACCAAAAGTAGCAAGTGATGTACTTTAGATGCCAAGTGTAGCAACAAGGGAAGATACAAGAGAACAAGAATAGTCAATAGGTTCACCCTCAACAATTGTTAGTGATGAAGGGAAATTAGAAGAAAAGAAGGAAGAAACAAGAGATGAGGAGCAAGCTACAATACAGACATTGGTTGAATTACCAAAAATTGGTACTCCAACTCAAACTCTTCAAAAGCCAAGCACTGATATGATATAAATACAAGTTCAAACATCAAGCTTGAGCTGTAGAAAGGTAGCTAGGATACTTCACTATGGAGATCCTGAACTTAATGAAGAAATCATCATTCCCTCTTATGAATCCAACACCCTCACCATATAAAAGATAAATGAAATACAAGGTGCACTGGATAGGAGAAAGATACAAGAAGTATTGAGAAGAGAATTCAAGTATAAGCAAGCATTGAATGGGATAAAGGACATCTTCATGGATGCATTTAGCTTGTAGTCACCAAATAAAACAAGGCCTATAATAGAACAACTATCAGATATAGTTGACTAGGTGACTAATGCAAACCATGGTACATATGTAAAATTAATGGACTGGTCAGAAAGAAAATTCTAGGGCAAAGTAAATGAGAAAATATCAAATGATACAACATTAGCACAAGTTGAACTAGCTAAGAAACTAGAAAGAGTGAAAATTGTACTTGGGAACACTTTCTCATTGTACAACAAACTATGTAATTTTTCCAACTTCACATGAGAGACTAGCCAAAGAATAATGAGCTTGGAAAGAAATCTCAAGATTTCTAGCATGCAACTTTCAAAAAATCCAACTCAGAGTGAGAAGCATTTTGCACAGATGCTTCACACACAAAGGGAATTATTTGTATTAACAACAGAGGAGGAAAACATAAAGGCAAAATTGATGCAAATCTAGTCCTCTATATCCCCACACTTAGAGGTCCTCCACAAGGAACAAGCATATGTAGAAACAGTCCTAAAGAAATATCCAAATCTTTCTACCCTAGATGGACTTGTACACCTTACTGTAGAGACTTCCATCTAGCACAAGTCACTAGACATTGCATTGGAGAATTGGGATGTAGCTCTGAAGATACTCCTAGAGGTAAATAGTACATTTTTGGCTAAGTATGGTATTACTCCTTAGAACCCTTTGACATCAGTGTCAGAAAGGGGGAGATACATACATTAGGGGGAGATATATGGAGAATACCAAATTTTGATAATTTTGATTACATTCTTTACATGGGGAGATATATGGAGAATACCAAATTTTGGTAATTTTAATTACATTCTTTCATTCATTTTGAGAATAAAGTGGAAAGTCTATAGATAGCCAAAAAGGGGGAGACAAGAAATAAGACAAAGTGAGGGGTAGATGTAAAATTTTGACAAGCATGAGGAAAATAGATCAGATATAGTTTACAGGCACAAGGAACAGGAACAGGACAAAGGATAGAGAGAATCAGGCACATCAGCACAAAATCAACATAGAATTTTAGTTTCAAGAATGGACTAGGCATAATCAACTCAGGGGGAGTCATAAGGTATATTATTTTTGATAAGATAAACAGGTTTTAAGGGATCCTGAAACCCATAAGTTTTACAAAAAATTAGGTTGATAATAGGCAAAAGAAGCCCATCCAAAACAAAAGTCCAACAGCTGAAAAAAGCCCGAAGGCCCAGCCCAAAACAAAGACCCACAGAAAGGCTAGAAAACAAACAAACTAAAACAGACTACAGCAAGCCTGTCCAAAAACCAAAAGCCAGAAAGATGAAAATACAAAAGACAAGAAAACTAGTCTTCAATAATCTTCTCCATTTCCTGCATAGTCATAAGGTATATTGTTGCTCAAAAGATTTTGAACAATTTTTTGAAATTTTGCATGTATGCCAAGCAAGAATAAAGAATGTGCTCAATCAGATCAGTTCATTAATTCATAGTTAAGTGTTTTTTACACTCACGTCAAAGGGGGAGATTGTTGGTCTTAGAATGGTCTTGACATTTGAGTGTCAACACACTTAACCAATTTTACCATATATGCTCAGTACACTATGTATGTCGAGTGAGTTATAGTAGTTGCTGAGTTAGAATCTTAATAGGTGTCGAGTGACTTTAGGTGTCGATCAAGTAATTGATGTCGAACAGTATATAGGTGTCGAGTCATAATTCATGTCGAGCAAGATAGAGCATAGTATGTGCCAAGTGATTTAGGAATATTCATGTGCCTAGCAACATAGAGTGTAAGAGGTGCTAAGTGATCCAGAAATGTAACATGTGCTAAGCACTAGTAATACAGTATGTGCTGAGTAACACAGAATCAACATATGAGTTTGTGCCCTCACAAACCAAACTCAGATGTCAACCATTTTTGGAGCCGACATGGAAAGATTTTAAAGGAGAAAAAGGATAAGGATGAATCTTTTATGATTCCTATATGATCAGCATGTAGCCAATTAGAAAAATAGAGAAGGCATGTAACCAATAAGAAAAATGTAAGGAATGAGCACAAATTTAGATTCAATATGGATCATAGATCCATACCTAACCCTAAGTCTTCAAAATCTTTAAAAGGAGGTTGAAAACCCATTACATATGTGGATGAGAAGTGTATGGGGAGACTATAGTGGAATTTAGTGTGAAGAAGAAAAGACTTCGAAGAAAGGAACAACAATTACATATCTAGTTGATTAAAATATAACAAGGGACACATATAGAGATCAGATCAAGCAAGGATCAGAATAGGAAGAGCAGATCTAGTACCTGAACCCAGCAATTGAAGATTGCACTCTATCAGGTCAAATGTTCTAATACTTTCTTGTCATTGTATTAGATGATGAGAATCCTATTTTGATAGGTTAGCTTAATAGCTAGGTGGAAAAACATTTGGAGAAGGTGATGAAAATTCTATTGAATTAGGTGAGTTTAACAACCTATTGTAAACCCTTTAACAGGGTGACACTTCTTGTAAATTGTTTGTAAATCCTCTAACTAGGTTACTATTGACATAGTGTAAAGTGTTTAATAGGGTAGACCATCAGAAGTGCTTGAACATATTTCTGTAGTAATTTTTGTGGGTGTCATCCCCACCCCAATTTTACCTTCTTATTCTTGGAGGGTTTCTAGGTTACCAAATCTCTTGGGTCATGTATTGATGCATGCTTTCATTTCATGTTTGCTTATATGTTTACATGCATGTACTTTACTTTTAGTTATGTGTTAATGAGGGTTTAAAAGGATAAAAGCTAGTTACTTTTGATTCACCCCCCCTCTTAGAAGTACTCTTCCCATTTGAACATTCCAACAAGTGTCGAGTATTTCAAGTGCCGAATGAACAGTAGATGCTAAGAAAGTTCAAGTGTCAAGCCAGACAGAATTATTGTATGTGTCAAGCATCAGTATCATCAAATGTCGAGTAACATAGAAAGGACCTAGTTATTTGTGATGGCACAAACAACTATGTAAACCATTTTTGAGTCAATTTATGGATAGATCTTGAAGCTTTGAAGATAAGATCAAATCTATTTGGATTCCCTATGCAATTAACATGCAACCAATTAGAAAAATGGAAGGAATTGAGCAAGAAAAAGATTCATACGTAACCCTAAGCCACCAAAGTCTTTTTAAAGGGAGATGAGGCCCCATAATTTAGGAAAGAGAGAGAGAGAGAGAGAGAGAGAGAGAGAGAGAGAGAGAGAGAGAGAGAGAGAGAGAATGTATGTGAGGAGGTGATGCTAGCAAAGATTTGAAGGAAATGAAAGGGTTGAATTGATCAGTATACATTCAAGGTGACTTAGAAGAAGGATAGAATTGTAGAATTAGTTTGTAGAATAGAGGATCAAGGATACAACAATTTCATATCAGATAAAAAAGGATCAAGATGGAATGAATTCAGATATGAAATCAGCAATACCAGATTGTAAGTGTATCAGATCAAACATTCTACTATACTTTCTAACAACTATATCAGCAGGATGAAATCCTTTGTATTAAGGTTGACTTAATAGTCATTGTGAAATCTTTTAATAGGGTGACATTCAAAGCGAGTGTTCTAAAGTCCTTTAGCTAGGCATACTTTTAACAAGGTCAGATCTAACAATCCTTTGTAAGCCTTTAATAGGGCAGACCTTTCATAGGGAAAATCATGAGAATGGTCAAATTATGTAACTTTAATAGGTGAACTTTATTATTGTAGTAGTGGAGAATTGTGGGTGTCATCCCCACCCCAGTTTTACCTTCTCATTGAAGGGTTTTTGGGTAATCATATCTGGTGTCAAGTGTTTATGTGGATACATTTACTTTAAATTTTATATCAATATGTTTATACATGCATTGTTTTAAAGTTAAAAGTTTTAATGGTTAGAGATTAGTACATCTAATTCACCCCCTCCCCACCCCTTAGAAGTATACATTTCCCATTTGTATTTCCAACAATTGGTATTAGTGTTGAGTTCTCATCAGGAGAAGCCTTACAGCTTGGAGAAAAGATCTTGAGATGGAAGTTTACAAGTTGGGAAAGACCATTAAAAATTAGGAGATTGAAATACATCTCTTACTACAACAACTGAATGAAGCCAAAGATGCCTTGAGAAGTTCGCTATAGAGAAGGAAAGAGATTGCTATAGCAGAAAATGACACATAACACAAAGAGATTGTCACCACAAAGTTATTTGTAGATGGTAACTCCTATGAATTTGACGTAGTAATTGTAGATCTCATGAACAAAAATAGAACACAAGTTGAGGAGATCAAAAATCTCAAGTTGGAACAAGAATCACAAGCTATATTGCTATGTGAGGTGACTAAACAAAAGAATAAAGCTATAGAAGACAAATCCATAATTGAAGAAGACAAAATAATTTTGACAAACAGATTGGAAGAAAAATTAGTAGAGCTATCTAGGATCTCAAACATGTAATTGGACACTCTAAACCAAATGATGAATGCCCATCATGAGTTCAATGTCAAGAACATTGAGATAACTACATTGAAGTTTCAAAATGAGCAACTAAAAAATGACTTGAAAAGAGAAAAGAAGTTTGCTAAAATTTTGAACAAGCCAAATGAAGCCATCAAGTACTTTGAGAAACTACTAAAATCCCCTAGATCCAGTAAAGACACATCAAGATTGGGCTACACAAGCATTGAAGAAGGAGAAACATCCAAAGCTACTAAGGAAAGAAACAATAAAGGTAAGAATTCTAAACCTACTTGCCATCATTGTGGGAAGAAAGGACACATAACTAATGTTTATAGAAGCAAGAATTCTAGTTAGGATGCTAAGCCAAAGAACATGATTCATTGTCACAAGTGCAACAAATAAGGTCATCAAGCACATGAATGCAAAACTAGAACCATGCATGCATGAAAATTTGAAGGATGCTGCTACAATTGTTAGAAGTTTGGATACAAAGCCTTTGAATGTAGATCCAAGTTCACATGGTCATCAAACAAGGGAAGAAGCAATGAAAATTCCTATAATTGGGATTACAATACAAGACATAGTTGTCATTATATTCAAGAGTATAGACACATCCCTGATAATTGCATAAGAACAAACTTCAGTGGTAGCTACAACAGATGGTTGAGTCAAACTACATGCTTTAGTTGTTTGAAGACTAGTCATATTAGCAAGCATTGCCCAATAAGGACAAAGGCACCTAAAACAGAGTTCAATAAAGGAAAAGGCAAGGTAGATGTTGAGCACATTAGAGGAGAGATGAAAAAAACATGGAGGAAGAAAGATGGATGTAGCACATCAAATGAAGGGATCACTTTACATAAAAGGTCAAGTGATCACATCTCATCAAACTAAGAAAAAAGAGGTATGTGGGACTGATTTTTAAATGCTTCATCATACATTAGTTCCAAGATAAGTTAGTGCTGAAAAGGATAAAGTAACACGAATAAAGATGTGAGTCAACAAGGAAAAACCAAGGTCAAATCTTTAAGTTTCATCTTACTGTCGAGTGTGAAAAGTTATCTTCAATTGTTGAGTAAAATTCTAGTGTGTGTTGAGTTGTCAGCCAAAGCCACTTGAAGTTGAGTCAGTAGTAGCTATCGAGTGAAACATAAATTGCATAGAAGCTGAGTTTACAACTGTACATGCACCATGCATTAAATGCTATATTTTGAAAGGGTATAAGGTAGATTTTTTCTCATTTTTCTTCATTACAAACATAGAGCAAGAGAAAACAAGAGTAAAGAAGTGATTGATGAGCAAAGATTGAAGCATTTGCATGGATTCTGGCAATAATTAAGTCTCATTTCATCAATCTAAAGGTATTCTTCATGTGCCAAGTTACATAGTTTTGTATTTGTTAAAACCCTAGTTTACAAAATGGCCTCTAGCTCTAAGAATCCTAAGGATAAGGAACCATTTGAAGTTTAGTTGGTTAGTAATAAGGTAAAACAACTATATTTTAGGGCTATTCTAAAGGTTGCATACAAGAATGACCCAACAGGAGCATTATCTGTTATTCCACCCAAGGTTGTAATGGTACAAGATGTAAGGAAATGTTATAACTACAAGGTTGGAGGAATTGGAGACATGGAAATATGTCAGGAATATGATAAATTATGTAAAAATAGACTATTGAAGGAAGAGTTCAAAATCATAGAAGGAAAGGGACTAACCCGTGCCCTAGATTTCCCCACTATCTTCAAAATAGAATAGATAAGAATTGTCTTAAGCAGAATCTATGATGGATGCCTATGGCTAGAAGGAGGACCTATCAAACTGTCAAAGAGGATTGTACATAGGGTTATAGGATATCCAACCCTAGATTGCTCCAATACCCTAAGGAGTGACTCTAAAGAGGTGATTGAGTGAAATACAGGGGCAAAGTGGAATAAGAGAGGAATGACCATTGATACTATCAAGGATCCACTTCTTGAATTTGCAGTGAGGGTCATATCACACAAATTCTATCAGTCAAGCCAATTGAATAGTGTTCCATGTATTATAGTTGATGTAGGATATAAGATTGTGAAGAAAGATCATACCTATGATCTGGCAGAACTATAGCTGTAGAAAATAATGGAAAACCTAGGAGCAATAAGGAAATCCAAAAGTGCTTAATGCAAATTTGGTTCAATTTTGGTATGCATATTCTTTTATGTTCAAAATGAACTTCTATCTTTTGGTAGAGTAGGATGGAAGACCAATAGGTCTATGGCTGTGCAAATAAATGAGTGCATAGAGAAAATGGGAGACAATTTTAAGTCAATAATTACTAGTTACTTTGAAGATTTTAAATAATCAATGAAACAGAGGCTAAGAATTCCTATTTCCCTAGTGGAGAAATACTACAATGACATTTATTTCTTGGTAAACGTTGACTACACCTTTATCCAGGCTATAGTACCTAGATTGAGATGGCTAAGGCCTTTGGGTTATGAAATCAACATAGATGAGGCATCAACTGCCATCACTACACTACTTGCAGAAGAAGTTGACAAGTCAACAAAAATCTTTGGTAACTATGATGTTGTGAAATCTAAGGTTGAAATGGAGTTGAAAATAGCCTCGACTTTGAAAAAGAAAGAAAAAATGGTGAAGAATCTAAAAGCCAAATATGGTGAAGGAGCTGAAGGCAATGATGAAGATTATGATCAAGAAGAAGAAGAGGAAGAAAAAGAGTAGGGCCAAGAACCTCTTGCCCTAACCCAAGGCATGGGTGAAGATGAAGAAGAAGAACATGCCAAGAAGGAACAAGCCAAGGAAGCACTAGAAAAACAAAAACCAAAGAAGAGAAAGGCTAAGACATAGCTTACGACTCAACCAAAGGGAAATAAAATTGCAAAACCAAGCCTTGCAAAGCCTACTGCTCTAACCACAAGAGCCATCACAAGGGCCACAACTCAAAAGACCAATGAGAAAGTAAAATAAAAGAAGAAAGCTACTAAACAATGTCATGTGTAGAAGAAATTAAGGAGAAAATATGTTGCACAACCTAAGTTTGATGATGAAAGGACCGAGTCAGAAGACACAAGCTAGTTTAGAGTGGTAAGTCATGCTCCCAAGTTTGATATTGAAAACATTTGTGATAATGTTAGGGATAATGCAAACTTAACTAGTTTGAAAAATATTGATTTTAATAATTGAGTAGAGAAGATCAAAATAAGGTTGAAGAATTAGTGTATGCTATGATGTAAAAATTCAAGAATACCCCTCTTGAATTTGATAATACAATGCCCAAAGACTTATATTCAATTATTGAGAATAAATGGCATTATTGCCTAAATATGGAGAAGGAAATAAGAGAATCTACATTGGCACAAGTGATGCTATAATTTTCAAAAGGGAAAATAACCAAGGCAAATAAGAAACATGGTAACAAATTTGCACCCAAGTATAGAGCCTTCAACATTCTCCAAAATAAGATTGAAGATGTTGTAAAGAAATCCACTCAAATGTGGAAGTTGATATATGGTTTGACTACTGTCAAGGAAGGAGAAGAGGATCCCTTTGAGGGAAGGAATAATGGAGAAGATGAGGATAATGACAAGGAAGGAGCTTGCAAATGGGGTTGCAAGCTTTGGGTTTAATTGTGGAGGAAACTTCGCAGTTAAGCGCGCTCAGGCTGGAGTAGTACTGGGATGGGTGACCTCCCGGGAAGTCCCGGTGCTTCACCCCTGTGAGCATCACCTAGATCCAATGAGTGCTAACTGTTCTATTTATTCTCATGAGAGATGGATTCATGTTGAATCACTACTCATGAAACATGGGTCATCGAGTTTGACTCAAAATCACACAGTTAAATCCTGATATTCACATCACAATTTGATTAGCTGTGGAAATCATCTCCTACTTATCAAAGGAAGGAGAAGCTGAGAAATAAAAGGAAAATAACATAGTGGAGGAGACACAACAAGAGGGAGATGAAATGGCAACAACTGAGGAGTAACAAATAGATCAAAGTGTGTAAGACACACAACTGCCACCATTAAGCCCTCCACATGACACAAACACACCTATAGTCACAATAAAAGTGAAAGATGTTCTTGAAAGCTTAGCTAAGAACATAAATCCACTAACTGCAGAGGATCTAAAGAAGATCCTTGACCAATCCACACTACAGGCTAAATTATGTGATAATCTATTATTGGTCAGTGTGGATGAGTTATAGAAAGCAGTAGCTGACATAACTAGGGATAAGGTAAATACACAAGAACCACCTTCTACCATCCCTACAACTATTACTAGTCAACCTCCAGTGCGAAAATTAGAGGATACATAAGAAAAGGTTGACACCATAGTCAAAGTTATTATGACTGAACAACAAACTCAGACTGTAGAGGAGCCCACAAATGATCAAGTAGGACAGATAGAGGTATCATATACCTATTGCATAAACAAAAGGTGCACCATAGATAATTATAATTGATCAAGGAATATTAGAAGAAGATAAGGATATTCTAAAGGAAAAGGAGCAAGAAGTCATTAAGACATTGGTTAATTTACCAACAATTGGTACTCCTTCCAAAGTCCTTTAGAAGCCGAGCACTGATGCAATGCCACTTCATATTTTTGCACCAGGCTTGATCTCAACAAAGGTTGCAAGGGTACTTCACTATAGAGACCTAACATTAGATGCGGAAATAGTTATACCAAAATATGACTATGCAACCATGAACCTAGAATAGATCAATATCATGTAGGAGGCATTGGAAAGGAAGAAGAACCAAGAAATACTCAGAAAGGAGTATAAGCAAAGGAAAGCACTACATGAGATCAAAGACATCTTTTTAGATGCATTCAACTTGCAAACACCTGATGAAACCAAGCCTATATTGGAACAATTGTCAGAAATTGTTGAACAAGTGACAAATGAAGACTAGGAAACCAATGCAAAACTCATGGAATGGTTTGAAAATAAGTTTCAAGGTAAAGTTAATGAGAAGATATCTAGTGGAATAGCACTATCACAAGTTGAGTTGGCTACAAAAATAGAAAAAGTGAAGAAGGTACCAGAGAATATATTCTCATTGTACACAAAATTATTGTGACTCCACACTCTTCACACAAGAGACAAGCCATAGGATTTTGAGTTTAGAAAGGAATTTGAAGATTTCAAGCACACAATTACCTCAAAATCTATCTCAGAGTGAGAAGCATCTCCATACAGTGCTTCACACACAAAAGGAACTAGTTGTACTAACAATAGATGAGGCTAATACAAGAGCCAAGCTAGTCTGGATTCAAGATTCCTTGACCCTCCACATGGAAATATTACAAAAGGAACTAGCCTATTTAGAAGTAGTGCTAAAGAAGGATCCTAACATTTCAAGATTGGATGGCTTAGTTCACATTGCAGTAGAGACAACAATCCAAATCAAATCATTAGATGTTGCAATAGACAACTAGGATGTTGCTCTCAAGATTGTAATGGAAGTGAATAAGAACTTTATGGATAAATACACACTCAGTGTATAGATCCTTTGATATAAGTGCCAGAAAGGGGGAGAAATATTTAAAGGGGGAGGTAAAAGATGGAGACAAATATGCAAGGGGGAGACATGTGAAAGAGGGAGATATAAATAAATAGAGAAAAGAGAAAATAAAGGGGAGAAAATAATAGAAAAGAAGAATCAGGGCATATCAGGTCATATTAGATAAAGAGTATCAGAATGATTGAAGAAAAAGAGTTTCAACAATAGGTAAATCTACTCAGAGAGATTTTGGATATAGAAAAGACACATTAACTCAGAGGGAGTCACAAAATTTTGAGGTATATAGTCCATTACAAAATTTTGAACAATTTTGAAGTTTTATATATATGCCAAACTAGATGTATATTATACTCAAGGAGATTAGATTCATCATGTATAGTTAAAGTGTTTTTTCCAGTCATGTCAAAGGAGGAGATTGTTGATCTCAGACTGGTTGACAAATGAGTGTCAACACACCTAAGCTTTTTACTAAGTTCATGCTGAGCTAGTGACATATGTTGAGTATAATATGTATAGATGTCGAGTAAATCAAGTGTCGAGTAAATAGTAAGTGTCGAGTAGTTCAAGTGTCAAGTGAACAGTAGATGCTGAGCAAGTTCAAGTGCCGAGCCAAATAGAATTATAGTATGTGCTGAGATCAGTATCATCAAAAGCTGAATAACATAGAAAGGACCTAGTTTTTTGTGATGGCACAAATAACTATATAAACCATTTTTGAGCCGACTTATGGATAGATCTCAAAGCTTTGAAGATAAGATCAAATCTATTTAGATTCCCTATGCGATTAACATGCAACCAATCAAAAAAATGGAAGGAATTGAGCAAGAAAAATCAATGAATCTCAATCATAGATTCATACCTAACTCTAAGCCACCAAAGTCTTTTTAAAGGTAGACAAAGCCCCATATTTTAGGGAAGAGAGAGAGAAAGAGCACTAGAGAATGTATGCGAGGAGGTGATGCTAGCAAAGATTTGAAGGAAATGAAAGTGGTGAATTGATCAGTATATGTTCAAGGTGACTTAGAAGAAGGATAGAATTGTAGAATCAGTTTACAAAATAGAGGATTGAGGTTACAACAATTTCTTATCAGATATGAAAGGATCAAGATGGATTGAATTTGAGATTTGAAATCAGCAATACTAGATTGTAGGTGTATCAGATCAAACATTCTACTACACTTTCTAACATCTATATTAGTAGGATGAAATCCTTTGTATTAAGGTTGACTTAACAGTCATTGTGAAATCCTTTAACAGGGTGACATTCCAAGTGAGTGTTCTAAAGTGCTTTAGTTAGGCATACTTTTAACAGGGTGGGATCTAACAATCCTTTGTAAGCCTTTAATAGGGCAGGCCTTTCATAGGGCAAATCATGAGAATGGTCAAATTATGTAACCTTAACAAGAGAACTTTATTGCTCCAGTAGTGAAGAATTGTGGTGTCATCCCCACCCAAGTTTTACCTTCTCATTGGAGGGTTTCTGGGTAATCATATTTGGTGTCAAGTGTTTATGTGGATGCATTTACTTTACATTGTATTTCAATATGTTTATGCATGCATTTTTTTAAAGTTAAAGTTTTATTGGTTAGAGACTAGTACTTTTGATTCAGCCCCCCTCTCAAAAGTATACATTTCCCATTTATATTTCCAACAAATGAAACCCTAAAGAGGGAAAATAAACTAGGTTGCACATTATAATTAATAAAAAATATTATTTATATGCACCTAAGAGATAGATTAAGTAAACTAGAGTAATAGAAAACTTAATTAATTAAATCAAAGTGATCTAATTAATAAGTGTAAACAAATAATTACTCTAACAATCATAAACATCTTTTTACGAATTCTATGCCTAGATAATTAATGTAGAGATTGATTTGGTAAGAGTTAAGGGATGCAAAAAAGATCGAGTATCATTTGAACATGTGAAGAGTTAAGGAGAATTAAAGAGAGAATTGAGAGTGAATTGAAAGAAATTGAAGGTGGTCTGAAGTACAAAATTCAAAAAACCCTACACTCCACGTAATCAAGGTATTTTTCCATTTTTAAGAGTTTATTTGTGAAGTTGAAACCAAGATTTGTAATAACTATAGATAATTAATTGATTCATAATGTTAAGGAAGAAGCAAGACCTATGCTAAAGATTAATCTAGTTAAACCATTAGTGAATAACCCTAGTATTGCATTTTCAAAAGTTACAGAGAAATTTATCCACTAGGAAGATATAAGTAGCTATACCAGAAGTAAATTTGAATATGTAGGAGAATAATATTTTTCCAAGGAGTTCAACCTAATATATAATCAAGATATGAGCTTTAAGTAGGAGTTAGAACATGTGAAGAACAACAACTTAGTAAAATTCATGTTTTTCTATGAGTTTGACAATGAAGAATGGACTAAGATCATACTTAGCAAAATTCATAATGTAAAGTTTTGGTTAGGGCATAATGTAATAGAAATATTAGCTAACCTAGTTCATGAAGTTACTAGTTTACGTAATGAGGGTAGTATACCAATAAATGAGGTAAATGTTGAGAATATGGTACTTGATAACACTAAATTTGTCTATAATGGAAGAGGGGTAGTGGCAAGCAAAATCAAACAAGATGATGTAAGATTCTTGAGTAGAATTATTGCAACAAATATATGTTCTAGTTCAAGAAGTGATGACACGGTAGTAAGATTCATTCAAGTATCCTACAAAGTTTGCATTGAGAAGAAAATTAAATTCAACTTGAGCAAAATCCTAGGAGCACAGTTTGTTGAGAACCTTGAAAGGATCAAGAAAGTTAAGAGTAGCTAATTCATATTCCAATCATTGATAACTCACATGTTTTTTCATTTAATCAAAATATTTCCTTTCATGTTAGTAGTTGAGTTATTTAGTGGTGATAAGTGTACCATTGAGAATATATCAAAGATGCATACTAAGCTCCCTAATGATAACATTATTCACAATGAAAACCTTATTATGAAAACCTTTCGGAATGAAATGAAGGGAAGATACAGAGTACCACCCAATATGGTAGAGAAGTACAAAAATGATATTTGTTTCATGATTGATATTGATTACACATATATTGAAGTAGTTGAGCCCATAGTTCTGTATGTTGAGCCACTTAGCTATGAAGTGATAGAGAAGAAATTGAGGGATATGCTGAAATAATCCTTTAATCTAGTAAGGATGAAGAGCTTGATAGATTTGGAACATAAGATGAATTGATGCAATCACCAAGTCAAGAACCTTTAGAGAAGAAAACTCAAAGGAAAGTTGATTCAATGTTAAATAAATCAATGCTAGGAGGCATGACTGTAGAAGAAATAAGTGCAACAAAGAAAACCATAATAGGAATAAAGTAGATTGATCAACAAGGGATGATGTATGTGCAACCCTTGGTATCAATAGAACCATATAAAGGTGTTACTATTGCATTTCCATTTGTGGCTACATACATAGCACCTTATGTAGTTGTATCATAGGATTAGCCACCTTTTATGCCTATCATTCCACTATTTAAGACATAAAAAGAAGAAGAAGAAATGGAGGTAGTTGAGGTGAAAAGAAAATTAGTTTGATTGTCTAGAGTAAAAAAAGAATCCCCTAATTCTCCTAGAAAGAAAAGGGTGAAAGTTGTTGAAATGAAGAATATTGATGAACTTATCATGGAATAATCATTATTTTGTCACTAATGTCAAACCTACTACTTGTTGGTGAGACAATTTCTTACTTTGGTCTAAATGCTATCATTTATTTGATTGATGAAGAGGATTTGAAAAGAAAGGATAACAAGAGAACCTAGAGAAAGGTTGAGTTATAGGTGTATGAAAGGAGCACTAAGACCAAGAAAGACTTTGATGATATAGTGTATTGTTTATCTACTTAAGGATAAGTAAAGAAATGTGTTTTCCAAGCCTGACTAATAAAATAGTGCAAGCTGAGCAAAGTTAGTGCAGGCCGAGCATAAAATTAGTTAAAGTTGAGAAGTAAGTTTAATATGTTCTAAGCAAGAGAAATCTAGTTTGTGTTGAGTGAAGAAAGTTATAAAGTGTTGAGCACTAGTAAAGACCTAGTGGTTCCATGTTGAGTAACCTAGTGTTACTCGAGCATCAGAAGACAATGTTTGCCAAGAAAATAGAGTGTTATTGCCTAGTGATAGTAAAATGTGTTAGATCAAAGATTTAACAAATCTAAGCTGAAAAAGTTGATTTCTTGAATTATGTGAAGCATGTTGAAGATAACTATGATGAGTTGGTGGCACAAAATTCAGGATAAACCATTTTGAGGTGAATTTAAAGAGGATTGACGGGGAAGTTTCTAGAAGGGAAAAAATGGAAAAGGTGGGTAGTTTCAAGGAATCTGTCCTATCCCTAGAATGGATGATTATGGTTGAGCAAAAAAAGACCTAAATTCTCTATATAAGGAGATAGCTAGCTAGAAGCAACTAGTGTCATGTGCGAGAACCTAAGAATGACAAGAAGTCTAGGGTGTTTCTTCATATGGTGGTAGAATGAAAGAGTTTGCAATTGGCATACAAAACAAGAAGGCTTAAGGTGAGGAATGCTTGAAGGGTGAACAAGTTGTCAGAGATGAAGAGGATGAATGCCAACCATAATGGGGAACTGAATGCAAGATCTATAATCTACAAGTGAGTTATTATTACTATTAGATCAAGTCGTGTTGTTACTCTCTAACAATTGTATCAGTTTGGATAAATCCTTTGGACTAAGGTTGACCTAGTAGTCATTAGTAAATCTTTTAATAGGGTGACATTCTAATGGAATGTTCTAAAGTCCTCTAACAAGGTTCACTCGTAACAAGATGATTGAAATCCTTTAACCAAGTCACATTTAATAGTGTGTAGTGTAACCTTTAACATGGTTGGCTTCTCACTAGGCTCACTTCGTAAGAGTAAAAATTGGTAGCATGTTACTCATTTTTTTTCCCCAAATTAGGTTTCCACATAAAATCCTTGTGTCAAAATGTGTGATTGATTTTTTAGTATTACATGTTTACATTTCTACAAAGTTATATTGACTTAGGAAATCAATATGCATATATTTAAGATATTGAATGATCAATGCATGCATAAGTATAAGTTGAGGTACTAAAAAGTTTTTTTTTATACATTTGGACCTTGGATAACTGATTCACCCCCCCTCTTAGTTATTCTAAAGTATTCCATCAATTCTTGTTAGAGTGGGGTTGTCATTGCACCAAATAACTGATTTGTTAATGCCCGATACAACCACTAGACTCATAGTACATAGGAGGTGGTTAAGCCCTTGTCACAAATCTAGAGGGGAGCAGTGAACATTTTTCCAACAATCTCCCCCTTAGTGCTACCTGAGGGTCTAAGGATTCAAACCTATGACCAAGCTCTGATACCACTTATTAGAATGGGGTTTGCATTGGACAAAAGACTGATATGTTAATTCTTGATACAACCACTCAACTTATAGTACACAGGATGCAGGTAAGCCCTTGTCATAAATCTTGAGGGGAGCAATGAACATTTTGCCAACAAAAGCTATGACATTAGGACCTAGAAAGAGACACAAGGAAATAATGCCCAATATACCTAAGAAGAAGATGCAAGGTTAGATAGACCCTTAGAAGCTAGTAGAGAAGAAACCAAAAGCTGTGAGCATAGGAAGAAAGGCATGGAAGCCAAAAATTGAGAAGCTAAAAAATATAATCATTAATGAAGGTAATTTTGTGTAGTTAAACAAGTTTGATCATCTCTACACTAGAATGGATAGATTGGAGCTTGAGAATGTCATTATTAGACACTTGATATGGTCTAATAAAAAAATTGAAGAAGTTAAGGATGAGATACATAAGGATCTCTATGAGAGACTAATGAAAATAAGAAAGAGGGTAGTTGATGAAGACAAATGAATTAGAAAAAATTAGATCACAAAGCTATGCGAGATTGATAGTGATGAACACTTAGTTAGCCTTATAAAGAATCTTGAACCTTGTCTTAGGAACAAGACAAGAGCCATATTGATAATGGGAGGTAATTATCAGGAAGTCAATGAAGAGACAAAAAATGCCATTTTACAAATGATGATAGATCTAAATAAGACAACAACAACACCATAAATCACCATTAGAAAGGACACAATGTAGATTGATAGCGCGCAAAGGTGATTGTTGACACTTTTGAAGATTCATTTAAGGATTATGGTCCTAATGTTAGAAATTTGACCAACTACACCAGCTCTAAGGAACAACATGAAGAAAAGAAGAAAAAGGAGGAAGAACACAAAAGGAAAGAAGAAGAATAGAAAATGCTAGACGAAGAGAAAAGAAAAAGAGAAGAAGAAAATAGAAAGAGAGAACAAGAAAAGAAAAGAAAGGAAGAGGAAGAAATTAAAAAGAATAAAAGAGGAAAACAAAAGAAAGAGGAAGATGACAAGAAAAAGGAAGAAGAAAATAAAAAGAAGGAAGAGGAAGAGAAGAAAATAAAGGAAGAGGAAGAGAAGAAAAGAAAGGAAGAGGAAGAGAAGAAGGAGAAGGAAGAGGAAGAGAAGAAAGGAAAGGAAGAGGAAGAGAGGAAGAAGAAGAAGGAAGAAGAAGAAGAGAAAAAGAGGAAGGAAGAGGAAGCCAAGAAGAAGAAAGAAGAGAAAAAAAGAAGAGAAAGAAGAAAAGAATAAGAAAAAAGAGGAAGATGAAAAGAAGGCAAGTATACCCAATTCTTCTAGGACACCCCTCATGCTTGCATCACTGATAGGTTCTAATGATGATGATCAGAATGAACTGATCTCACTTCTAAGAGAACAATTATATTTGAAGATAGCAACTTTGGAACAATATATAGATGAATCTCTTAAGGCAAAGACATCTTTTGAGAAGTTTGTCTACTTAGACCTGAATGAAATGGAAGTAATATCATATGGATTTTGTGCCCTTCTCAGCATATATGAAGGAGTAGGAGATTCATGGGAGAGAAATATCAAAGGTCTCAAGACAAGTTTTGATGACTATATTTCATGACTATCTACCTAAGTACATAGGTATAGATCCACAATTTTGACCTGTATATAATTTTGACACCTTTGCCATTGATGTCAAAGGGGGAGTAATATAGGAAAATTGTATAATGTATTGATATATGTAGAAAGGGGGAGTAGTAATCATGTGAAGTAATGTAGTCAAAGGATGAATTAAATTATAATAGGAGATATAAGGAAAGATGGTTATAAAATATGATGATCCACAAATTTTGAAGTTTTGTTGAGGCCAAGTTTTTGTAAAGTTTTTTAGCAACATTTTGGGACTTCAGCTAATTTTCGCATATGTTGCCATCAATGCCAAAGGAGGACATTGTTGGAAATTTGGCTAAGAAAATAAGTTAGAGTTTTCATTTATAGAAACATATATCTTGTATAAATAAGGTATAATATATAGATGAAGATCCAATAATTAGACTGAAAAAGTTGTCTAAGTATCAGCTAAGTTATCTGGCAAATCGTATACAATTTTGGTATGTATAGCTGACTGAGGCATTATGGGAACATGTGTAGTTATGTATGGATAAGATAAGATGTTAGGATGACGTGTTCAAGTGTCCAAGATTTTATGGTCAATATGGAAAAAGATATGACAATTTTACCAGTTGTGACAGTATATAGACATAATAGAGCATGATAGAAAATGGTTAATTGTAAGTTAAGGAATTATTTCATTTATGAAATAATTACTTGACTAATTAGGGACAACATCCTAGATATTATCCCTAATAGGGAAAGAGAGTTAATTTTGTATTTTGCCAAGCATTTGAAAGCTTGAAGTCTAACTAGACAATATTTTGTGAATTACAAAGGTATATAGGAAAGTTTACAAATGCCAAATTAAGTGTGCTTCCAATGAAGACTATGAAAACTTTATATGATGTGAATTCTTACATATGATCAAAGGATATTGAGTTTTATGAAGAGTATAAAGTGCTATATCAGATATTGAAGGTATCAACAACAAGGAAAAATATTTTTATATCTATCTTTTTGTATCAAGGAATTACACATTGTAAGTTACATGTTTCGGCAGTGGGCTCAACTTGTACAAAAAATTTGTTTATGTATATGTGCCAACTCCTAATAAGGTTGAAGCAACTCCTAACATGGTTGAAGCATCTAACAAGGCCTAAGTTCTCTAACAAGGACCAATACACTATATACATGCAATAGACTCCTAACAGGGTTAATATCTCTAATGAGATACTTTTGATTAGTGGATCATTTTGTGGGTATCATCCCCACTAGGCTTTTCTCTCAGCTAGGGTTTTCCTAGTTAACAAAATATGATTTTATGAGTTTTTTTTTTATTGTGTAATTATTTTTAATGTTCAGTATAATTAGTTTTCTTTCATGTGTAAGTTATAAGGCAATTAATAATATCCAATTTTGGGCTAAAGTTCGTAGAATATCAATTCACCCCCCACCCTCTCAATATTTCCTATTTCTTATAAGAATAATATAGAGACCAGTTGGACAATGATTTTGATAGTATTTATTGTGAAGTTGTTTGGACAATGGGTCCATCTACCTTCTACAACTCCTAACAGGGTTGACAAACTCCTAACAATGTTGGAATCTCCTAACATGGATTCAAAGCCTCATAATAGGAACTGCTATGTATTCAATTTGTTTCATTGGCTCCTAAAATAATTTATCTTCTTACGAGGAATATTTATACTAGTACATCATTTTACTGCTACCATCCTCACCAGGGTTTTCCCTCTAATCAAGGGTTTCCCTAACATATCTGTGTTATCGTGTATGTGTATCTTCTTATAGTTGTTGATTATATTATTCACATGCTTAAGGTTTAATAAGGTTGATAAAAGTTATATTGATCAGATAAATGGTTCACCCCCACTCCCCCTCGCCCCTGCCCTCTCTCAATTATCTTGGTGGACTTTACTTTCTAATAGAAAGTGTGTCCTTCTCAAAAAGAGAATGTCTAAGTGCTAAAGAGTTCTTTGTTCCCATCATTAGGAAGGTATTCCAAAGTGAAATAATATGTCTATCATGCTTCTTGCACTATCTAGTAGCCTAGTCACGTGGAAGCAACAAAAAATTGATCAGGAAGGGAAGCTATTTCAATAAGACAATTGATGAGATTGTTTAATTTCTTGTTTTCAAATAGTAGAGTAGGTAATTTCATCTTTCTAAGAAGTAGAGGTGCACAACTATTCCTTGTAATAGATGGAAAATTTTGTTGTTTTTCCAAGGTCACATATTTTTTGTAAAGTTACAGGTGGGATAGTGCATCATTATCTTCTCGTGACTCCATGCCTAATGCATTGCTTATGGCCACTATTCTTATGATTAGTAGACAAGCATCCCCTTTGAGTCACCATAAATGTTGGCTATTTTTTCCATCATTCAACCCATCAATGATATCTCATCTAATATATTTTCAATGGGATGAAATATGTCATAGTGGGTTAATACATCATGTATGTGGTTACCCTTCATGTTACCTGTATTTTTCTATTTCATACGACTCCCTTTTTACCCCTTGCAAATGGAAAAATAGTAAACATTTTCCCACGTAGTTTTTTCCCATTCAATTGGTGAGTGTTGTGGGTCCTTGCTAGTGCTATATTTTATCAACTTCTATGTCGTGCATCTTTTCAATGATTAACAATTCACATTTTTCTGTATAGCTTATTAGGGGCCCTTGTGAAATCACAATAATCAATGGGTCAATGTTACAAGAGGTTTACACTTCATGTTATCCCATCCTAATAGTAATAGTTTTTTACAGTGAGACAATTTGATTGTTTGTAACCATCCAATATTTCCAAAGTTGGGTATTTAATGCAAAGAAACTTCTGTGGTTTTTTTAATCAAGGCACCAATGCATAACCATGCCTCTTTACTTCTTCTAGGGATTTTTTTAATCCTTTTTCAATTGCTCGATGCATTGATTTTGTCTTTTTTGTCACTTCATGATAAAGTTTCACACAACAATCATATTTTTTATATCTAATTTTCTTTTAATTTCATGAGAAAGTGTATACAAAGATTAAATTTCATTTTGATATTCATTTATTTCTCTCCTCTATAATCTAACTCCATCATGGTTGGAATTTTGAACTTCAAGTTTAGATTTGAGTTATGCTTGGGCTCTTTAAAAGGAAATCTTTTGTAAATATTTTGGGTATTTGTTTGGTTCATTACAACAACTTTATGCTCTACAACTGTAACTCCCTTTTTTCCTTTCATGAATATAATTTCTTTTTTTTTTACCTTATCTTGCTAGCCTAATATATTGTCCATTTTCTCAGCTTGCATGGATTATTTATTTTCTATTTGTCAAGTTCATATGTTGTGTTTAACCTACTCATGAATCTTGTATTGTGAACATGTTTCCATGCAAAATCTCATTAATTTTAGCTTGCATATCATTCTTTTGAAGATAGATTAGAGTTAAGATCAGTGTATTTGGGTGCTTTATTCATGTTTTGTGCAATTCTAGGTAGAGAGAGTAACCATATTTCTATCTGGTGCATCATCACATTTCCCTTTCAGTATTTAGTTTTCATTCATTTCTTCTCTCTTTTCCTCAAAATTTTAGTTTAAGTGCACCTTGATAGTAAGGATGTTGACCTTCTCCAGAGACCTAATCTCTCATTTCAATGTCCCCCACTTAGATATTGTTTCAATGTTACACAAGGTTGCCCATGGATGACATGTCCGACATGTTTGTAGACTTTTGTGTCAACACATACCAAAGAAAAATTCTAAAGAAGTGGTGGAAGTAGAATTAGATGAACTCTCGAGAAAATCCACCAACATTGTGACATCTCGAAAGCAGAGAAAGATCCCATTTATAGCTGATAATATCAAGAGAATATTTCAAGCAAGGTAAAAGTGAGGAGTTATCACAAATACTGGAAGAAGGTGCTAGTATTTCAATAGCATATATGGCAGAGTACAAGTCATTTGTCATTGCAGTTTTGTGTGCAATAAAGGAAGTGGTAGCTCTAGAAGCAACCCATTAGAAGAGGGGTCTAACTTTTTGGATCAATCTGAATAAGATAAAAATAAATAATTCACCCAATCAAATAGGAAGTATATGGTAAGAAACTTCCAAAAATTATTAGCGAAAGATATTTTATAATAAAACTTTCTGAAATTAGTAGTAGAGATAATGTTATTAAGAGATTTTAGAAAGCATTATTATTTTTTTATTGTTATAATGTTCAGATTTTCTTTTTAGAAAAATTGATTTTCTGCATGCTCTAACTAATGACAAATGAAAAAAATGGGATATTTAAACTATTAAAATAATAAATTACTTATTATTTGTAATGTTTGGATCTAATAAAATTTAATAGTTTGTTTTAATAAACTCGCTGACTGGATCAAATTAAAAAAAATGCATCTAAATGAATGTGTAAGTATCGTGCCATGGACAAGAACTATTAATTACACTACAATTTTTATATTAATACTCGTAATATCTAACTAATACTAAAATAATATTGAGGAGTCTTCCAACTTTACTCAACATAGATTATTTTTTTCATTGCTTTCATTATCCACCATATGCATTTATCTTAATATACTAAATGTATATGCAAATCTACTCTAATTTATTCTTTCCAATGTATGATTTTATTACTAAAATATTTTTAAAAGCACATGATACAACTATATATTATGTTAGGCCCTCTTCACATATCTACCATATATTATGTTAAAAGTATGTCCTTTCATTAACTCTCTTGCACTTTAAAAACCATAGATAAGAAGACTTTTCATTACATTCTTAAAAACCCATCCTCTCAAACAACTATCACTAAAACAAGATTCTTCTCAACTAGAATTTTCTTTGCTTCAACATTTAAAAAGCAAATTTGCTATTACTAAATAAAGTAATCTTCCAACAGACTACAATGAACAAGAGGAAGCCTCGTTGTAAACTGTAGTCATAAAAAAAATATTTTCCTATTATAAACCAATTTGATAAGGTCGAGAAGATATTTTGTACCGACAAATATAGAAAATATCATGTCGGATTACTTTTTATGATAATCGTGCCAAATTATTTATTTATTTAATATGTCAATTGTTTGATGGTTATGTTAATTATTTAATCAGTTCATCTCGTGGGTCTCGTGGAAACAAAAACAATAAAATAATTAATAAAAGTGGGTGCCATAAAATTCACGTGTGCATTTTAATAACACAAAGTAAAATGCTTCCACTTATGCCATGTGCTCTTTAATCAGGATTAGATTTTTAAATTACAACATTATGTATTTAACTTAATTTTGATTAATTTATTATTCACTTGACTTTTGAGTATTATGTCGACCAAAATCAATTCGAGATTCTATTGTTGGCTTTTCAGCAATATGTTTCCATTATTACCTCGTAAAAGTCAGATATATGATTTAATAAGATTATGCGAGCATTTTCATTAATATTAGTTTAATCATGGCCAACATGTATGAGAATATTTAATCATTTAATTTGGTAGAATCTAGGTTGAACTAAGTATATGGGAATTCAATTAGGCTATCTTAATTCGGATTAAGACAAATAATATGGAAAATTTGGTGAAGTACATTGATTATAGCTATTAAATAAAATAATGAAATACAATTAGTGGTTATTGGTGATAAGTGATGGAGAAATGGGACAGCTTGTCATAGATATTTTTTCACTCTGTCCATAGAAATTATAAAATATACTGGTCGTGTAATCATTATTGTTGCTTGCTTTTAAAAATTTAATACGATTCCAACTTTAACGCTTGTAACAAAATAAATCGCTACTTGCATAAGGGTCTACGAATACAACTTTAAATCGATCTTGTCATTCCATTTTTTTAAGGAAGTTTTTTTTTTTCGGTTGAAGAAAAGATTTATAGATTAATATTTGTAAGTTTCACAAGTGAAATTGGTTGTGAAAGTATAGTTGAGAGTGAATAAACAATAAAAGATTAAAAAAAATACAAATCAAGTTGTGGATTAGCATCTATCTTTGAATTTTAAATAGTAGTAACAAAGGATAAACTACGCCAAAAGGAAGATGAGGTTCACTACTTCGTAGAAGGAGGGTTTGGATTTTGAAGAGACGGCTCACCCCAAACAAAGAGTGAAATAGAAGATGTTGAACTATTGCTTGGAGTATAAGGAGGAGAAGGATGTGGAAATTTTAAACTCTTCTATGTTAGGCTCGGGTGAGGTTAAGAGAAGCAAAGAGATGACCCACATCTCTGCTTCTATTTACCATGGGTAGAGTGGACCTTACGTAGGACCAGTTCCCAGAAACTATGGAAAGAGCCCCCTATATGTGCTAATTATGGCCTATAAATTAACCACACTTCAACATGTTCATTATATTAAAAATCATCCCGAAATGAAGATGGGATTATTCATCTGAAATAACCCAACAAGTTGATTTGTTGCCTCCTAACTAGATTGATTTTTCTATTCACTCTCAGATTGAGAAGCTAGCAACCAAACATCTACAATGAAGGATTTTAAGCTATATGAGATGCAATAGTTAAGCTAAATGTATGCAAGCTTAAAGCTAATAATAAAAAGAGAACTGTAATGCCCCGCCCGGAGATCCTTGGAAACAAGGATGAAAACAAGTCAGAACATTTTTTTTTTAACCAGTGTAAGTGCACATGATACAACCTACACAAACCAAAAGATCGCAACAGAAGACAGAAAGACAACCAAGCACCAACGGATCTCCAAATGCCACTACCAACTAGAACACAATCACGAAAACCACAAAAGCCTACCAAGCTGAAAGACATAAGCTGACTCTTGGAAACTGGCTAAGTCTGAAATCCTGAAGCCCTGAAATTTGGCTAAGTCTAAATTTCTGAAGCCCTAATTTTTCCTAGAATCCACACCTTAGCTCGTAGAGGTCTGAAACCCATCTCAAATGAATCGTCGCATATATTAAAATATATCTTAAACGATATATTTTAAACCCCGAAGGACTACAACAGAAACCCAAAAATTGAATTTCAAAAGAAACCTCCTGAATTCAAAATGCAACAACATAGGCTTCAAGAATGCCCAAAAGGGTATCCAGATCAACTCTCAAAAAGATCATAACACTACAAAAAGTGCCCGATGTTGGCACGCGCAGGTTTTAACCAAAAGGCGTGCGACACTTTTCACTAAGGGAGGGCGACACTTCTCCCTTACTGCGTGCGACACTTCTCAAGAAGGCGTGCGATACTGAAAAAGTATTATGCGACATTTCTCATAAAGCCGTGCGACACTCTTCCAGTGTCGTACGACACTTCTTTAGTATTGCGTGCGACACTTTACAGTATCGTGCGATATTCTTTCTATGGGCGTGCGATACTTTATTAGTGCCGCACAATGTTGAACAAATGTCGCCCATAGAAAATAAAAACGCTTTCAGAACTCAAAAACGGAGAAAAACTGATAAAAGAACCTCCACACCGGGGAGTACCGAATCCACATTTCGAGGCCAAAACACTCGAACCAAAATTGAGTAACAGAAAACAAAATCTAACCATCTATCAAACAAAGAAGGGAAAGTACAGAAAGGAAACATCACGACAACTGAAATAACATCGCAATACCATAGATAACATTGCAATGAGCAAAATAACCAAGTACACGGTTCCTCCCAACCGTCAATGGCATCATAGGACCATCGTGGGCCCTAGCCATCCCCCATGCATAACATCCCAAGCCACCGATTAGATCATCGGTGCTGTCGTGATAGGGACATCACCACTAAACATTCTACAATATAAGTAATGAAATCTAACATGCTAGTAGTAACATAAGATAACCCTATAATCAGATAACATCATCTACTACATGCTAATCATCATCATGAGGAAAGCGTTAAAACTAACATCATCTAAGCATGATAACATCATAATGAGAGCATAAATCACAAGAAGCATACTCCGTATATCGAAGTACCAAGTGATACATCCAACAATGATCACGCTAGAACAATAGACCATCTCTGTACACCCCCTAGCAGTGGTGAAGGTAGCTACGCCTCCTAACCATGTGGCACCCGTAGGTCCACACCCACCGTGCTGATGGAGATAATGATCCAACCACACACACAAAAAACAACAACCATGGCTAACACACACGCCAAGCAGCATGATGACTGAATCCAAGACATAAACAATGCATAAACTACAGGTCCTGGTCAGACACCTCAATGGGCTACTACGTAGGGATTGACATCATGGAGAGTCGCTTGGCATCAAAAGCCCAAGCTCGGATCTGTGTAGCTCAACTCCCTCAACAGAAGGCCAATACACTGTGTAGCTCAACTCCCTCAACAGAAGGCCAATACACAAAAGTACCATTTATTATCTTTAATGTTATTACCACCCCAAGTTTTAATTTAATTATCACTTATATAAAACTTCCTTTTCCAACCGGGAAGTAGTCACTAGGTTATAGGATAGAAGCCCCCTCCATATGCTACCCTACCCTACCCATGCTCATCCAATGATGAGTGCCCGAAGGCATGCAAACTCCCAACCCAACCCCAATGATCACAACTTTCGAAAGTACCACGAAAGATCGGGCCCCACAGGTCACCCGACAATGTACATGTGTGTGGCACACCACCATCACAGAGATCATACACAAGGATAGGATGAGAATGCAAACAGAAGTCAATCAACCAAACCAAAATTGGGATGATAGATGCTACACGCATCCCAATGCAAAAAAAGATGCAAAAGTGTTCTGACTGGTATCCAAATGGATCATCCAGGTCCGCGAACCACAATGTGCCAAGAAAGCTCGAGAAAATAGGGTGGCATGCAAAACGAGGTAAAAACTCCAAATTTTGAAAAAATTCCAAAATTAAAACCCATTTGTCCTTTGGGTTCAAAAACCCCAAAAATCCAAAAATAATCGAAAATGGACAACGTATGCAAAAATGGCTAGCATAACGGCCCAAAAACCCAAACCCCCATTTCAAAAATAGGTAAAACGTTCATACCCGACCAACCGGGCAGAACTAGCAAACAGAAATGGAGGGGAATACTAGTTCACAACCTCCTAACATATTGCTACAAGAAACGGAAGAAAAAACAAAGAAAAAACATTAAAATGGGAAGGCCCTCCCTGACAGCAAAAAGGGCCGAAACTGAAACCCGTAGAATAAAATAAATACTCCGCCGAAACTGCTAAAACTGTCGGCAAAGCAAGAACTCCTCGAGCCGAATCCAATGAGACAAACCTCGCAAAGTTCCCACGCTCACAGCTCCCGCAACGAGCAAAACAATAATCCTTCAGAAGAGGATTTCCAAATTTGCTCTCCAAACTCAATTTTCCAAAATGTGAGAAGTGAATAATGAATTCACTTTTCCAATATTTATTCATTTTGAGTGAATAACTAAATATGGAAAATAGCTAGCTGGAGTAGTTAAACTCCGAAACAACCCAAACGAAAACAGGTTATTATCCGTAATGGGAATTCACCTAAGGCAAAGCTGCCAGAAATTAAATCCAAAAGATTAAAAACCCGAAAACCCAAAAATTACAGAAAAACACTTAACACTTTCACGAAGAATGCGAACTTCTAAATGCACAGACATGTTCACTGGTCTAATCACATAATGCAATGAATTCGGATTTACTAATCACCGAATTTTTTTTAATATAAAACAACTAAATAATGATACGTCAACCATATACGAGCGACATTGGCAAAATATGAACAGTTGGATCACTAACTCCATAGGCCACTGCCAGGGATATAATTCCTGCACACTAAAACACATGATCAAGTGCAATGGCAAATAATATCATAGCCGAAGCAACATTTATTAAAATACCTATTTAATCCATTTACATCGATCACATTCGCAGAAAGCGTAAAAGATGAGAATGAAGTAAATAACCATAGTATAGAATCCATCTCATAGCATAGTCAACAAATAGGTCCAATACATCATATCACCAGATAATCAGTTATCATAGATCTACTGTCATCTCAAAATAACATCAACATGCAAATATGATAAACTGAACAGCATAGTAACAAAGCATCTATGGTACGGAAATCAAAGTATAACATTCGACCCTCAGGTCGTCTCAAGGTACATATATCAAAAGAGTATCAAGTATCTCTCAAATAAAAAAAAAATAGACAAGGTACAGACTGCAAACACGAGAGGCACTACATCCTCCCCCACTAGCATAGGCTTACTCCTGGAAGCCAACAAAAAGGTAGGGGTACAATCCCCTTAGTCATGTAGCATCTTCCCAAGTCGCAGAGGCCTCATCGCTCAGGTCCCATTGGACCCTTACCTGCTCTATGTCCCGACCTCGCAAGGTCAGCCTCCGGTGCTGTAGGATACGAATGGGCTCCAAAGTAAGCTGCCCGTCCGCTACTTGCAAAGCATCCCAATCAAGAACATGGGTAACATCAGGGATATACTGCCGCAAAACAGAAACATGGAAAACATCATGTATGCGCGATAGGCTTGGTGGCAACGCTAGACGATAAGAAACGGGACCAATCCTCTCAAGGATCTCAAAAGGTTCGATAAAACATGGTGCCAACTTAGACCCTTTCCCATAACGGATAGGGCTCTTCCTCGGCCGCACTCTCAAAAACACCCAGTCACCAATAGAAAAGTGACGATCCAACCTATGGGCATCTGCATACTTCTTCTGCCTATCCTGAGCAGTAACCAAATGCTCCCTAATGCGAACAACCTGCTGCTCCATATCCTGAAGCATATCTGGACCCAAAAGAACACGGTCCTCCAAACGATCCCAACTCAAAGGGGTACGACATGGTCTACCATACAAGGCCTAAAAAGGTGACATGCCAAGAGAACTATGATAACCGTTGTTGTATGCAAACTCAACAAGGTATAAATAGTCCTCCCACTTCACCTACCTATCCATAACATACATGCGAAGCATATCCTCTAGAACCTGATTTACTCTCTCAGTTTGACCATCGGTCTTTGGGTGATAGGTTGAGCTGAAATTGAGTTGAGCGCCCAACACATGCTGTAGAGATGTCCATAGTGTAGAAGTAAACACTGGATCTCTATCTGAAATGATACGATGAGGGATCCCTTGCAAACAAACAATATCCACCATGAAAACATGTGCTACAGAAGAAGCAGTGTAGGATGTTCTCATGGGTGAAAAATGTGCTACCTTGGACAACTTGTCCACTGTCACCATGATACAATCATGTCTCCATGATGACATAGGCAACCCTGTGATAAAATCAATAGATATTGTATCCCACTTCCACTCTGGAATGGTATGTGGCTGCAAAAGACCTGCCGGATGCTGATGCTCTGCCTTCACTCTCTGGCACTCAAGACATCTAGCAACAAAGTCAGCAACATCATGTCTCATCCCTGCCCAGAAGTACAACTGTTTGAGATCAGCATGCATCTTCTTGACTCCAGGATGTGCAGAATATGGTGCACGATGCGCTTCTGACAAAACTAAGGTATGAAGATCACCCGACAAGGGTACATAAATATGCCCTGAGTGTCGCAATAGTCCATCAGACTCAAGCATATAACCTGAAAATCTCCCCTCAAGGGTATGTCCAGACTCGATCTCTGCCCTCACCTCCTGATACCAAGAGTCACTAGGCAAAGCCTCCAAAATACGGCTTCGCAAATCCACTCCCAATGACATCACTGATACCTCATGTCGCCTCCTACTCAAGGCATCTGTGACAACATTCTCCTTCCCTTTGATGTAATGAACATCAAATTCATACTCGCATAGGAACTCCATCCAATGACGCTGTCGTGCATTCAAGTTTGGTTGAGTAAAGATATACTGCAAGCTCCTATGATTGCTATGCAACTTAAACCTGTGTACCAAAAGAAAATGCCTCCAACGAACAAGGGCATGCACTACGGCCGCAAGTTCCAAATCATGAGTGGGGTAGTTTAGGTCATGGTCCTTGAGTTTTCTAGACTCAAAAGCAATCACTCGACCATCCTGCATTAACACCGCACCCACGCCTTCCAACGAAGCATCTGTGCAAACCATGAAATCACCTACAGGATTAGGCACTGCAAGGATTAGTGCACTGGTCAAATACTCCTTAAGAGCAACAAATGCTGCCTCACATTGGTCTGACCAAACAAACTTCTTCCCTTTCCTCTGAAGAGAAGTGATGGGATGGGCTACTCGTGAAAAATCCTTCACAAAGCGACGGTAGTAACCCACTAATCCCATGAAACTATGAACCTCTGAGACATTAGTGGGTGCCAGCCAATCCATGATAGCACGAATCTTCTCCAGATCCACTACAATTCCATCACCAGTGATGATATGTCCCAAATACTTCACCTCTGACTGGAAGAACCCACATTTACTCAGGTTGCCAGACAACTGATGGTCTCTCAAGCACTACAATACCTGACGTAAATGGACTTCGTGCTCCTCCACAGTCTTCGAGTAGATCAATATGTCATCCAAAAACATAATGACACACTGATCAATGTACATGCAAAATACCCCATTCATCAAACTCATGAACACTGATGGTGCATTGGTCAACCCAAAAGGTACAACTATGAACTCATAATGCCCATATCGTGTACGAAATGCTGTTCGATGAATATCAGCCTCTTGGATATGAAGCTGATGGTATCCCGACTTTAGATCAATCTTTGAGAACACTCATGCTCCCTTCATCTGATCAAACAAGTCATCTATCCTTGGCAAAGGATAACGGTTCTTCACCGTCACCTTATTCAATTGCCGGTAGTCAATGCACAAATGCAAAGAACCATCCTTCTTCTTCACGAAGATGACTGGTGCACCCCATGGGGATACACTAGGATGAATATGGCCCTTGGCCAATAATTCCTCCAACTGCAATTTGAGCTCACTCAACTCCTGAGTAGTCATGCGATAAGGAGCTCGTGAAATCGATTCTGCTCCTGGTACAAGATCGATCCAAAAATCAATGTCACACTGCGGTGGCATACTTGGAATCTCATCAGGAAACACATCAGCATACTCACGAAGGAGTGGGTGATCATCGAGTGTTACCATATGGCTCTCGGCTTCCTCAAGATCACTGAGAGATACAAGAAACAACTGACAACCCTTTCGCACACTCCGCTTCAGCTGATTAGCCGAGATCATATGAAGCGAGATTGGTCGCTGAAGTCCCAAAAGTTCCACCTACCCACCTGTGTCATCCACACACTGTACCACCTTACGATGGCAATCGATAATGGCCTGATGGGCAGCTAACCAATCCATGCCCAACACAATGTCATACGATCCTAGAGGTAGAATGCATAGATCCACTGTGGTGGTGAAGGTTCCCAAATCCAAACAACTCCTAACCAACGAGTCAATAGCCACCTTAGAACCCGTGGCTAACTCAACCTGCCATCTATCAACCTGACACATTGCCACTAGCCCACATCGCTGAACAAGAGATGGTGAAATGAAAGAATCGGTGGCACCAGAGTCAAACAAAATTGAAGTTGAAATACCATGCAACATACTTGTAGCCTCGACTACTGTACCTTGATGCTCAGCTTGACGGTTGTCAACCGCCCGCATCTCCTACAGTAGGCCCAGATCTCACTACGCCCTTACCAGGTCCTGTAGATGGTTTGATGGGACAATCATAAGATTTATGGCCAGGTTGGCCACAAGAATAACAATTCCCAGAAAAGTTGGGTCCTGTCCCACGACCACTCTGAGTAGCACTAGGATATGGTGCACTACCTCTGCTGGAAGTCTACTGATTGCTCTGAGGAGGACGATCTTGCTGAGATTTCTGTCCTCTGTTCTGATTATCTCCTTTCTTCCCTGAATTACCAGAAGACTGACCACCTCCCTTACCCCAAAACTTTCACCGAGGGCCATTACATTTACCACCCTGAGTCGGTTCTGATAGGGCTTGACCCTTTCCCGAAGACTGGGTAAACTGTGCATCTTGCCCTACATTCCTAGCACCCTAGTTCTAAGAACCAGATCTACTACTGAAACCTCTAGCTAGATTTTCCTCTGCAATACGTGCCTTTTCCACCATGAGCACAAGAGTCCTAGGCTAATGCATGCGAACTTCTCCAATGAGGGAATCCTTAAGGCCTCGGATAAAATGATGCGCTAAGAGAAAATCATCATTGTTGTAGCATGAATACTGCCTAAGTTCAAAGAACCGGATCTCGTACTGATCCACAATCATATTCCCTTGACGGATAGCATGGAACTCATCAGCACGAGCCTCCCTGTACTGAGGAGATAAGAATCTCTCTCAGAATCTCTCCTCAAAAATCTCCCAGGTGAGATCTGCGACGCTAAGCTGAAGCTTCTGACTCTCAATATTCCACCAAATGGATCTGCGGTCCCTCAACTGCATAATTGCACAACGGGCCCTCATGTTGGTTGAATATGGATACATGGTGAAGTAGTGCTCCATGTCCAACAACCAAGTCTCAGCCTTGAGGCCACTTCCCCTACCATCGAATGGTGGTGGTTTGGAACTCTGAAGGGACTTCATGATATCCAACCTGATGGAGTCCTCACTATTGCGGTCTCTACCACCCCGACGATGTCCTCTGCCACCCGGTGGAGTAAGAGAACGCTCACATTCATGTTCCTCCTCTCTATGCTCAGAGTGATGGGAATCTCCATGATGAGATCCCTCTTCCTGATTCTGATTCTGTTGTCACTCCTCAACACGAGGGCCCAAAAGAGCAAGAATTTGCTGGAGGACAGGCATCACCGCCCCTCCGCCATTATGATCACCAATATTACCATGCTCTCCCCCTCCTCCCTGATGTTCCTCTTCATGGTGCTCATTTCCACGGTTACCACTACGGGTACCACCATGACCACCAGGTCTACATGTAGGAGGCATCACTGACAGGAAGCAACAAGACAAAGTCAGAACAATTGGATCACAAGAATAAGAGTAAAAACCATGAACGAGTAAGATAACAAATAAATAAACATAACAAAGCAATCACGCAACAACAAACAAAACCATAGTGGAAGCATAACACAGAGATCCCAATGTAGCAACTAGGCTCTGATACCAGATGTAATGCCCCGCTTGGAGATCCTTGGAAACAAGGATGAAAACAAGTCAGAACATTTTTTTTTAAAACCAGTGTAAGTGCACATGATACAACCTACACAAACCAAAAGATCGCAACGGAAGACAAAAAGACAACCAAGCACCAACGGATCTCCAAATGCCACTACCAACTAGAACACAATCATGAAAACCACAAAAGCCTACCAAGCTGAAAGACATAAGCTGACTCTTGGAAACTGGCTAAGTCTGAAATCCTGAAGCCCTAAAATTTGGCTAAGTCTAAATTTCTGAAGCCCTGATTTTTCCTAGAATCCACAACTTAGCTCGTAGAGGTTTGAAACCCATCTCAAATGAATCGTCGCATATATTAAAATATATCTTAAGTATAAGGACTTATACTTAAATGATATATTTTAAACCCTGAAGGACTACAACAGAAACCCAAAAATTGAATTTCAAAAGAAACCTCCTAAATTCAAAATGCGACAACATAGGCTTCAAGAATGCCCAAAAGGGTATCCAAATCAACTCTCAAAAAGATCAGAACACTACAAAAAGTGCCCGCTGTTGGCACACGCAGGTTTTAACCAAAAGGCGTGCGACACTTTTCACTAAGGGAGGGCGACACTTCTCCCTTACTGCGTGCGACACTTCTCAAGAAGGCGTGCGATACTAGAAAAGTATTGCGCGACATTTCTCATAAAGCCGTGCGACACTCTTCCAGTGTTGTACGACACTTCTTCAGTATTGTGTGCGACACTTTACAGTATCGTGCGATATTCTTTCTATGGGCATGCGATACTTTATCAGTGTCACACAATGCTAAACAAATGTCGCCCATAAAAATAAAAATGCTTCCAGAACTCAAAAATGAAGAAAAACTGACAAAAGAACCTCCACACCGGGGAGTACCGGATCCACATTTCGAGGCCAAAACACTCGAACCAAAATTGAGTAACAGAAAATGAAATCTAACCATCTATCAAACAAAGAAGGGAAAGTATAGAAAGGAAACATCATGACAACTGAAATAACATCGCAATAACATAGATAACATTGCAATGAGCAAAATAACCAACTAAGTACGTGGTTCCTCCCAACCGTCAATGGCGTCATAGGACCATCGTGGGCCCTAGCCATCCCCCGCGCATAACATCCCAAGCCACCGATTAGATCATCGGTGCTGTCGTGATAGGGATATCACTACTAAACATGCTACAATATAAGTAATGAAATCTAACATGCTAGTAGTAACATAAGATAACCCTGTAATCAGATAACATCATCTACTACATGCTAATCATCATCATGAGGAAATTGTTAAAACTAACATCATCTAAGCATGATAACATCATAATGAGAGCATAAATCACAAGAAGCATACTCCGTATACCGAAGTACCAAGTGACACATCCAGCAACGATCACGCTAGAACAATAGACCATCTCTGTACACCAGTCCCTAGCAGTGGTGAAGGTAGCTACGCCTCCCAACCACATGGCACCTGTAGGTCCACACCCACTGTGCTGATGGAGATAATGATCCAACCACACACACACAAAACAACAACCATGGCTAACACACACGCCAAGGAGTATGATGACTGAATCCAAGACATAAACAATGCATAAACTACAGGTCCTGGTCAGACACCTCAATGGGCTACTACGTAGGGACTGACATCATGGAGAGTCGCTTGGCATCAAAAGCCCAAGCTTGGATCTGTGTAGCTCAACTCCCTCAACAGAAGGCCAATACACTGTGTAGCTCAACTCCCTCAACGAAAGGCCAATACACAAAAGTACCATTTATTATCTTTAATGTTATTAGCACCCCAAGTTTTAATTTAATTATCACTTATATAAAACTTCCTCTACCAATCGGGAAGTAGTCACCAAGTTACAGGATAGAAGCCCCCTCCATATGCTACCCTACCCTACCCATGCTCATCCAATGATGAGTGCCCGAAGGCATGCAAACTCCCAACCCAACCCCAATGATCACAACTTCCGGAAGTACCATGGAAGATCGGGCCCCACAGGTCACCCGACAATGTACATGTGTGTGGCACACCACCATCACAGAGATCATACACAAGGACATGATGAGAATGCAAACAGAAGTCAATCAACCGAACCAAAATTGGGATGATGAATGTTACATGCATCCCAATGCAAAAAAAATGCAAAAGTGTTCCGATTGCTATTCAAATGGATCATCCAGGTCCGTGAACCATAATGTGCCAAGAAAGCCCGAGAAAATAGGGCGGCATGCAAAACGAGGTAAAAACCCCAAATTTTGGAAAATTCCAAAATTAAAACTCATTTGGCCTTTGGGTTCAAAAACCCCAAAAATCCAAAAATAATAAAAAACGAACACCGTATGCAAAAATGGCCAGCATAACGACCCAAAAACCCAAACCCCCATTTCAAAAACAGGTAAAACGTTCATACCCGACCAACCGGGCAGAACTAGCAAACAGAAATGGAGGGGAATACTAGTTCACAACCTCCTAACATATTGCTACAAGAAACGAAAGCAAAAATAGAGAAAAAACATTAAAACGGGAAGGCCGTACCTGACAGCAAAAAGGGCCGAAACTACTGAAATTGTCGGCAAAGCGAGAACTCCTCGAGCCGAATCCAACGAGACAAACCTCGCAAAGATCCCACGCTCACAGCTCCTGCAACGAGGAAAAAAATAATCCTTCAGAAGAGGATTTCCAAATTTTCTCTCCAAACTCAATTTTCCAAAATGTGAGAAGTGAATAATGAATTCACTTTTCCAATATTTATTCATTTTGAGTGAATAACTAAATATGGAAAATAGCTAGCTGGAGTAGTTAAACTCTGAAACAACCCAAATGAAAACAAGTTATTATCTGTAATGGGAATTCACCTAAGGAAAAGCTGCCAGAAATTAAATCCAAAAGATTAAAAACCCGAAAACCCAAAAATTACAGAAAAACACTTAACACTTTCGCGAAGAATGCGAACTTCTAAATGCACAGACATGTTCACTGGTCTAATCACATAATGCAATGAGTTCGGATTTACTAATCACTGAAAGGTTTTTAATATAAAACAACTAAATAAGGCTACGTCGACCATATAGGAGCGACATTGGCAAAATATGAATAGCTGGATCACTAACTCCATAAGCCACTGCTAGGGATATAATTCTTGCACACTAAAACAGACGATCAAGTGCAATGGCAAATAATATCATAGCCGAAGCAACATGTATTAAAATACCTATTTAATCCATTTACATCACTCACATTCGCAGAAAGCGTAAAAGACGAGAATGAAGTAAATAACCATAGTATAGAATCCATCTCATAGCATAGTCAACAAATAGGTCCAATACATCATATCACTAGATAATCAGTTATCATAGATCTACTGTCATCTCAAAATAACATCAACATGCAAATATGATAAACTGAACAGCATAGTAACAAAGCATCTATGGTACGGAAATCAAAGTATAACATTCGACCCTCAGGTCGTCTCAAGGTACATATATCAAAAGAGTATCAAGTATCTCTCGAATCAAAAAAAATAGACAAGGTATAGACTGCAAACACGAGAGGCACTACATGTATGCAAGGATTTTAAGCTATATGAGATGCAATAGTTAAGCTAAATGTATGCAAGCTTAAAGCTAATAATAAAAAGAGAACATTAATCTAAGTGAATGCATTATTAAACTATATGAGATTAATATGCAAGATTAATAAAAGCATGAATGTAAATGTGTGTCAACAATTCGACATAAGTTCAATACTCTTTCTATGCATCCTTTGAAATGAGGAATTGAAGATTTCTTAAATAGAATTCTAGAATTGATCAATGATCAAGATCAAATCAGATGAGCGGTCGAGATTGGAAATGAGATTTAGTTAGAATGGAAAATTCCATGTGAAAATGAAGTTAACTAATTCAATTCTGAGTGTAATGAAGAGTTAACTGATTCAATTCCTTTTCCAATTCCAATTCACTCAGAGTTTTCGATTCTGAATTGAAGAGTAAATTTGATTTAATAAAATTGAATATGGCCTCATAAATGAATAATATTAATTAATTGAATAATTAAACTCATAATTATAATGGGGATATATTTAATTAAATCAAATACATTTAATTCCTTAATGTATATTAGCAAAAATGGTAAATTTAATTTAATTAAAGTGCTAGGAATCATAATTAAAGTAAATTGATTAATAAGTGTGCCTTTGCTAATTTGATTAGACTTAGGAATTAAATAGAGTATGTAATTAATGTAGATTATGGATTTTCTTCATTTAACACTTAGGTTAAGTAGAGATTGTCGAAATCAGAATTGCTTAGTACAATAGGACTTAAGATTGATTAATAGACTGAAATTGGTTTAGCATGACAATGTGCCAATTTTAGGGTATTACATTTGTCCCTCTTTGAATAAATGTATGAGAAAAACGTTGATTCAAAGAAATAAGAATTATGAAGCATAGATCAAGAAATGAGATTAGTTCTAAAATTGATGATATAGAGACCGATTGATAAGTTTTTAAAGGTTATATCCAGAATGAAGCTTGACCTTAGGGAATCTAGATAGAACATCTAGATCCCAATATGAAAGAACAAAGATTATCATGCTTCATAGAATTGTTCCCAAAACAAGACTCAATTCTTAGGAGTCAAGGTTAGACTATCCCGATACCTTTCCATTAGAAGATGACAAGATCAATCATGATTCATAGAATTATCCCCAGAATGAGGCATAATCCTCACGAGTCAGGGTTAGACTATCCTGATACCTATCCATGAAATAGTGATTGAAATCAAGAACTTAGAATTATCCTCAAAAAAAGGCTTAATTCTCAGCAAGAATTAGAATTATCTCCATAATGAAGCTTAACCCTTAGCAAGAATTTGGAATTATCTCCATAACAAAGCTTAATCCTCAGCAAGAAATTGGAATTATCTCTAGAATAAAGCTTAATCCTTAGCAAGAACTTGGAATTATCTCCAAAATGAAGCTTAATCCCTTAGTGTCTAGATAGAACACCTAAATACCACTCCATGAAATAGATAACAAGACCTATCATGAGTTGTAGGATCATCCCCAAAATGAGGCTTGATCCTTAGGAGTTAGGGTTGGATTGTCTTGAGACCTATCTATCGAACTCTAACAAGAGCTGTTATAAGATTGATCTGCTGATCAAAAGATAAGATATGATGCCAAATAGAGGGGAACAAGATGCCCCAAGTGATGAGGAGATAAGATTCAGATTGAGTTGAAGCCAATTTTCAAAAATTCAGTGATGTAATCATCTTCCCCCTCGCGAGCAAAATCAAAAGATGACACACGAGAATAGTGATGTAGAGCAGTAGATTGAGAGATACTGAAGAAATTAGAGATTTAGAAGAATTTAGAATAGATCAAAAGAGTTTGAAGAAAATTTGGAGTCGATTCGAAGTGATTTCGAGGTCCAAAGGACCAAGTTTGACCAAAGTTGACCAAATTTGACCAAAGTTGACTAGAGTTGACTTTTCCCATAAATTTTGGAAAATTTGAAGAGAATGTGATTTGAAAATATTCCAAGATTAACAAAGTATCAAAAAAATGGATTGCACAAGCGTTCGATCACGTTAGTCCCAAACCTTTAAAATGCGATTTTGAGTTGTCTAAGTATGTCCGATTTCAAATTTGATCTCGAAAATATGTTCAAAGCATCCAAATTAGCCAAGGGAGTGATTTTTGCATAAACCAAAGCACTTTCAAAAATTATGTCAAAACCTATATAAGGGCCCAAAAGGTCTTTTTCAATTCATTTGTGCATTTAGTCTTTTGCGAAGGAGCTTTGAAGAGAAAATGGTAGTCCCCATGCATCTTCATCGTTTCGAGCATTCTAGGTGACACAACTGGCTCGCGGAGTACAACCCTTCAGTGAGTCATTGATTATCACGCATTGCATTTCAAATTTTACGCTTTTTAGTTATTTTAAGCATATTTTTAGGGGTTTTTCAAAAAACTACTATGGGGTTTTGTGCGAGGATTAGTTTTCTCACATGGGCCTGAATCCTCTTTCGCGTGAGGAAGTACCAAAATAGTACTTCATTGAATGTGCTAGGTTTCCTTGCATGGTAGTTACCTAGCTCTCGCAAGAGAGATCCTATTTGATGTTGTTTTTTCATTGGCTACATTAATGTTTATAGCCCAAAAATTTGATTTCTCACACGAAAAAGTGTAATCTCACATGAGAAAATGAAATCTTATGTGAAAAATTGGTGTTGTTGTGCAACTTTTTTTAAAAATTGATTTTTTCATTGTCGTTTCACGCTTATGTTAGTCTTTTTTGCATGTATGATATTGATCGTGCTTAGGTTGTTTTAGTGTTTGCAGGTTACGTTTCCTGATGTCGCTTTTAGATCGCACTATCCTCCTTTCAAAGCATTGATTTTCTAGTTAGATGCTGCAAAGGTAGCACATATTGACTCCCTTGGCCTCTCACACCTTTGTGGTATCCCCACATTAGTGATGAGTCATGGTTTACTAATAGCACTAGTTGAGTGTTTCCACTTAAAGACGAACACATTTCACCTGCCATTGGGAGAGATGACCATCACACTAGAGGACATCTACTGGATTCTACAAATACCCTTCCACAGGCCATGAGTTTAGTATGATATCCAACTAAGACTAGGTACAATGGAACTGAGGGCTATTTTTTAGGAGGACCTCATTATGGGTAGAACTATCCCATGGGATGAGTTAGTGCATGGATATGGTCCCACTCATAGATTGGTAGCGATACTTGGAGTATTCACTAGTTGCTTTCTAATGCTTGACAGAAGCCAACACATACTCAAGTGTGGATGGGGATGGATGCTTTAGTAGATGTTGGATGAGCTAGTACATTTTGGATGGGGTTAGTATATGCTAGCCCACATGTACCAGGACATGCACAAGAATGTATACCAAAGAAGAGATAGAGAAAATAGAGAAGAGATAGAGAAAAGAGATTGAGATATATGTAAATAAGGAAGCCTTGTGTAAAGATATAAATATTTGTAAATATTCTATGCATATTGTATGGGGGAGATATATGTAAATCAGTACGACAAATTTTGCACATAAGTTTTGGCTCATAAGTGTTTTTGTCACTAATGCCAAAGGGGGAGATTGTTGAAATTATGGTATATTTGTCATTAGTGCAAACACTTATTCAATTCTGAATACTTATCTAGCTCATCACTTAGTCTACAGTGTATACCGAGCATTTAGTGGTTACCTTATAAGTTCAGCAGGTAAATAGTTCTCACCGAGCATTTCAGAGGATACCGAGTAAATGAAGAACTCAGTGTTCACCGAGCAAAGCAAGGTAAATGAAGAACTTAGTGTTCACCGAGCAAAGCAAGGTAAATGAAGAACTTAGTTTTCACCAAGCAAAGCAAGGTAAATGAAGAACTTAGTTTTCATCGAGCAAAGCAAGGTAAATGAATAACTCAGTGTTCACCGAGCAAAGCAAGGTAAATGAAGAAGTTAGTTTCTACCGAGTGGCACTATATCTACTGAGTCACCAATGGTTACCAAGTTCTAAGAAGTGTTGTGTGGCTAGTATGAACCGAGCCTCTACTTCTACTGAATGCATGATGATGTTGAGTAATGTAGTGGATGTCGAGTATCAGAAGGTCACTGAGTTAGCTTGAGGAACCCGAGTTTTCTACTATCTGGTCGACTCAGTAATGTTTTGTTCACTTATGTTTTGGCCGACCTTGCAGTTGTAAATAATGGAATGGTATTTATGTAATGTATGATATCATTTGTAAAAAATATATGATGGGTGTGAAAAAGATATAAAAAGGAAGAGATTGATGTTCACATGAAAAGAAGGAATTGCAAATAAGCAGCAAAATAAAAGGGATTTAGCAAGGTCAACATAGGAGTAGAAAAGTTATATCTATCACATCAGGTGATCAATTCAAAAAGGATCTTATCAGCAAACAATTGTAAGTAGATCCACTAATTCATCCTAACAGGTGAATCAGTTTATAAATCCTTTAACAGGATAGACTTAACAGTCTTTTTGTAAATCTCCTAATAGAGTGCATAGTTTACTGTATGTTTGTAAATCTTCTAACAAGGTGGATCTAGCAGTCCTACTTGCTCCTAATAGGGCAGACCACTAGAAGTGATCATTGTAAGCCTTAACAGGCCAACTTTATACTGCAGTATTGAAATTTTGTGGGCATCATTCCCACCCCAGTTTTACTTTCTATTCGGAAGGTTTCTAGGTCACCAAATCTCTGTGTACATGTGCAATGAATGTTTGTTCTTTTAGTTATGCAGTAGATTAGATGAATGAATGGTGAATGGTTAAAATGCTGAATTGTTTGAAAGTTTTATAAGTTACTGATTCACCCCTCCCCTCTCAGTAACCTGTCTTATCCTGAATATTTCCAACAATTGGTATCAGAGCTTTGTGGTTCTCAGGATAAAATTTTGATAGCTTGAGCAAAGATCAAGGACAATGGAGATATTCAGACTTGAAAAATCTATTGAAAATGAAAAGCTAGATCTGGAAATGGCCATGGCTCAACTCAAGGAAGAAAAGGAGCATCTTTATCAATATCTAAAAAGAAGGAAGGAACTTTCAAGACAAATGAATGATCATCAGTATGTTGAATAAAAGATTGAAGACCTTTCACCATCAAGTAGTTCAAATGAAGCTAATGAAGCAATCAAGGAACTCCTAGCAAAGAATGGTTCTCTGCAGGAAGAAGTAAGGAAGCTTAAAAGAGAACAAGAAATCCAATCAATCAGGCTATGTGAAGCTTTGGAACAGAGAAACAAAGAAAATGAAGACTTAGAGGTAAGAAATAATCAATTCCTTCAGCATGAAAATCTTGTAGGTCAACTATCTAATGCAAATGAAGAAATTTTGAATCTAAGATCTGAGAATGAAAGTTTGAGAAATGATTTAATCACTGAAAGACAAATGAATGCAAGCTTACAAAGTGATTTGAGATCTGAGAGACAAATCAATGAAAGTTTAGAAAATGACTTGATCACTGAAAGGCAAGTCAATGAAAGAATGATGAAATCTCAAATAGACATGAACCAATTGAATCAACAAAATGAGAAAAATCTTCATAGACAAAAAGGTAAAACCGGTCTTGGATACAAGGAAGAAGGTGAATCCTCCAAACAAGGTGCCCAAGGGAATAAAAAACCCACTTGTAATCACTGTGGCAAGATAGGTCATACATCAAACAAATGTTGGAGTAATGGAAAAGGAAAATTCAATGGCAAATGCTTCAACTGCAATGAGCATGGTCACAAAGCTAATGAATGCAAAGAGAAACCAAAATTTGAAGGCAAATGTCACAAATGCAAGAAACAAGGTCACAAGGCATCTGAATGTAAATAAAAAACATTCAATCCAGCAGAAAAAATTATCAAGGAAATATTTGGTTGGGACTACAATCCTTGGTGTACGTGTCACTATTGTGGAGAATATGGACACATTGGGATAAACTGTGCAAGACATCACCTAAGAAAGAAGGATACAACTATAAGATGTTACACATGTACTGAACTTGGTCATATAGCCAAGAATTACATGAATACTAGAAGAATTGAAGATGAAAAGAAAGCTAAAGCTGATAACATTCGAAAGCAGATGAGACAACAATGGATTCCTAAATCTACCGAGCAAGACAGTTCAAATGATGGTCATATCACTCAAAAAATGGGTGACTCCACCATTTCCAATTAAATTTGAGAAGAATCAAGAATTGCATCATCAAGCCATATCTCAAGCAGTTCTAGAGTGAAAAGAGTGCAAATGATCAAATCAGTATTTCAAATTCAAGGACCAAAGAAAAGTTATCATTCACCATGTTGCATCTACCAAGCAAGGTTGGTTAAAGACCTTACTGAGCTAGGTCGAGAGTATCAAAGATTTTGTTTGACCACTAAATTGAAAGGTTTTACCAAGTAAATCAATGATAGATTGGCAAGTACTATGTCATCTCATCTACCTTTGTACCAAGCATTAATGACAGTATTTCCATCAAAAGGGTAGAATTCGATTTCATTTTTCACCGTGACTTAAGAATACTCAAAGCTAAAAGATTTCTAGTGAATCTAGAACAAATACCAAGCAATTTCAAGTGATTTTCAAGTGAAGAATTTGTTCAAGATTTTCTTATACTTACCGAGCAGCTATGGCATCCACAAGAATCAGCAGCACCAAGGCAAAAAGAGGTTCAAAAATGTTGGTAAAGGGTACAAAATGGAAAACGCCCAACTTCAAGATTGTTTCGGCCGTTGCAGAATCACTCAACCCAACTGGAGCTCAATCACAAATACCTCCTAAGGTACTTCTTATCAATGATATTCGTACTCATTTCAAATGTTCTATTCAAGAAATCAAAAACCTAGAGATGGACAGTGCCCTAGGTGAAATGAGTGTAGATGGCTCTTTGAAACTTGAGTTCAAGCATCTTGAAACCAAAGGCTTGACTCATATCTCGCATATGCCTAAAAACTTCCAAACCAAATGGATTAGGTATATCTTGAGTCGAGTGCATAATGGACAATTATGGTTAGAGTAGCCAATGCTAATCACAAAGAAGATGATTCACAAAATCACGGGTCTCCCTATGCTCAGTAAAGCAAAAGCCACCAAAACCCTAGGTCGAGAGGAGTTACAGAAGCAAACCCTAGCCGAGTGGGATGGTAGAGGTTTAAAGGTCAACACTATATCTGATGTCAAACTAAGATTTGGCATTCATGTAATTGCATATAAATTATACAGTTCTAGTAGATTGAATAGTGTACCTAGTGAAGCTGTGGATTTGGCCCTCAAGATTGTAAAGAAAAACCTTGAATTTGATCTGTCCAAGGTATTGCTGAAACAATTGAATAAAAATATGGATAGTATAAGGACTTCCAAGAATAACTCTTGTAAATTCGGTTCTCTGTTGATCTGTTTATTTTTCTTTGTTCAAAAATTCTTTCCATCTAAAGGAACTGTTGTATGGAGAAAAGACATTCCAATTTTGTATTAGATAAATGAGTTTGTAGTAGAGATGGGTGAAAATTTTGATAGCATCATGGACAATTATTTTGAAGATTTCAAAGAGAGAATGAATAACAGGTTCAGGATTCCACCAAAATTAGTTGAAGATTACAGAGATGATGTATGCTTCATGGTTGACTATGATAAGATGTACATCCAGGCAGTCAGACCCCAAGTTGCATGGGTAAAACCTCTTCCCTATGAGGTAAATATTGATGAAGCCAGAGACATCATAGAAGCACTGGTAAATGAGCCAGTAGACCCAAGGCAACCAATTTTTGGAACCTATGATGAAGCAAAGGGCAGAATTGAGCTTGAAATCAAGCTACCACAGGCCATAAGCAAAGACAAGAGGAAGATAGCAAAATTGAAAATTGCATCCGGCCCTCTTATGCTAAGAGAAGGAAAAGGTGAGGATGAAGGAGATGATGAAGAAGAAGGAGGAGAAGAAGAAAAAGAAGAACAAGAAACTAAAGAAGAACCTCCAAAGAAGAAAGGTAAGGTAATAATTACCAAACCTAAGAAGAAGCCTACTGCAGTATTCACAAGAAGAACCAAAAAAGGTAAGTAGGAAACTATACTAGTCAAGCCTGCACCCACATTCGAGCAAAGGCTTAAACAATTGGAAGAAGGAGCAGGCATCACAAATTTCAAGGCATTGAAATTTGAAACTAGAACAGATGCTGAGAAAATGCAGATAGAGGAACTTGTACTTAGCAAGATGGGAAAATGGAAATACTCCCCAGACCAGCTTGCCTCCCAAGTCTCAAAAGAACTATTGGAGAGATTGCAACTGAGATGGGAATCAGCCACCCAAATGGTAAAAGACATCTATGAGAAATCCCTGAAGAATCTTCAACCAAGTCTCACTGGAGCAGAAGTAAAAACTGCAATGAAAAACCATGAAGGTAAGATGATGATAAGATTTCACACATGTTTAATTTTGATCAAAGACATTGAGCATGTTGTAAATGATGCTACAAACATGTGGAAAAACATCTATCATCTGCATAAGCCTAGTGAAGACCTAGTGGAAATCAAAGATGATTACAGCAGTGACAGTGAGGATATTGATGGCACTCCATCCATCACAGTCTCACCAGGTGAGCTGCATGCATTAATGGGAGAAGGCAAGGAGGAAGAAGCTGAAGAGGAAGATAAGGAGGAATATGATCCAATAAAAATTGCAAAAGCAGTGATTGCATCCCTTCCTCACTCTCCACAAAAAACTGTTTCATCCACCAAGGAGATAGCTTCTACAAGTGAGATTGTGAGCACAATTACCACATCAATTGCTCAACATTCATTGACCTCCTCCCAGCTCTAGGTATCTGAGACAGAAGTGTCTACCACATCATCTACCAAGCTACAACCCTCTTCTTTAGCTATCGAGCCAATCTCCTCAGCTCCATCATCACCAATTAGTGTAACACTAAGTTCTACAATTTTGATTCCAGCTTGTTCTACAATTTTGTCAGCATTATCTACATCTACTTCAAATCCAGCTAGTTTAGATACTACATTATCAAGTGTATCATCATTTTTGGGAAGTATTCCAGTTTTTGATTCGGTAAATATTGCTATTGGCACTCAATCCTCAAGTCCTATCCTAGTTTTCACTACTAGTCCTTCCATCTCCACTATTGTGTCTATTCCTAAGGTCAAACTAGTCATCACAAAAGTCAAACAAAAGCAACCATTAAGACTTCTGATCACTGGAAAGTAAATTCCATAAGATATTGACTTAGACACAGAAATAGTGATTCCAAAAATTGACTATGAAAATTCTACCATTGAAGAGATGAGGTATGCTAGTCAACTAATAGAGATGAAGGCTACATAGAAACAGTTAAGGTCTGAAAGGGATAAGGAGTGCAAAATAATTGAGAATGCCAGGAATATAATTACCGAAGCCATAGGTGTTGAAGTAGATTCTACTCAACACATTTTGATTCAGTTAGAAGAGGCTGTAAATAAATTCAATGACGACACCTCTTGTCAAGAAAAATTGATTGAAAAGGCTGAAAGAAAATTTGATAATAAGGTGCTTGAGCACATTGCTCAACATATTGCAATAAAATAGGTAGAATTGTCCACAATTTTGGTCAATCTTGAAAATTCTTTTAATAATGTAACTTCACTTTTTACCAAACTTTGTGATGTTACTGAGTATACCAAGGAGATCAAAGAAAAATTAAATAAAATTGATGAGGATATGAAGGTCAGTGCTCAAATGCTGCAACTTGACCCCAATTCAAGTTCATCCCATCATCCCCGAATCAGATTTTTGTCAGAAAAGTAGGCATAATTGTTGAGAGAGGAAGCAAGGATCAGATCTACCTTGATTGACATTCAGAATATGATCCTTCCTATCATGGACACAATGCAAAAACACATTGTCTACTCCAAAGCATTGATCGATGACAACAATTTTTCAGTTGCAGATCACATGATTGAACTTTCAACTAAAATTCAAATAGCACTCTCCACTTGAAAAATTTTGCAAGAAAATTGGGATAAGACTTTGGCTCTTATTCTTAAGGTACATTCTAAGTTTATCTCTCATTTTGGTGTTTCTGTGTAAACACATATTGTTTATTTTGGCATTATTGTCAAAAAGGGGGAGATAGAGAAAAGAGATGGAGATATATGTAAATAAGGAAGCCTTGTGTAAAGATAGAAATATTTGTAAATATTATGTGCATATTGTATGGGGGAGATATATGTAAATCAGTACGACAAATTTTGCACATAATTTTTGGCTCATAAGTGTTTTTTTGTCACTAATGCCAAAGGGGGAGATTGTTGGAATTATGGTATATTTGTCATTAATGCAAACACTTATTCAATTATGAATGCTTATCTAGCTCATCACTTAGTCTATAGTGTATATCGAGCATTTAGTGGTTACCTTATAAGTTAAGTAGGTAAACAGTTCTCACCGAGCATTTCAGAGGATACTGAGTAAATGAAGAACTGAGTGTTCACCGAACAAAGCAATGTAAATGAAGAACTCAGTGTTCACCGAGAAAAGCAAGGTAAATGAAGAACTTAGTGTTCATCGAGCAAAGCAAGGTAAATGAAGAACTTAGTGTTCATTGAGAAAAGCAAGGTAAATGAAGAACTCAGTGTTCATCGAGCAAAGCAAGGTAAACGAAGAAGCTAGTTTCTACCGAGTGGCACTATATCTACCGAGTCATCAATGGTTACCATGTTTCAAGCAGTGTTGTGTGGCTAGTATGAACTGGGCCTCTACTTCTACCGAATGCATGATGATGTTGAGTAATGTAGTGGATGTCGAGTATCAAAAGGTCACCGAGTTAGCTTGAGGAACCCGAGTTTTCTACTATCTAGCCGACTCAGTAATGTTTTGTTCACTTATGTTTTGGCCAACCTTGCAGTTGTAAATAATGGAATGGTTTATATGTAATGTATGATATCATTTGTAAAAAATATATGATGGTGTAAAAAAGATATAAAAAGGAAGAGATTGATGTTCACATGAAAAGAAGGAATTGCAAATCAGCAGCAAAATAAAAGGGATTCAACAAGGTCAACATAGGAGTAGAAAAGTTATATCTATCACATCAGGTGATCAATGCAAAAAGGATCTTATCAGAAAATAGTTGTAAGAAGATCCACTACTTCATCCTAGTAGGTGAATCAGTTTATAAACCCTTTAATAGGGTAGGCTTAACAGTCTTTCTGTAAATCTCCTAACAGAGTGCATACTTTACTATATGTTTGTAAATCCTCTAACAAGGTGGATCTAGTAGTCCTACTTGCTCCTAATAGGGCAGATCACTAGAAGTGATCATTGTAAGCCTTAACAGGCCAACTTTATACTATAGTATTGAAGTTTTGTGGGCATCATTCCCATCCCAATTTTACTTTCCATTTGGAAGATTTTTGGGTCACCAAATCTCTGTGTACATGTGCAATGAATGTTTGTTCTTTCAGTTATGTAGTAGATTAGATGAATGAATGGTGAATGGTTAAAATGCTGAATTGTTTGAAAGTTTTATAAGTTACTGATTCACCCCTCCCCTCTCAGTAACTTGTCTTATCTTGAATATTTCCAACAACCTATCCATCGAACTCTAACAAGAGCTGTTATAAGATTGATTTGCTAATCAAAAGATAAGATATGATGCCAAATAGAGGGGAACAAGATGCCCCAAGTGATGAGGATATAAGATTCAGATTGAGTTGAAGCCAATTTTCAAAAGTTCAGTGATGTAATCATCTTCCCCCTCACGAGCGAAATTGAAAGATGACACACGAGAACAATGATGTAGAGCAGTAGATTGAGAGATACTGAAGAAATCAGAGATTTAGGAGAATGTAGAATAGATCAAAAGAGTTTGAAGAAAATTTGGAGTCGATTCGAAGTGATTTCAAGGTCCAAAGGACCAAGTTTGACCAATGTTGACCAAATTTGACCAAAGTTGACTAGAGTTGACTTTTCCCATAAATTTTGGAAAATTTGAAGAGAATTTGATTTGAAAATATTCCAAGATTAACAAAGTATCAAAAAAATGGATTGCACAAGCGTTCGATCACGTTAGTCCCAAAATTTTAAAATGCAATTTTGAGTTGTTTAAGTATGCCTGATTTCAAATTTGATCCCCAAAATAAGTTCAAAGCATCCAAATTAGCCAAGGGAGTGATTTTTGCGTCAACTAAAGCACTTTCAAAAATTATATCAAAACCTATATAGGGGCCCAAAAGGTCTTTTTCAATTCATTTGTGCATTTAGTCTTTTGCGAAGGAGCTTTGAAGAGAAAATGGTAGTCCCCATGCATCTTCATTCTTTCGAGCATTCTAGGTGACACAATTGACTCGCAGAGTACAACCCTTCGGTGAGTCATTGATTATCCCACATTGCATTTCAAATTTTATGCTTTTTAGTCATTTTTAGCATATTTTTAGGGTTTTTTCAAAAAACTACTGTGGGGTTTTGTGCGAGGATTAGTTTTCTCGCACGGGCCTGAATCCTCTTTCGTGCAAGGAAGTACCAAAATAGTACTTCATTGAATGTGCTAGGTTTCCTTGTATGGTAGTTACCCAACTCTTGCACAAGAGATCCTATATGATGTTGTTTTTTCATTGGCTGCATTAATGTTTATAGCCCAAAAATTTGATTTCTCACACGAAAAAGTGTAATCTCACATGAGAAAATGAAATCTTATGCAAAAAATTGGTGTTGTTGTGCAATTTTAAAATTTTTTTTTCTTTTTCATTGTCATTTCACGCTTTTTTTAGTCTTTTTTGCATGTATGATCTCGATCGTGCTTAGGTTGTTTTCTTGTTTGCAGGTTACGTTTCCTGATGTCACTTTTAGATCGCACTATCATCCTTTCAAAGCATTGATTTGCTAGTTAGATGTTGCAGAGCTAGCACATATTGACTCCCTTGGCCTCTCACACCTTTGTGGTATCCCCACATTAGTGATGAGTCATGGTTTATTGATGACACTAGTTGAGTGTTTCCACTTGAAGACGAACACATTTCACCTGCCATTGCGTGAGATGACCATCACACTAGAGGACATCTATTGGATTCTAGAAATACCATTCCATGGGCCATGAGTTTAGTATGATATCCAACAGAGACCAGGTACAATGGAACTGAGGGCTATTTTTTAGGAGGACCTCATTATGGGTAGAACTATCCCATGGGATGAGTTAGTGCATGGATATGGTCCCACTCATAGATTGGTAGCAATACTTGGAGTATTCACTAGTTGCTTTCTAATGCTTCATAGAAGCCAACACATACTCGAGTGTGGATGGGGATGGATGCTTTAGCAGATGTTGGATGAGCCAGTACATTTTGGATGGGGTCAGTATATGCTAGCCCACATGTACCAGAAGATGCACAAGAATGTATACCATGAGAGGAAGAGCATGGCCGCAGGGGTCTATGTTCTTTAGGTGTGGGCATGGGAGCACTTTCCCATCACGAGGCTGATTTGTGATGATGAAAGGTGGGATCATGAGCCTTACATCTATAGATACCATTGATAGATGACCCCGATAGCTCTAGGTAAGACCAAGCAATGGAGAGGTCAGTTGGATGACCAAGTAGCAATAGTGTGGCAACCATGGAGAGAGACTAGGGAATGGGATGATGCTCGAGTGGAGCTTGACCATATTTTTTCCTCTTGACCACTAATTGGTCACTCGCTAGCTTTTATTGAGAGATTTCCATTGACTTGCATGTGGCGATAGTATGGTTAGCCACATGATATCTCACAGGAGTACAACACATATGCCCATTTTACCTCGAATGTGGAGAGGGGATGGTTTGTCAAATTAGACCAGGATAGATCCATGATTGTTGCATGTTCTATTGCTATGACACAGTGAGCTTATATGGAAATAATAGTTGATGAAGGGATGACTCCAACATACTAGGGAAATTTTGTGAGTCATCCATTTCCATGATTTAAAGACCTAGTTGGGATGGCGGTGCTGGCATAGCTCATAGAACAACCACAGTGATAGCCATAGTAGTAGCCACAATAGAGACCTAGATAGTACACAACACAAGTACTTATTCCTCCCCGATAGATGGGAGATGATGCAGGTGCAGGCAGTAATGGGTTAGGAAATAGACGTCCATAAGGTGAGATGGGCACTTTGGATGCCATCAATGGAGATACATAGAGACAATGTGTAGATGTGGAGTAGCCAGCTAAGCGGCCAGAGCCTATAGTGGGTGATGAGGAGATGCATGATCATCCTACTCCCAATCCACATTAGGATGCTTTGAGGAGGACTAGAGAGAGATTGAGAGAGGCACACCAAGATTTGAGCGAGATGTAGATACAACTGACAGTGTGAGATATGCACCTAGGGGATCGAGAGTGGGAGATCCAGGATCTTCGCATAGAGCTAGAGAAGTAGCAAGAGGAGACTCAACTAAAGAGCACTTGAGCAACTTACTATTATGTTGGGTATATCATAGTAGTGCATAAGGTTCTAGAGAAGATGCTTGGCTTTTATGAGTATGCGAGAGCATTAGATGGGGTACAATGGCTAGCGAGACAAGATGCCCCTCCTCCTCCTCCTCCACCTAGGGATGAGGGAGAAGGGAACAATTAGATTCTCTCTTCTAATTTTTTTCTAGCTATATAGCAATTGATGTGCCAACATCTTTTTCTATCATTTTGAGATCAACAACGCTTGTGTAGTGTTCATTTTTGTATTCATGTGTACTTGACTCGATTGGAGATATTTTTATATGACATCTTTTGATTCAAGTATCTTTGCATGTGTCATCTTCTCTCTTGTAGTTTTTCGTACATGAGATGTTAATGCTATGATTGATTGAATGCAAATTGATGAAATGTATGAATGTAGTGTAGATGAGATGAACATGAAATTATGTATATGAAATGTAAAATGTGAATGAACTGACATCTCATGTAGGTTTCAAGTTCTATTGATAATGACAGTTATCTCATGAAGATCGAGAGGACAAACCAAAGAATTGAATGCTTGTGTAGTCGTGAAGAAATGAGATACTTTGAATAAATCAACAACCCCTCATGTCGAGGGATGTAAGTGAAGCAATGATCAAAATACAATCTTATGCAATGCAACCCTATGCTAGATGCAACCCTAAGTCTAGTTACCGAACTCATAGGATTATCATCATTGAGTGTTTAGTTAAACCCACAAATGTCATACAATTCCCACTGACATTGCAATCATGGAAATATGAATATGACACATGTTCTAGTTTTGTTAGGATTAATAATTAGCATTAAGGCACAAGACTCCAGAATGACCAGAATATTTGTCCCTTTTAATATAGCAAGCAAACATAAGCATTAGAGCATAAATTATAGGATGAACATAATTTTTCTTGCCTGCAGACACACTAGACATATAAGAGATCCTTCTTATGCTAATTAATCAGTAAGTGTTTTGTCCATAATGGCCCTTGCATTTGTAACTAGAGATAGAAGTGTGCTAAGTATACTTGTATTGACCCATACATTCACTTAACAAGATGAGTATCAATATTTACTACAACATAGATAATTTCCTCAAACAAGCAAGGTAAAAAACCAACCTCAGTAAAGAGTCCATATAAAATGAGTTGAGGTATACAAGACCATCCAACATGATATAGAGGCTCTTATAGTGGACACCCCATTTATATAGACATTTCTGTTCATTAGAATTGTTAGAAATAGTAGTCCACCAGTATAACTGAGGGGGTGGGGTGAATCAGTTATATAGTAATTTGAAATATTAAACCTCTTAAAAAATTCTTAATCATTCAACCAAAGAAAACAACAACCATGAAGAAATGCACATACACAATTACACCAGATATGTTGACTAGGGAAACCCTTGATCAGAGGGAAAACCTCGGTGGGAATGATGCCCACAAGATAATGTACTAATTTGAATATTCCTTGTTAGAGGATGGACCCTCTTAGGAGTCTATTACAATGCTTAGTACAAAGAGTCCCTATTAGGAGACTTTGAATCCATGTTAGGAATTGTAGAAGGCAACTGAACCCATTGTCCAAATAGATTCAGGATCAGATCAACAAGCCCACTATCCAATTGATCTCAGTACTATTCCTTTCAAAATAATAGATGTTTAACAATCTTTTGCTTCTTCCTCTATCTAGTACATTAGAATTCTTCACCTTCAGATCATGCAATCAGATCTGGAACTCTATATCCATCAACAGTAACACTTGAGGTCACTTACATGCATTAGCAAATTACTCTGCTCCTCTACTTTGCAATTCGTAAGTCTTCTCTACTTCTCGATCTCAATCATGATTAACACTTGGAAAACATCTTTCCTTTATACCACACTCAACATTAATTCCTTGAGTTAGCTCCATACTTTATTATTAGTCGATTAAATGAAATACAAATTTAATTAATGTTGTTGGCTCACAGTTATACACAAAATTTCACATGTGTGACTTCCATACCTATGCACTTGCTGACATCATCAGTGGTTAGAATACTTCTTCCAGTTAACTGTGCAAACCTTCATTCCAAACACAATGTGCTATATCAATCATACAATAGAAATTGTTTTCCCAATGTCTTGTTTCCCTACGATTCTCTATAAATCATTAATATCTTCTGTACACTGTTGATTCAGGTTCTGCGCACTTGCCCACATGTCAAATACATGCTGTAGTATATGCTAGTAACTACACATAGCCAAATATGCAATGTGATGTCTTTAATACATAAATCTTAGTTTGCTACTCTGTTAGTCTTTTGCAAACTTATTACTATGTTGTCATCAATGACAACCATAGTCATAACACTTCTTTGTAATGCTCCCCCATAGCTTCAGCATTTATGCTAACAATCTCCCCCTTTGGCATTGATGGCAACATAGATTAAAAACATCTAGTTCCAAGAATACCAACAAGTTTCTTCATCACTCAAATCTTGCTTCATGCAAACCCTTTATTGCAACATTTCTCCCCCATAGTAAAAATTCTCTCTAATGGTTTTCATGTCATTCTCTCCCCCATTGACATTAATCTCAAAGATAGTACAAAAATTGAACATACAAAAATCTATCGGCATGACAACAAGCCGGTCTATTGCTTTACAAATTTTGCATTTAATTCTATAAACAACACAAGTGTCAAAAGACATTTTTGCACACCAATTACCTATTTGCAAGAGTCCTTGACTGACTCTGTTCATCACAGATACTCCCTCATTGAAGAAGCATCAGCATTAAGTCCAGTCTAACAATGGTGCTATGTACCCTGGACATATGCGCTTTTGTATCTTCTACTTTGAGCTAGGTAGGGGCATAACCCCAAGCATACCTCTTTGGTACTCAAATGTATCCTTTGGTAAGGCCTTTGTGAAAATGTCTACAATATGTTCCTTAGTGGTAATGTACTTGAGTCCGATTTCTTTCTCTACGACTTTCTCTTTCAGCACATGATACTTGATTGCTATGTGCTTAGTTTTGGAGTGCAAAATAGGATTCTTATACATATTAATAGTACTTGTGTTATTATAGTAAATGATAACAAGTTTTGTGAATGTAATTCTAATATCCTTCATCATCTACTTCATCCATATGACTTGATTACAATTGTTTGCTGCTGCAACATACTCTGCCTCTGTAGCACTTTGTGAGGTACAATCTTGCTTTTTGCTAAGCCAAGAAACTAGTGCTTTTTCTGTCATCCCTATCTCCATCCCGATTAGCATTTGTATAAGTACAAAGAGTAAATTCATTGCTTCTATCATACCAAATGTCATAATCTAATGTTCCTTTCAGATATCTAAATATCCTTTTTATTGCTGCATAGTGATATTCTTTAGGATCAGCTTGAAATCTTTCCACCATTCCAACTGCATTAGCTATATTTGGTCTGCTATGAGTCAAATATTGCAATCCTCCAATCATAGATCTGTACTTCTTTTGTTTAATAGTAGGCGTCTCATCTCTTCTTGATAACTTATGACCAATTACCATAAGAATTCCAACAGGTTTACAACTTTCTAAACCAAATCTTTTCAGCAAATCTTTTAAGTACTTGGTCTGAGAGATAAAGATAACCTCTTCGCTCTGAACAATCTGCAATCCTAAGAAAAATTTCATTTCTCCTATCATGCTCATTTCAAACTCATTCTTCATGTCTTCTAATAATTTGTTACTAGCTTCATCATTTCCACTAAATATGATGTCATCAAAAAATACAATGATTATTAGCAAACCATCTTCTATTTTCTTCAAGTATAAGTTACTATCTACTATTCCTTTAGAAAATCCAAGCTTTGCTAAGTACTTGTCCAACCTTGCATACCAGGTTCTAAGTGCTTGCTTTAATCCATACAAGGTTGTCTTTAATCTACAAACCATGTCCTTTTCTTCTGTCAAAGAAAAACTCTCTAGTTGTTCATTGTATACTTCTTCTTCAAGTTCTCCATTCAAGAATGTTGATTTGACATCCATTTGATATAACTTAAAATTCTTATTTATTGCATATGCCAAGAAAATTTTGACTTCTTCCATTCTTGATATAGGTGCATATGTTTCTTCATAATCAATTCCTTCTTGCTGTGAGTAGCCTTTGCATACAAGTCTTGCTTTGTTTCTTATCACTTCTCCCTATCTATTCATTTTATTTCTGAATACCCACTTTGTGCCAATCACATTTTTGTCCTTTGGTCTAGGAACCAATTCCCATGTGTCATTTTTAATTATCTATTGGAGTTCTTCCTCCATTTCTCTTATCCAATGATCATCTTTGATTACTTCATTTGCACTTTTTGGTTCTACTTGAGATATTAGACATAGTTCTTCATTAATTTTTCTCATTGTCATTACTCCCTTTTCTTTACTTCCTACTATCTAATTAGTAGGATGACTTCTTATCAAGTTCCTATTTGGGGTAGGAGTTGCAACTTTAACTCTTATTTTAGGCACTGTGCTATGTTCTTCTCTCACATCTTCAACTTGCACACTATTCTACGAGTCATTGTTAGTCTTGAGAAATAACTCATTACTTCTATTAGTCATTCCAAAGTAATCATCTCCATCGGAGTTATAATCCACTATATTTTCCTTGTTGCCAAAACTTTTCATCAATTTTAACATTTGCACGCTCTACTATAGTTTGTGTTCTATAGTTGAAACACCTGTAGGCTTTACTTTTTAATGAATAGCCAAGAAATATACATTCATTGCTCCTTGGATTAAACTTACCAATATCATCATCTCTTTTGATGTAACATTTTCTTCCAATTTATCACAAAGTATTTGATTGATGGTGAGTGACCAAACCATAATTCATAGGGTGTTTTTTCCATACCCTTCCTAATCTGCACTCTGTTTAGTGTGTATACTGCTGTATTGACCGCTTCTCTCCAAAAAGTCTTTGGTACATGATTCTCAAATAACATAGCTCCTTTTTCTTCAACAATTGATTTGTTTCTTCTTTCAACAATCTGATTCTGCTTAGGTGTGTGGGGTGAAGATAGTTTTCTCTTGATGCCATGCTCTTAGATATTGAAATCTCTAGAGGTGAATTCTCCCCCTCTATCTGATCTTAAGCTCTTGATTTTAACTCTAGATTCATTCTCAACTTTGTTCTTAAATATCTTGAATTTCTCAAATGCCTTTCACTTTTCTTTAAGAAAAGCTGCCTATATCATTCTAGTGAAATTATCAACAAAAATCATAAAGTACCTTTCTCCATATAATCCTCTTGTTCTTCCAGGACCACTCAAATCTGTATGAACTAGTTCAAGCTTTTGTGTAGTACAAAACTACTTCCTAGGAAATGTGACTCTCTTCTGCTTAACCAAGATACATTCCTTAAAAATAGTGTTAGTGGGCTTAGTGATCTTTGGTAAATCTCTCACAACAAATGTATTACTGGCTTTCACAATGTTATCAAAGTTAATGTGACAAAATCTTCTGTGCAATAACCAACTGTTGTCAATCTTTGCTACCAAACATGTCATTTCAATGGAGTTTAACTTAAATACATTACCTCTGGTTCTTGTGCCAGTACCAAGTAATTTTCCCTCCTTGTTCTTGATAATGCATGTGTCATTACCAAACTACAATTGGTAACCTTTGTCCATAAGCTGTCCAACACTTAATAGGTTATGCTTCAGTCCATCAACAAAGTAAACATCATCAGTGTATGTTTTACCATCAAGTGTGATAGATCCAATTCTTGTAATATGACATGCTGCATTTTTCCCTACTCTGACAATTCCTCCATTATGGCTTCTAAATTCGACAAACTTTCTCATAGCACTAGTCATGTGATGTGAACAACCACTATCAATGATCCAATCTTTCTTTTCAACTTGTGAGATCAATGCACTCTCTTCTTTGATTTCTCTGTCAAGATCATCCTCCTTTATAGCTATGAACCTAATTCATCTTCACTCATGTTTTGATCAAATTCCTCTTCTTCTTCTTCTTCTTCTTCTTCTTCATTAACATATAAATAATTTCTAGGTCTTCTAGACTTGAATCTTCCCTTATGCTTTCTTTCTCTTTTAGGACACTTAGATGCATAAGGACCATATTCATTACATGTCCAACATTTGAAGATATTCTTACCATCCTTTTCTCTTTCCACAAGAAGAGCTATTCCCTCTTGGATCTTTTCTTCAATGGAATTTCTATTGCTGGCAATGTCTCCCTGTGCTTTTGTGCTCCTTGCTAAATCAAGTTTAATATTTAGTGCACTAAATGCTATCTCAACTTTTGCCAATTCTCCAAATTGTTTTAAATCAAAATCTATAGCTTCCAATCTACTAAGCAATGTCTCTTTGGTGAAATTAGTAGTACAAGGTATCATTAGTTGAATCATTTATGCTACTATCTTGAAAGGTGGTCTCAAACTTTTCAAAATCTTCCATATCACTTCATCATCATACTTCTTTCCATCATGAGATGTGATTCCTACAACAATCTTAGATATTCTCCCATCATAGCTTCTTATAGATTCATCTTCCATCATTCTAGCATCTTGGAATGTGCAATACAAATTTTGCAATCTAACTCTTTTTGCATGTGTATCACCCTCATAATTAGCTTCTAAAGTTTTCCAAATTTCATGAGATGTTTTGAGTAGTTTTACCTCACTGTACTCACCTTCAAGTAATACTGATAGTATAGCTTCTCTTGCCCTTATTTTGCACGTAAACATTTCTCTCTATTCCTTAGAATAGGTTTCAAGATTGTCTTCTTCTACAATGTTTTTTGATGTCTTGGTTACAAGCCAATATCCTGGACCCATGCAGAAGAGATGAGTCTTCATTTTATCCTTCCAACTATTGTAGTTTGTGCCATCAAATCCAGGACTTTCCTTCCTAAATTTTGTTTCCATGGATCTCCCAAAGTTGTTAAACTTCCCTTCAAGGACTTGAGGCTCTGATACAAATTACTAGAAATAGTAGTCCACCATATAACTAAGAGGGTGGGGGGGGGAGGTGAATTAGTTATATAGTAATATGAGATATTAAACCTCTTAAACAATTCTTAATCATTCAACCAAAGAAAAAATCAACCATAATGAAATGCGCATACACAATTACACTAGGTAAGTTGACTAGGAAAACCCTTGATCGGAGGGAAAACCCCAGTGGGAATGATACCCACAAGATAATAAACTACTCTAAATATTCCTTGTTAGAGGATGGACCCAATCAGGAATCTATTACAATGCTTAGTACAAAGAGTCCCTATTAGGAGATCTTGAATCCTTGTTAGGAGATTCCAACCCTTTTAGGAGTTGTAGTAGGTAGTTGAATCCACTATCCAAATAGCTTCAGGATCAGATCAATGAACCCACTGTCCAATTGATCTTGGTACTATTCCTTTCAAAATAATAGATGTGTGACAATCTTTTTCTTCTTCCTCTATCCAGTATGTCAGACTTCTTCACCTTCAGATCATGCAATCAGATTTGGAACTCTGTAGCCATCAACAATAACCCTTGAGGTCACTTACATGCATTACTAGATTACTCTGCTCCTCTACTTTGAAATTCACAAGTCTTCTCTACTTCTCGATCTCAATCATGATTAACACTTGGAAAATATCTTTCCTTTATACCACACTCAACATTAATTCCTTGAGTCAGCTCCATACTTTATTATAAGTTGGTTAAATGAAATACACATTTAATTAATGTTGTTGGCTCACAGTTATACATAGACTTTCACACACGCAACTTTCATACCTATGCACTTGCTAACATCATTAGTGGTTAGTATACTTCTTCTAGTTAATTGTGCAAACCTTCATTCCAAACACAATGTGCTATATCAATCATACAATATAAACTATTTTCCCAATGCCCTGTTTCCCTATTGTTCTCTATAAATCATTAATATCTTCTATATGCTGTTGATTCAGGTTCTACACACTTTCCCACATGTCAAACACATGTTGTAGTATATGCTAGTAATTGGGCATAGGTAGATATGCAATGTGATGTCTTTAATACATAAATCTCAGTCTGATGCTCTGCTAGTCTTTTGCAAACTTATTACTATGTTGTCATCAATGACAAACACAATCATAGCACTACTTTGTAATGCTCCCCCATAGCATCAACATTCATGCTAACAGGAACTAGACCAACAAATAGAAAGAAGAGAAAAGATCATGCCCCCAGTCCTCACTTCTCTAGTCAAAAGAGACATCATTGAGTTGCTTAAAGGGAAATGATAAAGTGAAAGCCAAACAAACAAAGAAAAGCACAAAAAATTTCAAACCAGTATGAATGGTTTTATATATGTGTCATTGTTATAAGATTGATATCAAGTATCAATGTTTAGAACATATATGGAAGAAATATCTTTGGTAGGGTGATAGCAGTAGATAGACTTAGTTAGGACAACTAGTGATTGACATCATAGAGAAATCTTGATTGATAAGAATCTCAATAAGAAACTAAGTGACAATATATAGACACACTTAGAATAACTGGTGACTAAATCTCAAGAGATTTTCCTGGAGAGGGATCTCTATGGTGAGACAAGCGATAGTAGGCAGACACAGTTAGAACAACTGGTGACTGAAGCTTAAGAGATCTTCTTTGAGAGGAATCTTTAGAGTGACACAAGAAAAAGTAGGCAGATGCAATTAGAACAACTAGTGACTGGTGCTTAAGAGATCTTCAATGATAGGTATCTCTAGAGTGACACAAGTGATAGTAGGCAAACATAGTTAGAACAATTGGCGAATGATGTGAAAGAGATCTGCTATGACACTATAGGATTTTTCTCCCGAGACAATGAAAAGATTCAATCCAGGGATGCATGAACAAAAGCAGAAAACTAAAGTAGGAAAGCAATTGTACAAGAGCTAAAACATGTATCGCAAGATGTAGAATTTGGAACAAGAGACACCTATTTACTAGGTTTTCACCTTGTTGGCAGAGATTCATTTTTTGCTACCATGATGCCTTTTTGCCTGGTTTTCATCATGATACTTATTCAAGATGCCAGGAGAAGTGGTTTTTACCATAGGAAAAATTTATTTATCTTTACTTTTGCTACCAAAGTGCCTATTTCCAGGTTTTCACCAAGGCACTTTTTTTTTGGAAAAAATTCAAGCCATTTTCAATTTTAATAGTACTCCTATTAGAAGGAGAAGTTATGATAAGAAAAGACCATAGAAAGTTATGCCAAAGATACTGATAGAGTAATGGAAGGGATATAGTAGAAAACATATATGGAGGATAAGGTTTTAGGATATGGATGAGATAAATGGAATGGAAGCATAAAATGTGGGAGGATAGAAGGTGGAGTTGATATGGTATTGAAAGGGATGCACAAGGGTAGAAGAAAAAGTGGGCAAGATCAACATTGATATACACCTTGAAGGGTAGTGGAATGATGGAGGAAATATGGATGAAATAGCTTGAGGTTTAGATGTATGAGGTGGTAGAATAATTTTAGAGGAAGATGAAGTGAAAGGCTTTAGAATCTTTTGAGGAAGATGTCTAGAAGAAGATGAAGTGAAAGCCTTTGGAAACTGGAATATCAAATTAATTTTTTTTCAATATTCAAGTTTTTCAAGAGAGACTTCGAAATTCATATGGATTTAGGAACCCATATTTTCTTCGATTTTGTTCTTTTTCTAGTGGACCTTTGTGGTCTCTTGAATAGTTCTATTTTTGGATTCTCATGTTTATTTTTGATTTGATTATCCAAATTTCTTCCAGAAGGCTTGGGACTTGTGGATGAAGAAGGTTGATATGGCAGGTTTGGATGGAAAGCTTTATGTGAAGGACTCAAGGATTTGTGCATTTCTTGATCTTGAGGTAGGGTAGGAGAAGTAGGTAATGATTTAATAGTAGAATTAGGAGATGGAGGAACATAAGCTCTCAAAATAGATGGAAGGTTTGAAGGCTTTATCTTAGATGGATAAGGACCAAAAATAGATTTAGAAGATGCAAATGGATAGTGGATAGGGATATCAACATCCTTAGAGTGAGAAACATGACCTAGGCCATTAATAGACTCATGAATAACTTTATTAGGAGGAACACCTTTGGTAGGAGAACTTAAAGCTTGAGTATAATTTTTAAGTCAATGTGGAGAAGTAGAACAAGATGAGATACTTTGATCTTGATAAGGATTTTCGGATAACATAGGAAAAGTATTTTTCTCATGATCTTTAGTAATCTCATTAGCGATAGTGGAAAAAATATCATGATCTTGCTTGGTAGAGAGGCATGTTATGGAAGATGGAGGACTATGTGGCTCTTGATATGGAGGGATGAAATCTTGAGGGATATGAGAGGGTTCTTGATCTTGATCTTTAGATTTTTTAAAATCCTCTTGACATGGATCCACTTTTTAGGACAAGGTAGAATGTGGCATTTGCATGGTAGGATCTTAAAGAGATGATGGAGGGCTACTTGGAGTGGGCCTAGTTTTCATAGTATTGCATGAAAGTTGAAGATATGTAGTCTTAGTAGTATGGAAGAGGTTTGCAGCCAAGTCAATATTAGCTTGAATTTCTTTTAGAGGCAACCCTTGAGGGTACACATAGTCAATAGAAAAACCATTAGGTGCTTTGTTTGTTGGAGCTATGTTGGAAATATTAGATTCTTTAGAAGGTGATGGCATGTTGGAAAAAGTAGAAGTTGCATTTGAACCATTAGTAGACATGGTTTCATGATGTTGATCAAGCTTGAGAGTAGCACCTTTGATAAATAAGCTCTTAATGTTTTGAATTATGCCAACATCAAATAGATCTTGGACTTTTCAACTCCATGCAATGTGAAGTTTCATATAGATTATGTCTATGATAGGAACAATAATAACTCATAAAGAAGACTCCAGCCAAAGTGACTTTAGGTAAAACAATGAGTTTCATTTTAAGAAGTTCTTCCAAAGTTGATTCATAAGATCTTCCCAGAGGGGTGAAATAATGCTTTGGTTTAGGTTCCCAAGGTTTTTATTAAAAGATATTTATAGATTTCTTGGGTGTTTGTGGATTTTTTTCAGATGGCTTGGACTCAACATTATAGGAAGGTAAATAATGTTGCAAGGACAATTTGTTCAATGATGTGTCATCTTCCTCCTTAATTCTTTGAAGTTGACAACTCTTTGATTGGATTTTTTTCTTCATGTTTGCAATAAGTATCTCTTCTTCCTCACTAGGAATATTAGATTTAGTGCATTTGTTGTTAGCCATTGTGATGTCCTAGGTTTATGTGAAAAACCAAGGTTTGATAAGTTCAGACTAAGACCATACTTAAAACATCGTCTCAAAGTAGGTGTAAGTTATAGAAAGGGTGATGTTTTCCAAGATACAAATAGTTGAAAGAGTGGCTAGAAAAAACAAGAGATTGACTATCATGACAAAAATGGATAACAACACAATAGAACAAGTAGAATAATGGAGTAAAGAGACTAGTTCAAATGTGGGTCACAAGTGTTCAACCGACATAGTTTAGTTTCAGATAGTTGCAAATAGAGTTGTGTATGGAGTTTTCTTAACATAAACTAGTGAAGATTCAAGAAGATAGTAGAGTTATCATTTTCAAGAAGTTTCTCATTAGATGTTTAACTCACTATTTTAATAGTTTTGATTTTTTTGATGTTTAAATACATATTTTGTTGACTTGACCTAAGTGTCAAATGCCAAACACATCAACAATCCTATCAAGGCTTTCAACTAGGATATATAAAGATCAAGTATAGGGTGTCCTTGATATATAAAAGGCACATGAAGCCCAAATCTGTAGATGAAAGAAAATAATGCCACACAGCTGGGAGGAGATGGTAAACCAAATCTCCACCTTCACTTCTCAAAGGTATAAATCTCTTTGGGGCTTATACAGGAGTGACAAGATTATACTTCCAAGAGAAGCATCTTTCAATTCACCTCTTGATATTTATACTCCACTAGAACACAAGAGTTGAGGTCATCCCAAGGGGTGATGAAATCCCCAAGTAGGCCTCCTAAAAATAAAATAAGTACACTTATTTCTTGTGCACTCAAGATCACCTGAAGGTGTGAGAGGAGTGAATATGTAAGTGGCCTTGGGGTTTAAAAGATGCTTGTTCTTTCCCAATGGATATTTGGATTTTATAATATACTCTTGAAGACACTCGTGTTTGGCATGAAAGGTTAATTCCAACTTAGAATGTAGTCAACATAAGATATCAAGAGTTCATCAAGAAAAGTAAATCGAGCATTGTCAACATAAGAAATCGATCGGGAAAAGAGCCAATTCCTTTATGCATTCAAGATTGAATAAGTGTTCTTTTTAAGCACCAAACTTGGGTGTTAAAGGTTCATTACAACGAAAGCATGTAAAATTCCCTTAAGAATTCAAGATTGTGTTTTAGCATGCATTAACTCAATGAAAGATTTGTCAATTTATTAAGACAATCAAGATTGAATTTGATTGTTTTAAGTTTGAAGGCATTCAAGAGTGTGTTTGGATTTTGAATTTAATTGCAACATTCATTCAAAGAAAAATGATTAATCATTCAAGTTCATTCCTTCCTAATTTAAAGTCCTCCCATGTATGCTTCCTTGCCACTTTCCACAAACTTGCAATAATTTTTATTATTAAAGCTCAAATATTTGCATCATGAGTTAATTTTTTATAATGAAAATACACAATTTTTTCATTAAAAATAGAAATTGGAACACACAAATCTGAATTTTTTAATGTGATCTCCTAATAGTGTCCCAAACTTGTGATAAATTTTTTAGATAAAATTCTGTGATTTGTGCCATAAATTTTTTTTTTTATTATGAAAAATATTGTTTTAAATTGAAAATGGACGTTTGATCAGAAAAATCTAAAATTTTTATTGGAATCTCCTGAAACTGTCCCAAATATTCAATAAAATTTCTAGATCAAAATTTTGCGTTTTGGGTGATAAATCATTTTAAAATGAAAACTCATTAAAAATTATAAAAAAAATAAAATTTTGGTCCAAATAGTCTAATTTTTTACTATAATCTCTAAAAATTATCCAAAACCTACAAAAACAAATTCGGATCAAAATACAATGATTTGTGGCATAAAATAATTTACATGAAAAATCATACTTTATTTTAGATATAAAATAGGGATTTTATTAGAAAACTCTAAGATTTTTTTTGCGATCTCTAGATATTGTCTAGAACCTTCAACAAATTTTTTAGATCAAAATTCTGTGATTTGGTCTACCTTTAATGATTTTTATGAAAAAGCATAAAAAGATTATAAAAATAGAACTTTGATAAAAAAATCTATATTTTTGTTTTTTTCATAAGTTAGATATGTCAACACCAACCTACCATTAATTATCATGAAGATTTAAAAAAAATTCATAAAAATAACCTTCCACGAAGATTATTAGGAAGGAGAACTTGAGTAGGAAGAAGAAGAAGAAGAAGAAGTTGTTTGTAGTAGTCCCGAAGTGTGTTCCAAAGATTTTGTTGATTTTTGAGTCTCTTCTCAAAGCATCTTTAAACCTGCAACAATTTAAACCTGCACAACCAAGATATAAACAAAAACTAAATGCAAAACAAGAAGAATCAAGCTTTCAAGCCCCATGGTGGGTGCTAGAAATATGTGTGCTAATTATGGCCTATAAACTAACCACACTTCAACATGATCATTACATAAGAATCATCACGGAATGAACATGAGATTGTTCATTCGAAATAACCCAACAAGTTGATGTATTGTCTCTTGACTAGATTGATTATGCTATTAACTCTCAAATTGAGAAGTTAGCAACCAGACATCTAGAATGAAGGATTTTAAGATACATGAGATGCAATAGTTAAGCTAAATGTATGCAAGCTTAAAGCTACGAATAAAAAGAGAACATTAATCTAAGTGAATGCATTATTAAACTATATGAAATTAATATGCAAGAGTAATAAAAGTATGAACTTAAATGTGTGAGTCAACAATTCGGCATAAGTTCGATGCTCTTTCTATGCATCCTCTAAAATGAGGAATTGAGGGTTTCTTAAATATAATTCCAAAATTGATCAATGGTCAAGATCAAATTGAATGAACGATCAAGATTGGAAGTGAGATTTAGTTAGAATGTAAAATTTCCTCTAAAAATGAAGTTAACAAATTCAATTCTGAGTGTAATAAAGAGTTAACTGATTCAATTCCTTTTCCAATTCCAATTCACTCAGAGTTTCTAATTCTAAACTGAAGAGGGAATTTGGAGAGTATATTTGATTTAATAAAATTGAATATGACCTTATAAATGTATAATCTTAATTAATTGAATAATTAAACTCAATAGTCAAAATGGGGATATATTTAATTAAATCAAATACATTTAAATCCTTAATGTATATTAGGAAAAAGGGTAAATTTAATTTAATTAAAGTGCTAGGACTCATAATTAAATTAAATTGATTAACAAGTTTACCTTTGCTAATTTGATTAGACTTAGGAATTAAATAGAGTATGTAATTAATGTAGATTAGGAATTTTCTATGTTTGACACTTAGATCAAGGAGAGATTGTCAAAATTAGAATTGCCTAGTACAATAGGACTTAAGATTGATTAATAGACCAAAATTGGTTTAGTATGGCAATGTGCCAATTTTGTGGTATTACACCCCCTCCCCTATGATGATATCTTCTCTGGTTAGGGAACTACTGATGAAGGGTGCTCCCCTTAATACTATAAACCCATAACCAGAAAAAAGAAACAACAACAAATGCAAGAATAAAATCTAGAAATCTTATTATTGCCACAAATACAGAATCAAAAAATTCACAAGTACAATATACTATCCCGCATGGGCATCTTAATTACAATAATTTGCAAGACTAAGTTGCAGATTACCACCCAGAGCTACCCTAGACAATGTTTAGCCCTTTCTTCAATAGGCAATTTTATGTCACCTGAGAAGGTTCTAGACATTCAAACTTAATACCTAGGGCCGACAGACCCTAACAATACATATAGAGTCGACCAACTACATCTTTAACAATTATTTTAGAAATTTTGGGTAGCCCAAATTTGGAAGGCCATAACTCTCGAACCATTGCTCCCATTGGCTATTATAACCACTTTTCAAAAATGCCAACTCCTAATCTATAGGCTCAGTGCTATGCAAATGCCCTTCTATTGAGTTTTCAGACCTCATCCCAAGCCTCTAAGGCCTTCAAAATTGAGTTCAAAAAATTTTCTCCAAAAATTTCCACCAAAAATCTGCAATAAATTCTCTAATACTTAAACTAGAGCAATGATATTTTTATGGTAGGATTATAATTATAAAATGAACCTTCATGTAAAAAATGAGAAAATTCCAAGCTCATATGAAAAACTTACTAAAGATATCAAGTTCCCAGAAATAATAACCCCTTGTCTACTAGTCCTTATTAAAATAGAAAAAGACCATTTTTTTTTTGGGTGATGCAAGATTGCTCTTACACCCAGGATGCTCTTGCATCAGATACCCAAGGTAATTTGAGAAGTGATTCTGTCATGTTTCAGGTGTTCAGAGGAAAACCAAGGCAGTTAATCTCCTCCCTTGCTAGCCATGATGAATCCTCTACTGTCCTCTCTTTCCATTTGACCAGGTATTTCTCATAAGTTTTGTTCCTTGCACTTTTTCCAAAACAATTGTTTAGTATCACCTCAATCTCTTTCATAGTCAAACTAGCTGCTAGAATACTCCACTACACTTCTATAAATTCATCTCCATCACCTCCTTCATAATACTCTATCAATTTTGCAATATTAAATACTGGTGAAATAGTCAATTCAGTAGGCAATTCCACTTCATAAGCATTTCCAGAATCATGCCTTTTCACTATCTTGCATGGTCCAAACTTTTTCATCTTTAGCTTACTATATGTATCCATTGGAAAATGCTCCTTTCTCAAATGAACCATGACTTCATCTCTAATATGAAATTTTGTATACCTCCTTTTCACTTCTTCCTTAGTTTTATACTATGTATTTATCTTTATAATGTGCTTACTCACCTCCTCATGGATGTTCTTCAAATGTCTAACAAAATCTTTTGCTTCAGCACTACTTATCTCTCCTTTATCCAACTACCTCAATTTAGAAGCATTTCTAGGACTGCTTCCGTATTCAATTTGGATTGGTGATTTACCAGTACTTTGGTTGACAGAATTATTATATGCAAATTTGGCCAGTGGTAAAATTAGATCCCATCCTTTTGGCTTGTCTCTAACCAAACATCTTAGTAAATTTCCCAAACTCCTATTCACCACTTCTGTTTGTCCATCAATCTATGGATGATGTGATGAACTAAACTTCAAATCTATCTTCAACTTCATCCATAATATATGTTAGAAATACCCAACAAATTTGGTGTCTTGATATGAAACTATACTCTTTGGTAGACCATGTAGTCTCACCACTTCTCTAAAAAAAAATTCTGCCACATGAACAACATCAGTAGTCTTCTTTCATGTAATAAAATATACGATCTTTCAAAAACCTGTCAACCCCCACGAAAATAGAATCATACCCTCACTAAGTCCTTGGTCATCCAAGAACGAAATCCATGTTGACATCCTCTGATGATGTCTCTGGTATAGGTAATGGTTGATACAACCTTGTATTCTACTTCACTCCTTTTACCATCTGACATACTCTACAACTCTATACAAAATTATTCACATCTTGTTGCAAGTGTGGCCAGTAATAATTCTCAACAACCAAAATTGTGGTTTTATCTCTACCAAAAATATCCTGCTAATCCTCCAGTATGCTTCTCCTTGATGAGATTCTCTTGGATTGAACTTCTAGGAATGCACAACTAACTTCCTATGAACAATATACTATCCTAGATCATGAAATCCAACTAATTTTTCCTATCAAGTGTAACATGTTTTGTACAAGTCTTCCACGCTTCACCAAAATTAGGATCATCTGGATACAAAGTACTGGGTCCCTTAAACCCAACCACCTCTATCTGCATTTCTATTAGCAAAATTTGTTTTCTACAAAGAGGATTTGCATCTCTGTTAGAATTCCCACTCTTGTATTTCAAAAAAAATGTATAACTCTACAAAAACTCAACCCACTTCAAATGCGTTTGGTTTAATTTTCCCTAATTATTCAAATATTACAAATCTTGATGATTAGTATACAAAATAAAATCCTTAGGAAGAAGATAATGTCTCCACTTCTTCAATGCTTGAACTATAGAATAAAATTATTGATCATAAAAAAATATTTTCTTTTTGCATCATTCACCTTCTCGCTAAAATAAGCAACAAGTGTACATTCTTGGCTCAAAAAAACCCCTATTATACTACCACTAGCATCACAGTCTACTTGGAACACCTTGTTAAAATATAGAAGTGTTAAAATAGGCCACTTAGTAACTTTCTATTTCAACAAATTAAAACTCTTATCTTCTCCTATAGTCCACATAAATTATTTCATATCCCCTCTCATTATTTCAGTTAGGGGTTCACAAATACAACTAAAACCTCTTATGAACTTTTTGCAAAAACTAACCATTTCATAAAAATATATTACCTCTATTACACTCTTTGGAGTAGGCCATTCAAGGATAGCCTTCACTTTCTCTAGGTCCATTTTAGACCTTCTGCTGAGACTACAAATCCTAGGTACACCAAATCATTCTTTACAAAATTGCACTTCTTCAAGTTTATCAACAACTTTTCTTCCTTCAACTTATCAAACACCTTGTAAATATGGATCAAATTCTCCTCCAATGTCTTACTAAAGATCCAAATATCATTTGGTAAATAATGACAAACTTACCCAGAAACTCCTTCAGTACCTCATTCATGAGCCTCATGATAGTGCTTGATGCATTGGTTAGCACAAAAGATATGAATAACCACTTATACAATCCTTCTTTTTCTTGAAATAATTCTTCCACTTATCACCTTCTCTCATATGAATCTGATGGTACCCACTCTTCAGATCTATCTTTGTGAAATACTTAGCTCCAGTCAAATAGTCCATAACATCATCCATCCTTGGCAATGGAAATTTGTACTTGATTGTGATCTTGTTGATAACATGAGAATCTATGCACATCCTCCATTCTCCATTCTTCTTTGGTGCTAATATGATTGGTACAGAACATGGACTCACACTCTCTCGAATCAACCCCTTCTGCAACAACTCATGAACTTGCCTGTTCAACTCTTTACTTTCTATTGGTAACATTTTGTGCACTACCTTGTTTGGAAAATTGGCTCCTGAAACAAAATCCATTTGGTGATTGATCTTCCTCATTAGGGATAATCAAGTGCATTATCTAATACAATATCAAAAAACTCTACCAACATATATCCAACTTCTGCAGGTACCACCTCTACTTCTTAAAACTCTTTTTCATCAACAAAACATATTCTTGCTGCACTACATACCTTCACTGGTTTCAAATTATTCTTCACTCTATCCTTGGTCATAGTGTATGTATTTTCTTGCCCATCGCGTAAAACATGCCTGAACATAAACTACCACAACCTAATCAACAACATATGACATATGTCCATAGGTATGATATCACATAGTACCTTATCTTGGTAGCTTCCAATCTTGAACTTTACTAAGCATTGCTCATTGACCATGACCTTGTGGTCATTTTGCACCCAAGAAATATGGTATAGATGCAGGTGTTTCTTTATCATTAGCTTCAACTTTGTGACCATCATTTCTAACACTAGATTGTTAGTACTTCAACCATTAATGATCACATCAAAACACTTATCTTCATATTTTCACCTTATGCAAAACAAACTCCTTCTTTCATCAGGTTCATTCTCACCACTCAGTAGGAATATTTTGTTAATTAGGACTTCTCCTCTTTCAACATCTTTAGAATGTGATGATCTAGCATCTTCATCTACATAAGCAACTTCAGCCTAGCCTTCTATTATTTGATCTATTCTTTCTTAATGCTAGGAACATTCAAATTCTCTATGCCCTTCTTCTCAATAGTGAAAACATTTCCCGATGAAGCCCCCTCTTCCAAATCCTTATCCTCTGCCTCTTCCTCTCTAATTTCTATTGTTTCGATGATGGAAATGGTTGGAATTGTTTCTACTCTAGTTCTGACTACTACTTCTAGACTCATCCTTGTTATTTTAATCATGATTACAACCACCATAAGATTGTTCACTAGATCTTCCATCGTGACATCTTCCACTATTCTTGTTGTCAAACTTCTTGCTCAGTTTCTCCTCAACTCTTAGGGAAAACTAGTATGCCTCCTCAATTTTATTCATTCTAACCAAACTCAGGTCATCTTAAATACTTGGCCTTAACCCATTAAGATAATAGACCAATTTCTCCTTATTGGCTTCTGCATGGCTAATTCTAATGAGAACTCAATAGAACTCTTTGGTATACTCTTGAACAATTTTTCACGCTTGCTTTAACCCTTCTATTTTCTTAAAAAAATAAAGCTCATGACCTATGGGAATGAATTATCACTTTAGTATAGCTATCACCAATCCCATCTAGTGATTTTTTCCTTTTCCTTTCTGTTTCACTCTAACTGAACCTCCTACCACTAGATCTTTGCATGTCCCTTCAGCTTCGGCTTTGCAAACTTGACCCTATAAGGATACTCAACATCTTCATACTAAAAGCACTCCTCCAATTCATTGATCCTACTAATCATCTCTTCTAGGTTAAGATTTCCCAAAAATGTGGGAACCTCAAACTTAGGTCTATTCCAATCTTGGAGATGGACTTAAAATACCTTTCTTCCTCTAGGTTTAGAATTGCCTCTACTTCAACATTTTCTTCTTCTTCATATCCATCCTCACTTTTATTTGTTACAAAAAGATTTATTCCTCTATGTATTTGTTCTTCCAATTCTTGCATTTATCTTTGGAGGGCTCTACAACCCTCAAGTGTAACACCTACAACACTTCCACCATGCTCTCTTCATGGAGGCATTTTTGCACTTTCACTGAAACCCTAGTGCAAACTACCTCACAATCACCAATCTATCTACATGCTCAGCCCAAACCACGGTCTTGGTATGAACTACCTCACAGTCAACGATCTATCCACACACTCAATAACTCTGGCTCTGATACCACTTGATGAAGTATGCTCCCTTTAATACCATAAACCCATAATAGAAATAGAGTAACAACAATACATGTAATAACAAAATATGGACTTCTTATTATTTCCACAAATGTAGAATTATATAATTCATAAGTACAATATTCTAACCCACATGAGTACCTTCATTAGAGTAATGCAGAAGACTAATATGTGAACTACCACCCAGACCTATCCTAGATAATGTTCTAGCCTTTCTTAAATAGGCAATTTAATGATGCCCGAGAAGGTTCTCGACATTCAAATCTAATACCTAGAGTCAACAAACCCTAATAGTACATATAAAGTCAACCAAATACATCTTTGACAATTATTTTAGAAATTTTGGGTAGCCCAATTTTGGAAGGCCATAACTATTGAATCGTTTCTTTGATTGGCTATTATAACCACTTTTTGAAAATGTCCGCTTCTGATCTACAAGTCTAAAACCATGCAAGCACCCTTCCCTCTAGTGTTTGGACCTCATCACAGGCCTCTAGGGCCTTCAAAACTAAGTTCAAAGATTCTTCTCCAAAATTTTCCACCAAAAATCCACAATAACTTCTCCAATACTTAAGCTGGAGCAATGAAATTTTTATGGTAGGCTTATAATTCTAATTTTTATGGTAGGCTTATAATTCTAATTTTTATGGTAGGCTTATAATTGTAAAATGAACCTTCATGTAGAAAATGAGAATATTTTGAGCTTGTATGATGACTTACTAAAAATAGCACGTTCCTAGAAATAGTAACCCCCCGTCTACTAGTCCTTATTAAAATAGAAAAAGACTAAATAAATAAATATTTTTGGGTGATGCAAGATTACTCTTACACCTAGGATGCTCCTACATTAGATACCAAAAGAAAAGAATATTGCTAACCCCTCAATTTTATAGGATAACAACAAGGACATAGTGGAGGATAATTCAAGTGGCAACTTGGAGGTTTTTGAGGAGACCCATAAATTGGAGGTTAAAGATATGAGATAGAGGATGCATGCTCTTGAGGAAACCATCAGACTTTTGTCTAAGTTTACCATTAAGGTGACACACATGGCGACCACTACATTGCACCTACTCAAAGATAATGAGGAGGAGGAATTGACTCATGAGGACTCTAGAATGTTGTTTGATTTCCTAGAAAAAGGTTGGGCCAACATCCTTCTTAAAGGGAAGGATGAGAAAAATCCCAATTAGGGCCTACTCTTTATTCTGTGTTTCATGGTTTGTTGGTTTAAGGACTTAGTCAGTTTAAAGGTTGTTATGCCTTTGTTTAAAAACTCTTTCCTTTTATGTAGTTCCACTGTAGGAAATCTTGGTAGGATTCCTAGTAGACTTTATTATTATGCTCCTTCAAATGATGTTTTTTTTTTGATAAGCAATAGTATGGGGTAATTTTTTTTTTTTTGGTAATCTACTACTTGTTGGCTAGTTTTTCTTTAGTAAGGGCCAACCCCCTTATTTTGGTTACTTTATTATTCAACAAAAAGGATAAACTAAATATCAATTGGAGTGATTTATTTAGAGTTAAATAAAAATTGTAATTTGCATTAATTTTTTGATTCTTTTTATCAATTATCTTTGATTTTTTGGCAATAGCATTCAATTGATTTGAAATGATATTCATCTAGTTTTCAAGTCTTATGTTTGGATTTTAATATTTTGCAAAGCATTGATAATTTACAAAAGAATATTAGATAATAGTTTATGATTACAATTCTTTTGACATTATCAAATTTCCACAATCCATTCCAGTTTACAAATTGGTTTTTGGATTTTGATTGTATGTGTTTTTTTTATCATCAACATTTCGGATTACATTTTGTGATCCATCATCAAGATGAGAGTTTTAATCATGTGAAAGATATGATGGATCATAGAGTGTGATCCAGAATGTCAATGATAACAAACCATATACAATGGACTTTAAAAACCAATTTGTACATTACAATTCTTCATAAGTCAATTCCAAATCTATGGATTGTAATACTTGAAGCTACAAATCTACACATAGTAATACCTCCCCTATTGGCCCTTTAGTGAGATAGAGATCCAAGTTCCTTTATTCTAATGATAGTGATAAGGGAACCTCTAATTATGCTCATTGAGGAAGAGCATGATCTAGATCTTCCTCCCCTACTAATAAGGACATAGGTGTTTCTAATAAATCTCTTATTATTTCTAATCGTTATGAAGCTTTTCCACACAATCTAGATATTTCCATCTTTATGTCTTGAATTTCATAATTATTTATTGGAATGTAAGGGGGTTATTGCTTCCACATCATAACTATGGAGTACTCTATTCAATGTATGGAGAGATGCCTCATTGTTTTCATACATCAAGTGGGTGAATAAATTTATTATCGATAAAGGAAAGGATCATTATTAGTCTAATTTCTGGATTAGATTGTGTTCAATTTTTTACCATCAACGTTTCAAATCATACTACACAATTCATCATCACTTGGTTTTGCATCTCTTGGTCTCTCATCCTGATGATGAATAATGTAGTATGATTCAAAATGTTGATGGTAAAAATTGAACACAATCTAATCCAAAAATTAGACTAATAATTTCAATGGATTGTGGAAATTTGATATCTCTTAAAGGAAAGGATCCTTTACAAAGTTATGTGTGGGATCTTACTTTATCAATGGAAAAACCATTAGATTTTTCTTTTTATGTCCTCCAAATTATGTAAAAATAAAGCTCCTAATGGGATTAGATGACCAAATATCTTCCTAATATTGATTGAATTATAGGTGACAACTTTAAGATAGTTGAGCATCATAATAATCATATTTTGTCAAGCCCTATGAAGTTAATCAATGAAGAGTTTAATAAGTGGCTTTATTTTTGTAATACCATTAGCATTATAGATCCTATATAGAACAATGTTCTCAACCATGATAAACATTGTGTAACTTCATCTAATTGTAGATTTGGGAGGATTACAAATTGATAAAACTTGATAAAATCTACATTTCTTCTAATCTATAGATTTCTCAAGAGAAAAATGGCCCTTTTGTTAAATTTGATTACTCCAGCACTCTCTAAGATAACTTTCCTATTATTTGTTATATTTTAGGTAATGATAAGGCCAACAATGACTTGAGGCTTATGTATAAAGCTGATAATTCACATCTTGAGAATCCTTCTTCTGGGGATACCTTAGTGGACCTTTGTAACTCTACTCTCAAACCAAAAGATAAAGACTCTTATAGGCAATGGTGACACCATGCCATCTCACAATATGTTAAATTTTATGCACCTTTAAAAGAAGAATGTCATGGTAGTGCAAATGTAAAGAAAAATATCTTAAAGGAAATCCTGAGCCTAAGAAAAAACTATTGAATGCAGAACCAATTGATATCAATTTAAAATTTGTATCACAACTTTATAAGCTCAAATTCAAAATATGGATAGCTCTAAGGGACAAGGTGCTAACATAAGGGATAGACTACACTGGGCTAAGGAGGGTAGTAAAATGTACAATTTTTTCTTTAGTTTTCTCAACTAAAAGCATAAAAGGGACTATATTGAATAAATTAAGGATGAGAAGAGTCAACTTCATACAAATTAAGAAGAGATAACAAATGTATTTCACAAATTTTATGCAATTTTTTAAAAAGAAGATTTTGATTGGCATGATGTCCAACCTATTTTTGAAGAAATTATATTAAAGATCATATTCCAATAATGGTAGATAATAATTATGGTGAGTACCAAATCATGCCCTATGCATTGACAATCGAAAGCATGACATCTTTTCTATGAAAACTAGTAAAAAAACCTTGTCTTAATGGGATTCAAATGCATTTTATCAAACTATGTCACCCCATATCAAAGATGTCTTTTATATGGTTTATCTAGAGGCTTTAGAGTGTGATTCTTTAGGTTTAGATATTAATAGAGGAATTATTAAACTTATTCTCGAAGGGTAAAATGAATATTCAATCATAGTTTGGCATCCTATCACATTGCTCCACACTTCCTACAAAATTATTGCTACAATATTATTGATATCTCTAGTTTTGTTGTCTATTAGTATCAAACACTTAGTCATATACAAGGAAAAGTTAGTCAATCATTACTACAAAGGAGTTACTCTATATAGACTGAGTCATATATTTGTAAAGAATTGTAAAATAATCTTGTATATGTTGAGCTCTATAGGAGACGAGAAAGTCTTTGATCATCGAATACTTCTATATAAGTTGAGTTTATTAAATGTAGAGAAAATAGAGCATACATGGATGTTGATTCATACAAAAGGATTTGAGTTAGTTAAGGATGATGACCAATGAGAAAAATAGTTACAACCAAGCATCAGAGAGAGTATGTGTTGACTAACACAGTGTAAAAAAAAATCTGAAATAGTACAAACTTTGAGGTAAACCATTTTGAGACAACATATAAATAACATTTAATGATTAGAGAGTTTTTTTTAATAGAGGTTGTTATGCATTTTGACATGGATCATCGATCCTTATGAAGGAAGGAAAACCAATCAGATGAAGGGACACTAAGGGAAACATTTAGATTAATGACCATGTTCTAGAATACTCTACAAATATCTTTAAATAGGCAGATCCAAAACCTATTCATGTATGGAGAAAGGAAGAGAAGTATTACGTGAAGAAATTAGATTTTTGGATGCTACATGTAAGAGTTGTAAATTAACAGAGTTTGGAGACCTAGTCAAGCAATTAAGAGCAGATTAAAGATATACTAGATAGGAGATTAGATCAAAGATTGGGAAGATGAGATCTATAATCAACATTGTAAGTGTAGACCAAAAGATAAGGTATTAAATAAGTTTTGGTAGATTTAATTAGGGTAAATCTCTTAATAGAGTGGTCCTAATAGACCTATGTAAATCTCTTAACAGAGTTCTTACTTCATTGTAAGTGTTAAATCTTTTAATTAAGGTAGACCCAATAGTATTTATAAAGCTCCTAATAGGGTAGACCCCTCATAGGGTATATCATCAGAAGTTATCAAATTTGTAGTCCTAATAAGCCAACTTTGTTACTATAGTAGTGAAGATTTGTGGGTGTCATCCCCACTCCAATTTTACCTTCACCTTGGAGGGTTTCTGGGTAACCAAAATCTCATGTTATGTGTTTACATTTTTATGTTGATGGATGTGATACATAGTTATATCTATTTTAGAATTTGGTATTTAACTTATTTTATACATAATCTAGATATGAGATAGATAATGTATTGAATACAATCAAGTTGTTTTTAAGGATAAAGGTTTTATTGATCAAAATTCACCCCCCTCCCCTCTTAGTATCTGAGTTTCCCAATAAAATTTTAACAATTGGTATTAGAGCACTAGTTCTCTTAGAAGGAGTTTAATAGCTTGAGAGTTCAAATCTTGGAGATGGAGGCTTAAAAATTGGGAAAGATCATTGACAATAAAATGATTGACATCCAACTCATGTTGCAACAACTTGAAGTAGGAAGAGAGGAACTAAGGAAATCCCTAAAGAATAGAAAGGATATGGCTATTCAATAGAATGACACACTTTATTATGAAGTTGATACTCAAGGATTTCTTGATGATGGAAGTTCTAGTGAAAGTGATACAATTATTGTAGATCTATTAGGAAAAAAAATAGTATGAGTGAAGAAATCAGAGGATTGAAAAGAGAACATTCAAAATCTAGTCAATAAGGTTATGGGAGGTGACCAAACAAAAAATAAAGTTGAAGAAGATAAAGTTATAGCTGAAGAAGACAAAATACAAATGGCCATCAGACTTGAAGAAAGGTCTTATGATGTACAAAATCTTACTAACACTCAACTAGACATGATGAATCAACTGATACTTGGAAATAAATAATTGAATAGGAAATACATGGAGATTGCAAATCTAAGATTACAAAGTGACCAACTAAGGAGTGAGCTAAGATTTGAGAAAGAACTTGTGGAAAGGATGAAAAAGCTTAGTGAAGCAATAAGATATTTTGAAGAACTGATGAGGTTGTTGGAAATCATAATGAGAAACAAGATACTAAGAGTTGATGGGGGGGGGAGGAGGGTGAATTGGGATCTATAAAACTTTTCACTGATAAAATAGTTAACTGTATTCACATGTAACCCATCTCATATCTTAGATATTAGATCATAAACTCATAAAATTGTAATGCTGAAAGTGAAACCTTATCTAAGCATAACAACCATGAAAATATAAACATATAACACAAAAGATTTTGGTAACCGAGAAACACTTCAAGATGAAAGTAAAAATAGGGTGGGCATGAAACCCACAAATCTTTACTTTTGCAATAAAAATGTTTGCTTGTTAGGGATACAATATGATCATATCAAATAATCTACCTTGTGAGGGGTCTTCTCTATTAAAATCATTGAAGATTATTAGGTCTTACCTTGGTAAAGTATTTTACACTTACAATAAAGTAAGGACTATATTAGGAGATTTAACTAGGTCTGTTAGAACCACTCTATTAAGATATTTTACTTGATCCTTTAGTTTTCTCTAAAATTTATTTATGGATCTCCTCTCTTCAGTATCTCAAACTAATCTCCTTATCTAATATTTATGTTCTATCCTTCACTGTTAGGTTTCTCTATCTGATCTCCTATCTAACTTAGCCATCTTGCTCTATTCTGAGCTTGTTTGCTCCTTTATGCTCGCTTTCACTCACTATTCTTGATCTTGGGTTTGGGACCCTTCTTAAATATATAATCATAGAAAGTTCTAGATCTTAATCAACCATTCATAATTCACCCTTTTTCTTTTTTCCCTTTTGATTTTTGGATTGGTTAATCTTCTTTTCTTGGGATTAATGCCTTTTCACAAAATATGTAATCTTCTCCTTAACTATCTCTACAATATTTAAATGTCATGTAGAAGTTAGCTAAAATGATTTACATAAGTTTTTGTGCCATTAAAAATTCAAATATCAAAATTGGTTTACTCAGCACCTAAATGTTCTCACACTTGATCATAACTAACATTCGTGATGTCACTTGACTTCAATACACTCAACATTGATTGAATTTTGAAATGCTTAGTCTACACTATGTTACTCATTTTGTATGTTGGCTTGATCTCTATTAGGGTGCTCAAAAACCTTTGACTTGATAAGATTATGATAAAATATAGTAGCTTATCCTTCTTTAGATGGCTCGATCATAGTAATGACTATCCAACACTTCCTTGTAACTGGCTAAGTGTTAGACACTAATAGGAAACTTAGGCTTAGACATCAGCAATCTCACCCTTTGACATTATTGGAAAAAAAACTTTTTCATGACTTAGCTATCCATGGAAAAATAATGCTCCCCCTGAGGCTATAACTTAGTCTCCAAAACTTTATCTCTACTATACAATTTATATACATGTCTATCTTTGAGTTTTGGTCTTCCCCTTTTGTGTCATCTCCCATTTTTGTCTATTAAATCATTTCCCCCTAGTTGATTTATAGGAGCATATTTACCCCTTGTCTTTTTCACTCATGGCTTGGGGTTTGTAGGGGTTAGCATGTATTTATCCAAAAATGTTTAATGATTCACCAAAATTTCAAGTTCCTTATTCCATCTCTCTCTTATAGATTTCATTACTTGAATGTGAATATCTAGCTGAGCAACTAGAGTAATTAGACCCTCGAGAGTTGAAAGATATGTATCTTTCCTTGTTAAATTCTAAGATATAGATAATTCTCTTTGAATTATCTCTAAATGGGGTAGTAGCATGAATTGAATAGAAATTAGTTTATCTTGTATGCCACTAGCTCTAGCCACTAACTTGACTAATCTCTATTGATCAAATGCCAACTTATTCCATGAAGGTGAGCTTGAACTTGCATTATTTCTCAATGAAATCATACATGCCTTCATATTAGCCTATAACAAATCAATAGAATGTTGATTATCCAATGTAAAGAAATCAACATTACAAAGTTTCAAATATAAAGAATGAATAACCTTCAAAATCCCTTCTAGCTGAGTGGTAAGGTTAGAAAGCTCAACTTTCCTAAATGCAAGTTCCTTGGATATTTTCTCCAAAATTGTGTTCTCAAATTTCTGTTTAGGCCACTTCCTTAATTTTTCATTGGTCTCTATATCCTCTATTTGCACTTTATCAACTACATACTCTAGCTAATCCAAAATTGCATGTTGCATATTAACATCATAAATCTCAAATGCATCAAAAAAAATATCAACAAAAATATGATCCTTTATATTGTGCAATACGTGTTTCTTCTTATGTTATCTTATTAATTTTTCTTTATTGGTCTTACAACTTAGCAAGGTTTGTAATTCTTGCATTTGTTCCAAAGTTATGTTATTTAGATCATACATGGGTAATGTGATTACCTCATTCAAACCCACTAATTCTCTTCTGTTGCTTCATCTATATGTGTCACCATTTGTGATTGAGGGGTGCTATCACTAGGTAGTGATTTGCACTTGTTTTCCCTTTGCACTTGATTCATATATTTCCTAACCTCCTATTGAGAAGATTTAACCTATTGTATAGGTTTAATAGTTTGATGAAGGGTGTTCCCCTTAATACCATAAACCCATAATAGAAATAAAGAAACAATAACAAATGCAAGAACAAAATATGGGCTTCTTATTATCACTCCACTGTGGAATAAAAAGATTCACAAGTACAATATGCTAACTCACATGGGCACCTTCATTATAGTAACCTACAAGACTAACCTATGAACTACTACCCAAAGCTATTCTATACAATGCTCAGGCCTTTCTTAAATAGGAAATTTTATGTTGCCTAGGAAGGTTCTAGACATTCAAACTTAATACCTAGGGCTGACAGACCCTAATAGTACATATAGAGTTGGCCAAATACATCTTTGACATTTATTTTAGGAATTTCAGGTAGCCCAACTTTGGAAGGCCATAACTCTTGAATTGTTGCCTTGATTGGCTATTATAACCACTTTTTTGAAATTCTAGCTCCTGATCTAAGGCTTGGAATAGCGTAAGCACCCTTATTTCAAGTTTTCAGAGCTCATCTAGGGCCTTTAAAGACTTGAAAACTAAGCTCAAAGATTTTTATCCAAAATTTTCTACCTAAAATCTACAATAACTTCTCTGATAACTTCTCAAATGAAGTATGACTTCATCTCCAATCTAAAATTCCTTATACCTTCTTCTCATATTTTCCTTAGCCTTGTACTACATATTTATCTTTATGATGTGATTCCTCACCTCCTCGTGGATGTTCTTCAAATTTTTAGGAAATTCTTCTACTTCAACACTACTTATCTATCCTTTATCCAACTACCACAATTCAGAAGCATTTTTTGGACTACTCCCATATATAATTTGGAATGGTGATTTACTAGTAATCCTATTGACATAATTATTATATGAAAATTATGCCTGTGGAAAATTAGATGCCATCCTTTTGGTTTGTCTCTAACCAAACATCTCAATAAATTTCCCAAACTACAATTCACAACTTCTGTCTATCCATTAGTTTGTGGATGATGTGACAAACTAAATTTTAACTCTGTCTTCAATTTCTTCCATAATGTATGTGAGAAATACCCAAAAACATTGGTATCTCAATATGAAACTATACTCTTTGGAAGACCATGTAGTGTCACCACTTCTCTAAAAAACAACTATGTCGTATGAACACCATTACTAGTCTTCTTGCAAGGAATACAATGTGCCATCTTTGAAAACTTGTCAACCACGACAAAAATAGAATCATGCCTTCTCTAAGTCTTGGGTGATCCAAGAATAAAATCCATGCTGACATCCTCCCATGGTTTCTCTGGTACATGTAATGGTTGATTAGCCCTATATTTTGCTTCACTCCTTATGCCATCTAACATTCTGCAACTCTATACAAACATCTTCACATCTTGCTGCAACTGTGACCAATAATAATTCTCAACAACCAAAGTAATGGTCTTCTCTCTTCCCAAATGTCCAACCAATCCTCCACTATGATTCTCCCTGATGATAATTTCTCTCATTGAACTTCTAGGAATAAGCAATTGGCTTCCTTTGAACAACATACTATCATAGATCATTAAATCTAACTACTTTTTTTGGTCAAGTGTAATAGGTTATGTATAAGTCTTCCATGCTTCACCAAAATTAGGATCTTCTAGATAAAAAATACTAATTTTCTTGAATCTAATCACCTCTATCTGCATTTATGTTAGCAAAAGTTGTCTTCTACTAAGAGCATTTGTAACTTTGTTATACTTCTCACTCCTTTGTTTTAAAACAAATGTATAACTCTTCCAAACATTAACCCACTTTAAATGTCTTTGATTCAAATTTCCTTGACTATTCAAATATTCTAAAGCTTGATGATTAGTATACAAAACAAACTCCTTAAGAAGAAGATAGTGTCTCCACTTCTTCAATGCTTGAACTATAGCATAAAATTTGTGATCATAAATAGAATATTTTCTTTTTACATCATTCAACTTCTCATTAAAAAAAAAAGCAAGTCTACCTTCTTGGCTCAAAATAGCTCCTATTGTAGTGCCAATAGCATCGTAGTCTACTTGAAACACCTTGTTAAAATCATGAAGTGCTAAAATGGGCTGCTCAACATCTTTCTATTTTAACATATTAAAACTCTTATCTTCTCCTATAGTCCACTTAAATTCTTTCCTATCCCCTCTCATTTTATCGGTCAAGGGTCCACAAATTCTGCTAAAACCTCTTATGAAATTTTTATAAAAAATAGCTAGTACATGAAAAGATATTATCTCTATCTCACTTCTTGGAGTAGGTCATTCAAGGATAACCTTCACTTTGTTTGCGTCTATTTTTAGACCTTTTGCCAAGATTACAAATCCCAAATACACCAACTCCTTCTTTACAAAATTGTACTTCTTCAGGTTTATCAACAACTTTTCTTCCCTCAACTTATCAAACACCTTGCGAATATGAATCAAATGCTCCTTCAATGTCTTACTAAAGCTAAAAATATCATCTAGGTAAACAATGAAAAACTTACCTAGAAACTCCTTCAGTATCTCATTCATGAGCCACATGAAAGTGCTTGGTGCATTTGTTAGCACAAAATGCATGACTAATCACTTGTGCAGTCCTTCCCTTGTCTTGCAAGAAGTCTTCCACTCATCACCTTCTTTGATACAAATCTGATGGTACCCACTCTTTAGATCTATCTTTGTGAAATACTCAATTCCACTCAAATAGTCCATAATATCATTCATCCTTGGTAATGGAAATATATATTTTACTGTGATCTTGTTGATAGCATGAGAATCTATGCACACCTCCATTCTCCATTCTTCTTTGGTGGTAATACTGCTAGTAGGGCACATGGACTCAAACTCTCTCGAATCAACCCCTTATGCAACAACTCATGCACTTTTTTGTTCAACTCTTAATTTTCTGCTAGTGTTATTCTATGCACTTCTTTTTTTGGAAAATTGGCTTCTAGAATCAAATCCATCTAGTGACTAGTCTTCCTCACTGGGGGCAATCCATCAGGTACATTATCTGATACAATATCAAAAAGCTCTCGCAACATATTTGTGAATAATATAGGTACCTCCTCTATGTCTTCTTTACTTTCTTATATAATTATAGAAAAACACATATACTCACACTTCATACCTTTAAGAAACTCTTTTCCATCAACAAAACATATTATGGTAGCACTACATATCTCTTCTTCTTTCTCCAGTGACTTCAACTTATGCTTCAGTCCATCCTTGGTTAGAGTGTAGGTATTTTCTTGCCCATCATGTACAACATGCCTATCAAACTACCATGACCTACCTAGCATCATATGATATATATCCATACGTATGATATCACATAGTACCTCATCTCGATAGCTTCCAATCTTGAACTTTACTAAGCACCGCTCATTGACCATGACCTTATGGTCATCTTTCACCCAAGAAATATGATACAAACATGGGTGTTTTTGCCTCTTCATCTTCATCTTTGCAACTATCATTTTTGACACTAGATTGTAAGTGCTTCCACCATCAATGATCACATCACAACACTTATCTTCACATCTACACACTCCTTTGATCAGGTTCATTTTCACCACTCAGTAGTTTTGGAAGCATAAGTGCTAATGATACTTCTATTGTAGAGTATTATAAAAATGTGATTAGATCATTATCATGATGATACATTACATGCATGATTGTGTTTTTCATTGACATCAACATAGCAATTTTCTATGGTATGAAAAAAGCACAATGGAAAGATCAAGTTGGTACATACAAATCATTGAGAATTTTCACTAAGTGAGGTTAAATGGAGATACTACTACATGTCTAGTATATGTAGATAACCTAAAAAAAATAAGACATTAAGTCTAGAATAATTTATGTAAGTTTTGGTGATGAGTGTTCTGAGATAGAGTTTACAAAAGCATGTTTTGGTAAACTTGTTATGTCTCTTAGTAGAGTTGTTATAATGAGAAGCAAGGTTAAAGGTGTGTAGAAGACATATTGGGGATGATGTGGCTAAGATCACTTGCCATGATATTACACTTATAGAAAATTATTCAAGTTACAAGGTGACAAATTAATGTTATCACTAAGTGTAATGTGTTCTTAATGAGGTCCTATAATAATTAATTGAGAAGGTGTATTAGCCAACTCAGGGAATTGTTTTATGGATTCAATATAAAGGAAGGAAATTTTCCTTTGTTATGTATGAAGGAATGAATGATTGCAAGAAGGAAAAAAAGTGGAACAAAAGAGAAATAATTTGATAAGTAGATCAAAGTGAAGTTGGAGAGAACCTCATTTTTGTGGTTTTATTGTGAGATAAGAGGTTTGATATTTGGATCTGAGGTCCATGACCTAGTCTACAAGGTCTAATAGTGATTGGTATAGTTGACAGGATAGAGGAAAGAGGAGAAAGCATAGTATGAATAATTATTCTACAAGGAATAGTCAATAGATTAGTTGGATAGTAAGTTTAGTGGTCTTTCCCTAGAAGTTGTTTGGACAATGGGTCCTTCTGCTTCTACAACTCCTAATAGGGTGGGGAACACTCTTAATAGGGTTGGAATCTCCTAATAGCAATTCAAAGTCTCCTAATATGGACTCTTATGTATTGAATGTGTTTATAGACTCCTAATAGGGTCCATCCTCTTTGTGGGCATCATTCCCACCGGGGTTTTCCCTCTGATCAAGGGTTTCCCTAGTTAACAAATCTAGTATAATTATATATGTACATCTTGTTATGGTTTATTTTTACTTTGTTTGAATGATTAAGAATAATTAAGGTTGATATTTATTTTAATTGGATAATATAGTCACCCTAACCCCCCTCTTAGTTATCTTGGTTGACTATTATTTCTAAGAACTGGTATTAGAGCATCAGGTCCTTGAAGATTATGTTTAACAACTTTGGGAGATCCATGGTGAACATATTTAGAAAGGATAGTCTGAAGTTTGATGGAACAAATTATGATAGTTGGAAGGACAAGATGAAGACACATCTACTATGTATGGGTCCAGAATATTGGATCTTGACAAAATCAAGAAAGACAATTATTGTTGAAAGTTCTTTGGGGACTTGTATCAAGGACGAGATAGAACTTTTCATGTGCGACATGAGAGCTAGAGAAGCACTATTGTTTGCACTTCTTGAAATTGAGTACAACTAGGTAAAACCACTTGATACTTCTTATAAGATTTTAAAAATAGTTTTGAAGGTGATGAATGTTCTAAGAAATTGAGGCTACAAAGCTATATTGTGTATTTCAAGATTATAAAATGATGGAAGATAAATCTATAATAACACATGTAGGTAGAATATTAGAAGTTACTACAAGTATCAGATCTCAAGGAGGAACCAAGGAAGATGATGATGTGATCTAGAAGATATTGAAGAGCTTAATTCCACCATTTAAGAAAGCAATTCACTTGATACTATTATTGATCTCTTGTACCAAATATTTCACAAAGGAAAAATTATTTGGAAGATTAGAAGCAATTGAGAATGAGATCAGAAAATCTAGAGAATTGACCAAAAGAAAAACTTGTTTTAGTGCCCTAAAAATTTGACCTATTTTATCAAGGAGCACAAGTGCTAGAGGAGATTTTGATAGCATTAGCAGATTTGACAAGGATAGAAAAATAGAAGAAATAGTATCTCTTTTGGTAAGAAGAGAAAAAAGATGGTAAGAAAATATTTAAATGCTGGAATTGTAATGAGTTTGGTCATTATGCATCTAAGTTTCCTAAAAGAGAGAAACATTATAAAGGAAAGTTAAGGCCTAGAAGAGATAGAGATTGTTTATATGCAAATGAAAAAAATGATTTCGATGAACAAGTAGTAAGTGGCAGTGATGATGAAATACGATTTGTAGCTATTAAAGAAGAAAGTATAGAGAAAATGGCTTTGGTATCATAGGTTAAAAAGAAATCTGATTCGATAATTGATAGTGGTTGTTTACATCATATGACTAGTGATATGAACAAGTTTGTTGACTTCAAAATTTATGATGGAGGCATTGTTAGAGTTGGAAACAATGCATCTTTCCATGTGAAAGGTATTGGATCTATAACTCTTGATGGTAAAAATAACACTGAGGATGTATATTTTGTTGATGGTTTGAAACAAAATCTTTTGAGTCTTTGACAACTAGTGGATAAAGGTTATTAGTTACAACTCACAAAGAAGACATGCATTATCAGAGACCAATATGGGAAGGTAATTAGAATAGGAAATATATCTAGAGGTAATGTAGCTAAATCCCACTGAAATGACATGTTTAGTTGCAAAGCTAGATGATAGTTGGTTATGGCATAAGAGATTTTTTCATATAAATCTTGATAACATTGTGAAAACTAGTAGTATATTTGTAGTTAGAGATTTGCCTAAAATTGTAAATCTTACCAACACAATTTGCAAAAAGTTTACTACTATAGAAAATTTGGAGATTGTACACATAGATCTTAGTGATCCTACAAAGAATAAAAGATTCTATGGTGAAAGGTACTTCATTATTAATGTTGATGGCTTTTCTAGAATGATGTCAGTTGCATTTCTTAAAGAAAAATCTGAGGCAATTGATAAGTTCATGATATTCAAGAATAGAGTTGAGAATGAATTAGGAATGAAGATTAAATGTTCAAGATTAGATAGAGGAGGATATTTTACTTCAAATTAGTTTGACATATTTTACGAAGATAATGAAATCAAAAGATAGTTATCAACTCCAAGAACCCTTGAACAAAATGGCATAGCAAAAAAAAGAAATAGGTTAGTAACAGAAACATCAAGATCTATGTTAGCTAAGAATGATGTATCAAAGATGTTTTGGAGAGAAGCTATGAATACAAAAGTCTACACTATGAATAGAGTACAAGTCAGGAAAGACACAAACAAGATCCCTTATGAACTGTGGTTTGGTCACTCACCTATAGTTATGTATTTCAAAATTTTTGGTAGCAAATGCTATATCAAAAGAGATGATGATGTTGGTAAATTTGATGCTAGAAGTGATGAAGGTATATTTCTTGGTTATTAATTGAAAACAAGAGTTTATAGATGTTATAATCTAAGAACTAAGACTATTGTTAAAAGTGCAAATATAAGAGTTGGTGAGAAATTCAGGATACAAGAAAGAATAGTTGACTACAATTTTGATGATGAGAATGTTATTATTACTGAACCAAGGAATGATGAAGTATTCTTCGAGACTAACAATTACTTTACAATGAAGGATAGTTAAGGTAAAAACAAAGTTCAAAACCTAGAATTGAGCTAAAAGTTGAGATAATAACTCCTACTTTTAATAAGAATATGATGAAGAATCATCCACTAGATCAAATCATTGGCAATAGAGAAAAAGGTGTGATGACAAGAAGTAGAATTAATTTAAAATTATGTTTGACATATCAAGTAGAACCAAAGAATGCAAATGAGGCATGTAAAGATGACTATTGGAATCAAGCTATCAAAGAAGAATTGGATCAGATAGTGAAGAATGAGACGGGGGAATTGGTCCCTAGACCAGTAGACAAGAACGCAATAGGAACAAAATGCATATTAAGGAACAAGATGAATAAACAAGATGAAGTTGTAAGGAACAAATAAATATTGGTATGTAAAGGTTACTGACAGCACGAAGGAATAGACTATGATGAAACTTATGCTCCTATGGCAAGAATAGAAGCAATAAAGTATTCTTAGCCTATGCAACACATAAGAAATTCAAAGTGTATCAGATGGATGTCAAGTCAACATTTATGAATGGAGAACTTGAAGAAGAGGTATATAAAGAATAGCCTAAAGGTTTTCCTTTAATAGGTGACAAGGACATGGTAGATTGAAGAAAGCATTATATGGCTTAAAACAAGCACCTAGAATTTGGTATGCAAGGTTGGACAAGCATTTGACAAAGCTTAGATTTAGAAAAGATATGATAGATAGTAATCTATACTAGAAAGAGAATGATGATGAATTAATTTTTTGGTAATATTTTTTTATGATATCATATTTGGAGGAAATGATGATGAAAGTGGCTAGTTTGCAGAAGAAATGAAGAAGGAATTTGAAATGAGTATGATATGAGAGATGAAATATGTATTAAGATTATAGATTGTGCAAGATAAAGAAGGAATCTTTATTTCTCAGACTAAGTATTTGAAAGATCTATTGAAAAGGTTTGTTTTGGAAATGTGTAAACCAATTGGAACACCTATGGCAACTGGACACAAGTTATTTACAAAGGACGAGACACCTACTATTGAGTAGAAGAAGTATAGATCTATGATTGGAGGTTTGCAATATATGACACATACAAGGCTAAATATAGAAAATGTAGTTGGAATTGTTGCAAGATTTCAAGCTGATCCTAGAGAAGAATATTATGTAGCAGTTAAAAGGATATTTAGATATCGAAAGGGAACACTAGATTTCATATTGTGGTATGATAGATCTAATGATTTCACTTTATATGCTTATACTGATGTTGATTAGGTAGGCAATATGGATGACAAAAAGAGCACTAGTGGTGGAACCTTCTTTCTTGGAGGAAGATTGATTTCTTGGTTAAGAAAGAAGGAGGAATGTACCTCACAAAGTACATCATAGGCATAATATGTTGTAGCAACAAATAATTGCAATCAAGTTTTTTAGATGAAGTAGATGATGAAGGATATAAGGATAGAATTCAGTGAACCTATTGTCATATATTGTGATAACACAAGTACAGTGAATATGTCAAAGAATATAGTATTGCATTCTAAGACTAAGTACATTTCTATCAAATATCACATGTTGAGAGATAAAGGTGTAGAAAAGGAAATCAGATTGGAGTATGTAAGAACAAAAGATCAGATTGTAGATATTTTTACCAAGCCTCTTCCCAAAGAGACTTTTGAGTATTTGTGAGGTATGCTAGGGGTTATGTAGTGCCTCTCCCATTTGACTTCTATAAGTCATCCTGGTGGATGCAACCTTGTTGATCTTTTGTTGTGATAGATCATGATTGTGACCATGAGTGGTCTACACTATTGATGTGTTTGGATTTATGTTTCTATATCAATTGCTTTGATTATGCTTTTGTCTGATCTATGAGATTGTGATTGATGGTTCACTAAGGTTGTGCCAGTGGTTACCAGGATCAATGTGGTATCATGAGGTTGTTCCATGATTACCCTAAGATGTGTGTAGAGATTGCACTGTGTACTATTACCATGCTACACTGGACTAGGTTCCTGTAGTAGTGGTTAGTCATGTTTATGACTATGGTTGTTTATGTGTTTTAAATGCCTTTTTTAATGTAGTGTAATCAATCATTATTAAATGATTAAGTAATTAGAATGGATTGTTCATGTGGGATTATTTAGTTATGTGCTATGGAAATTTACCTTGTTTTATTTTGATCTGAGAGATATCTATTCTTATGTGATGTTTTTCATTTGAGATGACCTGAGGGTCAGATGTTATACTTTGATTTCAGTATCATAGATATTAGACTTCTATGCTGTTTAGTTAATCATATTGCATGATGATGCCATTTTGAGATGACAATGTGTTTTATGATGATATCTAGTTATCTGGTATTTGGACATACCTCTGACTATGTTAGGTGATGGATTTAATGTTATGGTTGTTTACTTCATTCCTGCATTGTTATGCTTTATGCAAACGTGAGTGATGTAAATAAATTATTTTAATATAATTAAATAAATGGTTAAACTATGTGATTTAATGCATTTATTGCTTCAGCTATGTTATAATATGCAATTGCACTTGATCGTGTTGTTTAGTGTGCAGGATTTATATCTCTGGTAGTGGCACATGGAGTTAGTGATTCAACCATTCATATTTTACCAATGTTGTCCTTATATGGTCGACATATCCTTAATTAAATTTTTAATTTAAACCTTTTGGTGATTATTAAATCCGAACTCATTTGCATTATATGATTAGACCAGTAAGTGTGTCTATGCATTTAGAGGTTCGCATTGTCACGAAAGTTGTTAAGGAGATTTATGTGTTTTTGGGTTTTTAGGCTTTTAAATTATTTTATTTTAATTTTTGGCAACTTTGCCATAGACGAATTCCTATTTATAGGAATAGCTAGTTTTCATTTGGGTCGATTCAGGGTTTAACTAGGTTGGTTGGTTATTTTCCCTAATTGATTATTCACTCGAAAAGTGAATAAGTAACCAAAAAAGGAATTTAATTACTCACTTCTCACTTTTGAATTAGAAAGTTGGAGACTAAAACCCAAAATCCTCTTCATGAAGATTTACTATTTTGTTCATTGTGGGAGCTACAGGTGTGGGATCGTCGTGAGGTTGGGCTTGTTGGATCCAGCTCGGGGAAACCTTGGATTTCCATGATTTTCAGCTACTTCTGTGGGATATTTATTTTATGGTTCAGATTCTCGTTTTGCCCTTTTGGCTGTGAGGTAGGGCTTTCCTGTTTTATTGTTTCTACTTTGTTTCTGCTTTTGTTTTTAGTAGCTATTTGTTTGGAGGATGAGAACTAGTGTTCCCCTCTGTTTCTGTGTGTTAGTCCTACATGATTGGGTAGGTACGAACATTTCCCTATTTTTTAAGATGAGGGTTTAGGATTTTACACCGTTATGCTAGCCATTTTTGCATACGGTGTTCGAATTTGATTATTTTTGGATTTTTGGAGTGTTTATGCCCAAAGATCAAATGGGTTTTAATTTTGCAGTTTTTTCAAAATTTGGGGTTTTTACCTTGTTTTGTGTGCCACCCTATTTTCTTGGGCTTTCTTGACACAATGTGGGTCGTGGACCTTGATGATCCGTTTGGATATCAGTCAGACCACTATTGCACTTTTATGTTGCATTGGGATGCATGTTGTATATGTACTCCCGACATTGTGTTCGGTTGAGTGATTTTATACATGTGGTTTTTTTTGGACCTTTGCTATTATTTCATGAGTGTTACGATTTGTGTAGAATCCATACTCTTGGATTGAGGCTGGTGAAGTGAGTTCATGACTTTTGGTCATGTTACATCATTGGGATTCATGTAGAATCCATACTCCCAGATTGAGGTCGGTGGAGTGATTTCATGATGTATGGTTTCATTGGCTTTGGGATTCGTGTAGAATCCATCCTTCTTGTGTTGCTTTCTGTTGGGTGTTTTGTTTGCATTGTGTTCTCATTCTTGTCCTTGTGTTGTGATCTTCGTGATGGTGGTGCGCCACACATGAGTACATACGTGTACATTTGTTAGGTGACTTGTGATTCTCGATCTTCCATGGTACTTCTGAAAGTTATGATTATTAGAGTTAGGATGGGAGTATGCATGCCCACGGGCACTTGTCATAGGATGAGCACGAGTAGGGTAGGGTAGCATATGGAGGGGGCTTCTATCTCACAGATTGGTGTTCATGGCACTAGAGGTTGGCAAAGGGAGATTTATATAAGTGATAACTAAATAAAATGTGTGAATGGTAATAAAACTTAAGATAATAAAATGGTAGTTTTGTGTATTGGCCTTCTATTGAGGGAGTTGAGCTACATGGTGTATTCGCCTTTCATTGAGGGAGTTGAGTTACACATATCCGAGCTTGGGCCTCTTGATGCCAAGCGACTCTCCATGATGTCAGCCCCTACTTAGTAGCCTATTGAGTGTTTGACTAGGACCTATACTCCTTGCATTGTCTTAGGTTCTTGGTTATAGCCATCATACTATCTGGCTTGAGTGTTAGCCTTGGTTGTTGTGCTTTATGTGTGTTTTTGGTTGGATCTTTATCTCCATCAGCACGGCGGGTGTGGACCTATGAGTTTCATGTGGTTGGGAGGTGTAGCTACCTTCACCACTACTAGGGACCAGTGTACAAAGACGGTCTTGTCCTAGTGCGACTGTTGCTAGATGTTTTCATTTGGTACTTCGTGTTTCAGAGTATGCTTTCTTGTGATTTATGCTTTCATTGGAATGCTTGGATATCATTTTTAGATGATGTTAGTTTACTTGACGCATTCCCATATTATGATGTTTAGTATATGATTAGATGATGTGAATTGTTGTAGTAGCATATCTATTTCTTATTGATGTTTAGCATGTGATAGGTGATGTTATCTATTGTAGGATTATCTTATGCTTTGCTACTAGCATGTTAGATTTCCTTATGCTTATATTGTTGCATGTTTTAGTAGTGACGTCCCTATTATGACAGTACTAGCGATTTTGTTAGTGGCTTGGGATGTTATGCATGGGGGATGGCTAGAATCTATGATGGTCTTATGATACTATTGACAGTTGGCAAGGAACCACGTAATTAGTTTGGTTGTTCAGTTATTGTGATGTTATTTTTGTACATTGCAATGTTACTTCTATTTACTGCAATGTTGTTTTCAGTATGTTCATTACTGTTATGGTTTAGATGGATAGATGTTCCTCTTTCCTTGCTATTAATGCTCTCCAGTGTTCGCTCCTCAATCTATGTGGATCCGGTACTCCCCAGTGTGGAGGTTCTAACTCTGTTTGGCTTATGTTCTTCCTTTGTAGTCTTCTTTTCATTTCCTCGGTGACCATGTGTTAGCATGGTGTGATACAATAAAGTGTCGCATGCCCATTTGAACTCTGTCATGTGCACCCTATTTGTGTCACATGCCTCTTGGAGTTTTGTCATGCAATACTTTATAGTATCACACTCCCTTTGAAGAAATTTCATACGATACACTTCCAGTATCATACACCCTTTGGAGAAGTATTGCCCAACCCCTGATTGTGTCACCCTCCTTCTGGAGTAATGTTGCACGACATTGGTAAAGTATCGCACACTGCTAATAAAGTGTCGCACAATTTTTATGAAACTTGCGCGGGTGGGCAGTGGGCACTTTTTGGTCCAATCTAAACTTTTCAGGGATGGTTCGTGGTACCCTCTTAGGTGTTCTTTAATCCCTTGGTGTTTCTTTTTGTTTACTGTTGTGTGTGTTTCTTTAGTCAGTCTCTTGGGGTTTAAAATATATCATTTAAGTATAAGTTGACAGACTTATACTTAAGATATATTTTAATATATGTGATGAATCTTTTGAGATAGATTTCAGACCTCTCAAAGATAAGTTAAAGATTTTAGGAAATTTTAGGGCTTCAAAAATCCAGACTTAGCCAATTTTCAGGGCTTCAAGATTTCAGGCTTAGCCAAATTTTAAGATTTTGCATTTTACCCCAGCTTGGTGTTTTGTTGATGAGTGGTTGTTTCTTGAGCCCTCATTTTTTTGTGGTGGTTGTTGGATTTTGTTCACGTGTGTCAGTTGGTAGTGGCATTCAAAGATCTATTGGTTGCCGGGATTGTGGTGAAGTCTTCCATTGCGATCTTTGTGAAGTCTTCCGTTGTGATCTTTGTGATCCCTGTATGATGTTGTCATGTGCATTCATACTTGTAAAAAAAAATTGGCTTGTATTTCATCCTTGTTTCGAAGGATCTTCAGGTGGGGCATTATAGGTTATGCCCATACCTACATCAGAGTAGAATATTAAAAAATGCATAAGTCTAGTATAATAGATCATTATTGTTTGTCTGGATTGAATGCTAATGTTTCTTGTATGTGGGAGTATTATGATGGACATAGTCATCTAGGACTCTTGATAGATGTTGTTTTGAACAGTGTCTTTGGACACTTGAGCAAGTTAAAGATAATTGTTGTAGAGATAGATGGTTGCTGAAACATTTTACATTGATGTCAATGGGGGAGAGATTGTTGAAAGCATGAAATCTTTTAATATTGGTATTCTTGGAACTAGATGTTTTTCATCTATGTTGGCACCAATGCCAAAGGGGAAGATTTTTGAAAGCATGAATGCTAATGATACTTCTATGGGGGAGTATTGAAGAAACATGATTAGATCATTATCATGATTGTATGTTACATTCATGAATGTGTTTGTCATTGATTTCAATATAATAGTTTTCTGTGGTATTTGATAGAAGAACAATGAAAATATCAAGTTGTTACAAACATATTATTGAGAATTTTCACTAAGCTAGGTTAAAAGGATATACTAACAAGTGTCTATTATATGTATCTAACCTCACAAGAATAAGAAATTAAGTCTAGAAGAAGTTATACAAGTTTTGGTGATTGTTTTGAGATAGAGTTACAAAAGCATGTTAAGGTAAACTTGTTATATCTCTTAGTAGAGTTATTATTTTGAGAAGCAAGGTTAAAGGCATGTAGAAGAAATGTTAGAGATTGTTGACATATCAGTCAAGTTTGTTATTAGTCACATACACTTATTCAGATTGTAAGTATCTACCGAGCTTATTGTATAATTAACAGTGTTAACCAAGCATTTTAATTTTTAACAAGTTCTACAATTGCTACTGAGTCCTTTGGACAAATTTTAGCATGTACCAAGTAGTTACAACTATTGTGAAGATCAGTAGGGTAAAATGAGCATCTCAATGTATGTCAAGTTTACTAGTGTAAACTGAGCTATGCAATACTCACTGAGTTCATAGTTGATGTGATGTGAGTCCAGTGTTAACTAAGCTACTTAGTGTGAATCAAATGATTCAGTTTGTACTGAGCTCATAGAGGAAGCATTGACCAATTTAAAAAGTGTGAATCAAGTAATTCATTTTATATATTGAGTTTCACAGTAATCACTGAATCACCAGAGTAGATCAAGTTCAAGACTACTTGGAAGTGATCAGTATGGACTGAGCTTCTATGTCTACCGAGTGCATGACGATGTTGAGCATTGACAATGGAAACTAAGTATCAGAACCTCACCAAGTCAATGTTTAGGGCTTGAGTGTCTACACTTAAGTTGACTTTGTAATATTTGTGTAAACTTGTATTGTGGTCATGTTTATAATTGTATAATTGGATTGGTATATATGTAATAAATTTTATCATATCCAAATATATGGATGGAATGAAATGTAATAAAATGTAATCAGAGAAGAGTAGAAAGAGTGAATTAAAAAGGCTACAATAGTATAAGGAGCAACAAAGATATATCTATCACAACTAGGTGATTTCTAAACTCAAAGGAATCTCATTCAGCAAACCAAGTTGCAGATCAAAGATCAACTACTACTTCATCCTAATAGGTGGATCAGTCAAATCCTTTAACAAGGTAGACCTAATAGTCTTATGCAATTCTCTTTACTGAGTGCATACTTCATCATATGTTTGTAAATCCTTTAACAAAGTGGACCTAATAGTCCTTATTGCTCCTAATAGGGAAGACCACTAGAAGTGATCAATGTAGGCCTTAACAGGCCAAGTACCAAATCTATGTGTCAAAGTGTTATGTATGCTTTCATATTTTTAGTTTCTCATGCATGCAATTAGATCAGAATATATGCAAGGTTTAATTGGGTAATTAAAGATAAAACTTGTAAAGTTATTGATTCATCCCTCCCCTCTCAGTAACTTAGCCTTTCATAATATTTCCAACAATTTGTATCAGAGCATTGTGGTTCTCAAAGAAATTTTAATAGCTTGAGCAAAGATCAAAAGCAATGGAGATATTCAAACTTGACAAGGCTATTGACAATGAGAAGCTAGATTTGGAAATGGATATTGCACAACTCAAAAAAGAAAAAGAGAAACTCTCTCAATCTCTAAAAAGAAGATAAGATCTTACAATTCAAATGATCTTTACATTGAAGAAAGAACTGAAGACCTTCATCTATTAGATAGCTCAAATGAAGCAAATGAAGTAGTCAAAGAACTCTTGGAAAAAATTGGTTTTCTACAAGAAGAAGTGAGAAAACTAAGAACAGAGCAAGAAATTCAGTCAGTATGGCTATGTGAAGTCATGGTATAGAAAAATAAGATAAAAGAAGAAATAGAAGGAAAAGATAATGAGATTCAACATCTATCTCTTCAATAGACTAACTTTATTAACCAACTCACCAATGCAAATGAAAAAATCATGAACTTGAGATCTAAGAATGAAAGATTGCAGAATGCTCTAAACTCTGAAAGAAAAATCAATGAAAGAATGATGAAATCTCAAGCAAACATGAATCAGGTGAATGAGTAAAATCTCTTTAGACAAAAGGGAAAATCAAGAATTGGATATAAAGAAGAAGGTGAATCTTCCAAGCAAGGAGCTCAAAAGAATCAAAGACCTACTTGCAATCATTGTGGTAAGATAGGTCATACATCAAACAAATGTTGGAGCAATGGAAAAAGAAAATTCAATAGAAAGTGCTACAATTGTAACCAACATGGTCATAAGGCTAATGAATGTAAAGAGAAACCAAAATTTGAAGGCAAATGTCACAAATGTAAGAAACATGGACACAAGTCATCAGAATGCAAAACTAAGATATTGAATCCAAAAAAACAAATTATGAAAGCTATATTTGGTTGGGACTACAACACATGGTGCAGATGTCATTACTGTGGAGAATTTGGACATAATGGTATGATTTGTGTAAAACATCATATGAGGAAAAGAGATACTATTGAAAGATGTTTCATTTGTACAGGACTTGGTCATCTTGTTGAGAACTATATGAATACTAGAAGAATAGAAGATGAAAAGAAGGAAAACGCTGATAACATCTAAAAATAGATGAGACAACAATGGGTTCCAAAGTCTATCGAGAATGCAAGTCCAAAAAATGATGAAAAAGTCACTCAAAAATTGGGTGACTCTACCATTTCTACTTTTTCTCAAAGGAGAACTAGAACTAAGATGCCAAAGAAGACATCCAAATAGTTCCAATTGAAAGGAAAAAAGACCCTTATCTATAATTATGATACAAAGGGATCATTGATTAAAAGGGTACCAATTATTACTACGTTAATGTCCTTATCAAGTGAGGTCGGGTCATAGACTCTACTGAGAGAGGTCAAGAGTAACTCAATTTTACAAGGTTACCAAATAATGGAAGACTCTATTGAGTAATCAATGTACAAGAAGTGGATGAAAATCTATCAATTTGATCTAGCATTCGTACCAGGTATTTATGGTGAAATTTGTTAAAAGGAATGAAATTGAAGTCATTTTTACCATAAAATTTTGAGAGAAAATTGTGTAGAGAAATCTTCAAGATCATCCAAGTAATTTGAATGAATTTTTATCAAAGATTTCAAATTCTCTCAAACCCTACTAAGTGAAGATGGCATCTAGTAGCAGCAAGGTGAAACGAGGATTAGACATGTTGGTTTGTGGTGTAGAATGGAAAGCACCAGACTTCAAGCTCACTCTTGCAATCGCCGAAACCTTAGATTTGAGTGAAGCACAACTTCAAATCCCTCCAAGGTACTATTGATCAATGACATTTGTTCTCATTTTAAATGAACAATTCAAGATATTGGTACTTTGGAAATGGACAAAGCCCTATAAAAGTTGTGTGTGAATGACATTTTGAAACTCGAGCATCAACACCTTAAGACTAAAGGATTAACCCATATACCTCGCATGCCCTATGAATTCCAAGTAAAATGGATTAGGTTTACTCTCATTTGAGTGCATAATGAATAGTTATGGTTGGAGTAGACAATTTTGATCATGAAGAAGATGATTCATAGAATCATTGGTCTCCCAATGTTGCCCAAAGCCAAAATAACCAAAACCTTAGATTGGGTTGAATTAAAGAAGAAAACCCTAGCAGAATGGGATAGTAGAGGCATGAAGACAATCAATGTCATTGAAATGGAATTAAAGTTTGGTATTCATATCATTCCACACAAGATCTACAGTTCAAGTAGGTTGAATAGTGTGTCGTAAGAAGTAGTTGACCTTGCATACAAGGTTGTCAAGAATAATCTTTCTCTTGACCTTGTTGAGCTACTGTTGATTCAATTCAATAAGAACATGGAGAGGATAAGCACATAAAATAATAGTCCATGTGAGTTTGGCTCTCTATTGAAATGTTTACTCTTTTATGTTCAAAAAATCTTTCAATCAAAAAGTTAAGTTGTATGGAGGAAAGATATGCCAGTACTCTACTAGACTAATGAGTACATTGCTGAGATGCGAGAGAATTACACAAGCATTATGGACAACTATTTTGATGCATTTAAGGAGAAAATGAATAATAGAATCAATATTCCAAGGAAATTAGTTGAATATTACAAGGATGATGTATGTTTTATGGTAGATAGTGATAAGGTATACATTCAGGCAGCCATGCCTAGAATTGCATGGGTGAAACCTCTAGGATATGAGGTTAATATTGATGAAACTAAGGATATAATTGAGGCACTTGTAAAAGAGCCAACTGAACCCAAGATTGCATATTTTGGTACTTATGATGAAGCCAAGGCCAGAATAGAATTGGAGATCAATCTCCCTCATGTGGTAAACAAAGGCAAGAAAAAGATTGCCAAGTTGAAAACTAGTTCCACTCTTTTGTTGACTAAAGGAAAATGTGAAGATGAAGAAGTAGAAGATGGGGAAGAATTAGAAGAAGAGGAACCACTAAAGAAAAAGGGCAAGGTAATCATTACCAAGCTTTCTAAGCCATCCATTGTGATGTTCACTATGAGATCCTCTAGGAAGAAAGATGATAAGGAAGGAGGAGATATTATATTTAGAAATCCCCCACCCACCTTCCAAGATATATTAAAAGAACTGGAGGTAGGGGCTGGTATAAATTTTTTTTAAACATTTAAGTATGAAATTAGGACTGATGAAGAACAAAAGAAAATTGAAGATTTGGTGATGGACAAAATGGGTAAGTGGAAATACTCACCTGACCAACTTACTTCTCAAATTCCTAATATTTTGATGGAAAAGATTAATCCAAGATGGGAATTTTCCATACAAACTATAAAAGACATCTATGTGTAAACCTTGAGGTAGCTTATATTGAGCATAATAGAAAAGGAGGTTAAGGAATATTTAAAGAAAAATGAAGAGAAATTAACTCTAAAATTCAACACTTGTCTGGTACTCATGAAAGATATTGAGCATGTTGTAAAGAAAAAGTCAGCATAAGTGACAAGGATGATGAAGATGATCAAGAAAAGGATGAAGAGGGAAATGATAAAGAGACAATACATTTTGATACTATTGATTATGAAGAGGAAAAAGAGAAAGAGGCTACTAACAAAGGAACGCAGGATGATGAGGAAACTAACCTAGTTAAGATTTCTGCAATAGTTATTGCCTCATTTCCTCACTTCCCAAGAAAAATAGTGACAACATCAAGCATGGAGACAACCTCAATAGGATTGATTATGACTACCATTGACAACACAAACATCCAATGAATCTTTGCACCAGTTCAGCTCAACACATCATTGACTAAAGAATTAAGTACTTCATCTACTGAGATGTAAACTCTTCCCTCTTCAATTGTGATTGAGACATCAATTTTGGCTACTTCAGGTATTTCTACTAGTATTTCTACAATAAGTGTAGTATCAATTTTTGCAACAAGTCCTATTATGTCTACTATTGTTTCCATTCCTAGTAAGCAAGAAATAAGTGTAAGGATAGTTGAGACCAAGCCTCAACTGAGCACAAAGTTTTTGGGCCAAGGAAAAGAAAAGGAGGACAAAATAGATCTTGATGAGGAAATTGTAATCCTAAATTGGGACATTTCCAAGCTTAATCCAGATCAAATGTAGACATTTGGTGAATGTCTCCAAAAGAAAGCCAAGCAACAAAGGCTAAGAAAGGAAGGAGACAAAGAATTTAAAATCATTGAGGTTGTAAAGAATATTTTGACAGAGGCTATAGGTATAGAGGTTGATTCTTCTCAACCAGTTTTGTATCAATTGGCAGAGGTAGTCCATAATTTTAGCAAAGACTTGGATGAACAAGACAAGTTATTACAGAAAGAAGAGAAGAAGTTTAAAAATAAAGTGTTAGAGCACATTGCTCAATAGATTTCCATCTACCAAGTAGAACTCTCTACCATTTTGGGTTCTCTGGAAACCTCTTATACTAATGTATCATCACTTTTTGATAAGTTATGTGATGTTTTAAATTTTACTAAGGAAATAAAGGACAAATTGTCCAAGATTGATGAAGATCTCAAAGCAAGTGCTTAGTAGTTGCAGCTTGAACCAAGTTCAAGTTCTGCTCATTTCAATAAGATCAAATTTTTGATAGATATGTAGGTAGAATTGCTTAGAGAAGTAGCAAGAATTGGATCTACATTGGTAGAAATCCATAATATTATTCTTCCTAACATGGATGCACTACAAAAGCATATTTCTCATGCAAAAATCCTCATCCATGACAATAATTTCTCTATAGTAGACCACATGATTGAGTTGTCAGTAGAAGTGCAAATTGCATTGCACAAATGTAAGGTATTGTAGGATAATTGGGAAAAACTTTGGCACTCATATTAAAGGTACATTCATACTTCCTATCTCATTTTGGCATTACTATGTAAATATATAGAATAAATCTTTGGCATTAATGTCAAAAGTGGGGAGATAGATAGAGAAAGATGTAAAAAGTTGTAAAAATAATGTGGAAGAAATATGTGAAAGAAGAATGTACAACATGTACAACAAGTATATATTGTATATAGCAAGGATATGTATTTAGATGTATATTATATTGTATATTATAGTATGGAGGAACCTTACCATGTACATATTTATATCTTACAAAACCAATTTTTAAAAATCTCAAAAACAATATACTCTATTGAGCTAGAATCACAAGGTAATGGATAAAGGTATTTAGGAACCCTTTTTGAATTCAATTTTGTCTGATAAGTGTTTTTTCCAATAATGCCAAAGGGGGAGATTGTTGAAATATCAATCAAGTTTGTTATTAGCGACATACACTTATTCAGATTGTAAGTACCTACCGAGCTTATTGTATAGTTAACAATGTTAACCAAGAATTTTAGTTGTTACCAAGTTCTATAGTTGCTACTAAGTCCTTTGGAAAAATTTCAATGTGTACCAAGTAGTTACAACAATTGTGAAGATTAGCAGTGTAAATCGAGCATCTCAGTGTATGCTGAGTTTACTAGTGTAAACCAAGCTGTGCAATGCTTACCAAGTTCATAGTTGATGTGATGCGAGTCCAGTGTTAACCAAGATACTCAGTGTGAATCAAGTGATTTAGTTTATATCAAGCTCATAGAGGAAGCATTGACCAAGTTACATAGTGTGAATCAAGTGATTCAATCTATATGCCAAGTTTTATAGTATTTATTGAGTTAGTAGTGCAGACAGAGTTCAAAACTACTTAGAAGTAATCAATATGGATTGAGCTTATACGTCTATGGAGTACATGACAATTCCAAGCATTGAAAATGGACACCGAGTATCAGAACCTCAGCGAGTCAGTCTTCAAAACCCAAGTGTCTATATTTTTGCCGACTTTGTAATAGTTATGTAAACTTGTATTGTGGCCAACTTTGTAATTGTATAATTGGATTGGTATATATGTAATGAATTGTATCATATCCAAATATATCGATGAAATGTAATGTAATCAAATGTAATTAGAGAAGAGAAGAAAGAGAGAATTACAAAGGCTAAAAAATTATAAGGAGCAGAAAAGATATATCTATTATAGCCAGGTGATTTATACACTCAAAGGAATCTCATTCAACAAACCAAGTTGCAGATCAGAGATCAACTACTACTTCATCCTAATATATGGATCAATCAAATCCTTTAACAAGGTAGACCTAACAGTCTTATGCAATTATCTTTACTGAGTGCATACTTCATTGTATGTTTTTAAATCCTTTAACAAGGTGGACCTAGTAGTCCTTATTGCTCCTAACAGGGCAGATCATCAAAAGTGATCAATGTAAGCCTTAACAGGCCAAATTTATGCTACATTACTAATGTTTGTGGTTATCATCCCCACCCTAGTTTTACTTTCTATTTGGATGGTTTATGGGTCACCAAATCTATGTGTCAAAGTGTTATGTATGCTTTCATGTTTTTAGTTGCTTATGCATACAATTAGATTAGAATATATGCAAGGTTTAATTGGGTAATTAAAGATAAAAGTTGTAAAGTTATTGATTCACCCCTACCCTCTTAGTAACTTAGCATTTCATAATATTTTGAATAGGAGATGATGTGGATAAGTTCGCTCATCATGATATTACACTTTCAAAAAGTTATTCCAGATACAATGTGACAAATTAATGTTATCGCTAAGTGTAACATGTTCTTAATGAGGTCTTATAATAATGAATTGAGAAGGTGTAATATCCAACTTAGGGAATTGTTTTATGGATTCATCATAAAGGAAGTGTTGATAATTGGCTAATGGAGATATATAATTGTTGTCATTTATGGAAATACATGATGTACATGCTTACAGGAAACCTCAAAAATAAAGATACTTAGGTTTTGGTAATCAAAAAATTGTCTAAGTATGGAATTTGGTTTACAACAGTGTATTTTTTTTTTGTAACTTATTGCCGATGTCATGTTATGACTAGCAAAGTTAGATGGAGATTATATACATGTTTATGATGATGTGTATAACCTTGAAACTTAGTATGTATAGAAAAGAGATATTTTTCTTTTGATGAAACGAAATGGTAGAATCGAAGGAAAGGATTATTTTAATTACTTGTCCAATTAGGGCCGACATCCTAGATGTTTACTCTAAGTTGGAAAAGTGTATCTTGGTCTTAACTGACTTAGCAACAATTTGTGTAAAGGCATGGTATTTATGCAAAGGAAATCTTGTAGATTCAAGTGTGTAATCATGCTACCTTGAAGAAATTATGTTGAGCAATTATATGCAAACTTTTGTGAAAGTAATATATGCAAAGTTTGTGAAGCTATTTCAAGATCCAAAATTGAATTGAGAAAGTTTCTATATTCCACAAGTCCTATAATTTTTTGGAAATGAGCTCTTCTTGTAATTGGAAGTGCATGTTTGGGTAGTGGGCTCATCTTGCATTTACTATACTACAACTCCTAACAGGGTTGGAATCTCCTAATAGGGATTCAAAGTCTCCTAACAGGTACTCCTTATATTGAATTTTCTCATTGACTCTTAACAAGATCCATCCTCTAACAACATACTTATATATCAATATATTATCTAGTGGGTATCATCTCCACTAGGGTTTTCCCTTGGCCAAGGTTTCCCTTGTTAACAAAATGTTGTGTTATGAGTTATCTTTGTGCATGGTTACTATTACTATTCAACATTAATTTATTACTTTGTTACATATGGCTTAAAGTAAGAAATAATATCTAGTTGGAGACTAAAGTTTGTGTATTACTGATTGACCCCCCTCTTAGTAATCCCTATTTCTAATAATTGGTTTTAGAGTGAAATTTCTTTGAAGAGGCTTAAAAACTTAAGTAAGATCCCTATGGATATGGAACAATTGATGAAGAACCTTGAAGAGGCTCTTGAACAAATTGATCTTCTTACTGAAGAAAGAGATAAGTTGAAAGAAAAATATGAAGACTCCAAAGCATACATTGGACAATTGAAGAAAAAGATTGAACATCTCAAATCCAAGCCTAAATCTACTGAATCTAAAACTACTGATGATTATTATTCAAAGATGAAGACAAAGTACAAAATCTTAAAGCATGAATTGAAGATTATGAATCTAAAGTTGACTTTAAGAAATTATCCTAGCAAAGTTGAGTCTAATTTGAAAACTGAAAAAATACAGATTTACGAGTAAATCTAGCAAAGAAGACATCTCAATTTGAAACATTGAAAGAAGATCATGAAGAACTTCATAAATATAATACTATTCTAAAAGGTAAATTAACTCAGTACAAGCAACAACATGAGAAGATTTATTCTTGCAAAGAAAAGCTTGATGATTCAATATCAATACAGAGACTTACTTATGATAAGATTAGTATTGGTTATCTATTTATCATGTTTGTAAAGAAACCTGAGATTAGATTAGATCTAAAAGAAAAAGATAAATCTGATGATAAGATTGAATCCACTCAATCTTTTGATAAATCTAAGGAAGTTGAAATTTTAGATGAACCAAAGAAAGTGGAATATCCTAAGGAAACCAATGATGAATTTAGAGGTAAGTGTTTTTTATGTAATGAAATAGGTCATATGAAAATAGATTGTACTAATAAATCATTTAATCATGTTAAGGAATTTTATTGTCATAATTTTCATGTTAAGGGCCATAAAGAAATTAATTGTAGGAAACCTAAGTATGATAATGATAGAGGAATAGTAGAATGTCTAGAATACCAACCCTATAGATAGAATAAAATCTAATGAAAGGATATCAAGAAAAGGAAGACATTATGAAGATAGAAGATAGATCACGTGTTATAAATGTAACAACTTTGGACACATAGCTCAAAATTGTCATGCACCTAACGATCAATAGAATCCTAGAAGAAGATCACCAATATGTTAGTTATGCAACACTTCAGACACACAAAAAAGTATTGCAGAATGGATAGAAACTTCAAAGATAGAAGGAACAATGGAAGAAAAATCAAAAATTGAAGGAACGATGGGAGAAACATCAGAAATAATAGAAGGAACCATGAGAGGAACTATGAAACTAACAAAGATAATGAGGAACAAATAAGTGTAGTAACTAAACTTTGAGAAGAATTCAAGGAGGCATTTGTAAAAGGATTGGACATCTCAAAAGAAAAAATAGATGATGATGAGATAGGAAGATCAAAGTCAATTATCAAGTTTGATTCAAGTAAGTTGAATTCAACTTTTTTACAACACCAAAATTTGAGAACTTCATTCAAATATTGAATTAGAGGTAGCGAAGTTGGGAAAAGGTGTATCAAGTTAAGTTTAGATGGTACCTAATCTTTCTTATAATTTGGAGCTCATCTAAACAAGTCAGGAAGGAATTAAGAGTTACTAGTATTACATAAAAGGTTAATTCTATAGTAGAAGATGAAAACTATGTTTTTGTAGAAAATTCCATGAAGCAAAGTCTCGAGAAGCATTGTCATGATGAAAGGAGGCTATAGCAAACCTTGGGTGGCATTTGAAGATTAGATAGATGATCTTGAGCAGTTATTTGACTATATAATGTAATGGAAAACTTTTCCCTATTTGAAAAGTATGTAGGTAATGCAAATTCAAGTTGATGGAATAAATGGAGTACATAATTGATATTCACTTCATTGCAAATACATCCAAAGAAAAGAGCACTTGGAAGTGACTTGTCAAATGGATTTCAAAGAAAACCATATTTTTGGAAAGAGGTATTTTATCATTTTTCCACAAATTTGTTCTGTAAAAGTTCATATTTGATACAATCATGGATATGTCAGTAGTGCACAATGTTGAGAATGAGGACAAACCTAAGTTGAAAGTTGTTTCTATGAAACCCATATAAGGAAACCCTAACTCAGTGTTATCCATTATTCCAAACAATTTAGTATATTTGGAAGATGTAGGAAGTTATCTTAATAGTAAATTTGAATCCATTAGGAGTGAATACATGAACAAGGATATGGAATTAGTTTTTAATCACCACATAACTATGAAGCCTGAACATTTAAATGAACTAAACCTATTCAAATATCATTGCTACCATGAATTAGACATGGATGAATGGACAAAAATCATATTAAGAATAATACATAATGGGAAACTATGGATGAAAGGTAGCATAATTGATATTTCTTCCAAGTTTATTCATGAGGTAATTGGTCTTAGAAAACAAGGTAGTGTACCTATAAGTGAGAAATTGGTTAAGAAGAAAGTTGAAAGTTATACCAAAGCAGTGTATAATGGAAAGGACTGGCTGATCAACACCATTAAGAAAGATGATATAAGATTCCTAAGTAGAATCATTGCCTATTCTATATGTGCAAGCTCAAAGATTGATGAATTATTAGTCAGATTCATCTATGCAGCATACAAAATATGTATAGAGAAGGAACAAATAAACCTCAGTGAAATTCTGAGAATACAATTACTTAAGAACCTAGAAAAGATCAAAAGGACTAAGAATAATGTGTTTAGATTTCAATCACTAATCAATCACATATTCTTTTGTGTACTTAAAATATTTCCATATTTTTTGGTCACAAAGATAATGAGCAGTGATAGATTTACAATGGAGAAGATCACAAAAGTATGCATAAGACATCCTATAGATAAGATATTGGATAATGGAAACCTAATAATGAGGACATTTTAGAATGAAATGAGATAGAGATTTGGAATTGCACCTACAATTGTAGATAGATTTAAAGATGACATTTTTGTTATGATTGATATAGATTTTACTTATATACAAGCAATAGAACCTCTAGAAACATTCTTTATCCCTTGGGTTATGAATTAAATGATGATATAATAGTTGCTTGTATTGATTTATTATTGAAATATGAGAAGGATAAAGTAGAATACAGATTTGGAACCTATGATAAGATTACCCATTCAACTCATTTGGCATCCTTGGAGAAGACATCTCATAAGAAGATAGAGTCTATAATGAAGAAATCTTTATCAGAGGCCGGTATGATTGAGAGTAAGTTTGAGGTGGTCAAGCAAACCATGAAACAAGGCATATTAAATGTACAACTTTTATTAGTATCTATTGCAGAGACATCTTTGAAACATAAAATTCTATATGTAGCAGTGTCAAATGTGCAACCTAGTGAGTTGAAGATAAAATCTGAGAAATTGGTGGAATCTATGACCACAAAGACAAAAAGTGTCAAGCAACAAGCCAATAGACAAGGAAAGAGGAAAAAGAAATTGTTGACAATTGTTTAATCTAGTGATGAAGAGGAAGAAGAACAAAAAGTAAAGCAAGAAGAGAAGGTGACAATGTCAAAGTAATTAGCAAGAAAATCTCAGCAACCCTAGAAGCTAAAGATAGAAAGATTAACTTAGCTATTTCTATAAAGGGTAACTTTGTTCAGATGAAACAATTTTATAACTTGTATAATAATTTTAAAAAAAGACCAGATTGATATCTCTACTGTGAAATATATTTTAGCAAAAAATTTGAAATTGAAGGATATTGAGGGCATAGTAAACCAAAAACTCTATGATAGTCTTATTGAGAAGAAGGCTTCAACAAGAGAAGAAGATTTAGAACTTTGGAAGTCTATGCTAAGAACTATTTGCAAGACTAATGATGAAGAAAATATTAAGAGGATATTAAATTTAAGAAATAAAGTAAGACCATTTTTGTTTATGGTGAGTGAGAAAGACAAATTAAGAAGTGAGACTAAAACAATAATAAGTCAGATGTTGAGAGAGTCTAAGGTAGCATCTCCACTAGCATTGAGAACCTCAAAAGTGTTAATGAGTGGTGACACTATGTAGATAGATTAGACCAATGTTACCATTAACATTGATGAGACTAGTCAATTTGAAGGTTTTGAACAAAATGAACCTAATACTGAGGATATTGAAGACAAATTGAGACAAATTGAAGAGGAAAAGAGGTTACTTGAAGAAGAAAAGAAGAAAGTAGAAGAGGACAAGCATAAATTGCTTGAGAATGAGAAGAAAAGAAAGGAAGAGGAGGAAAAGAAAAGAAAAATAGAAGAAGAAATAAGAAAGAAAATAGAGGAAGACAAGAAGAAGAGACTAGAAGAGGAAGAAAAGAGAGAAAATGAAACAAAGGAAAAAAAGAAAGAAGAAGAAGAGAGAAGAATAAAAAAGACAACCAAGAAGTAAAGGGAGGATGAAACTAAACCTTCTAGTTCATCTACTCCACTTTCACTTGCCAACTTAGCAACTGATGATGATGATCAAACTAAATTGATCTCATCCCTATCAAAACTTATTTAGAAGAATAGATCAGTGAAGAGCCTATAGAAAACCTTGATGGAGGTTACTAATAGACTACACAGTACTTTGGCAGTGTCGCACATAGAAGTAGATCTAGAATAGAGGGAATAGGAAGCGCTAAAATCATTTAATGAAGAATTTACTAACTTGTTAAGTGTTGTAGAAGTAAAGGCACATATTTCACATGATGCTAACTTTTTTAACACTATTTGCCAAAATATTAAGAATGATTTGATAAGTCTTGATACTTATATTAAGGAACTTAGAAAGTGTCAATAGGGTGGTAAGATATTGTACATTAAGTGTACTCTATCATATAAAATGACTAAAGATATTGATAGTCAGATAGGAGGAAAGATTAGTGAGCTAGAGGCTCTATCTAGCTAGATACAATACCCAGCTAGCAAGATTGTTGATTTTGAAGGACAAGTTGCTAGTATTCATAGAGGTATCAGGAAACTAGAACTTTAGAAAGAACAAATTTTGAAGAGAATATTAGATTTTAGACAATCTATTTCTTTGAATGTATCTTTTGTTGAGAAACAATTGGAGGAATGTGTCAAGACCAATGACACCTATTCTAAATTTTTGCACTCAGACCTTAATGTAGTTGAGATTGCATCATACGCTTTATGTGAAATTCTCACCTTAGGTGAATCTACCAAAGATACATGGACTAAATCTATGGATAATATTAAGGAAAATTTTGATGATTACATGAAGATTCTATCAACTTAAGGAAGGCCAACATTTTTGACAGTTTTTGACATTTTGACCTTTGTGATTAATGTCAAAGGGGGAGAAGTACACATGAAAATTGTTAAAGGGAGAAGTAAATTTAAAGGGAAAATTACATTGAGAGATATTGTAAAGTATATTGTAAGGGGGAGCATATGTAAAGATGGATGAATTGTAATAGATGTCGTGTGAATGTATTATTGTTAAAGTTTTTGTTGCTTAGCCAATTTTCCCTACTTTGTTGCCATCAATGCCAAAGGGGGAGATTGTTGAAAATTGGCTAATGGAGATATGTAATTTTTGTCACTTATGGCAACACATGATGTACATGCTTATAGGAAACATCAAAAATAAAGATACTTAGCTTTTGGTAATCAGAAAACTCTTCGAGTATGGAATTTGGTTTACAATAGTGCATTGTTTTGTTTGTAACTCATTGTTGATGTCATGTTATGACTAGAAACGTTATATGCATATTATATACATATTTATGATGACATTTATAACCGTAGAAGTTAGTAAAGACTATATAGAAAAGAGATATTTGTGTCTTGATGAAAAAGAATAGTGAAATTAAAGGAAATGATTATTCTAATTACTTGTCCAATTAGGGTTGAAATCCTAGATGTTTACTCTAAGTTTGAAAAGTGTATTTTGGTATTAGCCAACCTAGTAGAAATTTGTGTAAATGCATGGTATTTATGCAAGGGACATCTTGTAGATTCAAGTGTGTAATCGTGCTATCTTGAAGAAATTATATTGAGCAATTGTATGTGAAATTTTGTGAAAGTGATATATGCGAAGTTTGTGAAGCTATTTCAAGATCAAAAATCAAACTAAGAAAGTTTCTATATTTCACAAGTCTAATTACTTGTTTGGGAAGTGAGCTCTTCCTTTAATTGAAAGTGCATGTTTGGGTAGTGGGTTCATCTTGCATTTACTATACTATAAATCCTAACAGGGTTGGAATCTCCTAACAAGGATTCAAATTCTCCTAATAGGGACTCCTTATAATAAATTTTCTTGTTGACTCCTAACAAAGTCTATCCTCTAACAAAGAACTTATATATCGGTATATTATCTAGTGGGTATCATCCTCACTAGGGTTTTCTCTTGGCCAGGGTTTCCCTCATTAACAAAATATGGTGTTACGAGTTATCTTTGTGCATGGTTACTATTACTATTTAGCATTACTTTCTTGCCTTGTTATGTATGGTTTAAAGTAAGAAATAATATCTAGTTGTTGACTAACCTTTTTAGATTATTTATTTACCATCCCCTCTTAGTAATCCCTATTTCTATCAGGAATAACATTTTTCTTTGTTATGTATGAATGAATGAATGATTGAAAGAAGCATGAAGAGCTGAATAAAAGAGAAATAAGTTGATAAGCAGATCAAAGTGAAGTTGGAGAGAACTTTGTTGTCGAGGTTTTATTGTGAGATTTGAGGTTTGATATTTGGATCCGAAGTTTGTGACCTGGTCTAAAAGGTCTAATAGTGATTGCTCTAGTTGAGAAGATAGAGAGAATAGTATAAAGCATAGTACAAAAAATTATTCTACAAGGAATAGTTGAGAGATTAGTTGGTTAGTGTGTTTAGTGGTCTTGCCCCAGAAGCTATTTGGACGATGGGTCCTTATGCCTTCTACAACTCCTAATAGGGATGGAATCTCTTAACAGAGATTCAAAGTCTCCTAATAGTGACCTTTATGTACTAAATGTGTTTATAGACTCCTAAGAGCATCCATCCTCTAACAAGGAATATATATCAGTATATCTTTGTGGGCATCATTCCCACAAGGGTTTTTCCTCTGATCAAGAGTTTCCCTAGTTAACAAATCTCATATAATTGTATATGTGGATCTTGTTATGGTTGTTGTTTACTTTGATTGAATGGTTAAGTTTAATCAAGGTTGATAATTATTTTAATTGGATAACTGATTGACCCCCTAGTTATCTTGGTGGACTATTATTTATAACAAGTAGGACTCTTATGTTAACTAGTACTTTTACTCTTTCAACATCTTTTAGAATTTAATGATCTAGCATCTTCATCAACATGTAAAACTCTATCCTAGCCTTCTATTCTTTAATCTTTCCTTTGTTGGCATTGGGAACATTGAAATTCTCTATGCCCTTCTTCTCTATAGAGAAAAATTTTCCCACGAAAGCCTCCTCTTCTGGATCCTTGTCCTCTACCTCTTCCTCTTTGATATCTATTGTTCTGATCATGGAAATGATTGGAATTTCTTCTCCTCTAATTCTAACTTGTTAGTGAATATATTGTCCTCCAAGAAAATACATGCAAATTAACTCTAAATGCCCAAGTAAGAAGACTAATCAGCACTAACAATTGGGTCACTTCACTATTGAAAGTGTGTAAGCACCCTTTGAATTTATCTGGGTATAGCTCCCCATATATGATTTACATTAAATTTGAATATGGATGCTTTTAACTAGAAAGAACAAAAGGATTACAAACATCTACTTGTAAACACAAAGTAGATGCGAAAAGCTAAATAACTAAAAGAATATAAGTAGAAAATGACACAAAGTCCATTTACATGTTGCGTTACAAAGAGAAAGAAAGTCTAACCAAGTGAAGAATCAGAGCTTTGAAGACACTTTGAAATCAAATATATTTAGAAAACCATGATATTGGATGTGTTTAGAGAAAACTGAAGTTATACAAAGATAACGATCAATGGAAAGAAAACTGTCCAAATTCAAAGTTTTGGTATGCAATTGTCTCCTAAGTATCCCTTCTCTAAAAATGCAAAGACAACACATATCTCATTACATTATGCATCAAAATCATTACCTAAAAAGGAAACATAAATTCTGTCCCCTGTATTACATTCAAAATCAAAATATCCCCTCTTTTCCAACACACAGTTTAGAAAATTAAAAAAAAACTCTACTCTTTCTCCCTCGGAAGGACTAAAGAATCTGGAAAAACTCCCCCTTTGTTGTTGTAGTACCTAGTCTATTATTTTTAAAAGAGAAAGTAGAACCCTGTAGTTGCCTCTATTTTCCAATTTATTTCCTCATGCTATGATAACTATCCCATCTTTTGTTTCGTAAAGTATATGTTAGTTATTAACACTAACTTTGGAAACTGAATGCATTTCTTTTAAATTTTTCAAAGTTTACTCTTTCTCATTTGGAAATTTTATATGTCTTTATAATGTTTATATTGGAAGAAAACATCATAAGTGGCATCCATTAACAAATACACCTCATATCAAGTACATATATTAGCTTTTCAAGCATGGATGTAAGGGCATTATTCTGATATTCTATTTGTGTATTTCTCAAATTGAATCCACACTTTGAGTTGATAGATGGAGAAGACATTGCTAGTAGTAATATTGGAAATCACTATTCTCATTTAATTGGACCTCAAACCATGCATAAAACTCTCACCTTTAGATCAATTGAACACTTGAATTACTTTGTGTATTCCTTCTCTAAGATGCTTTGTATTTCCTCTAGTTCTTTGGCATATGTGCTTGAAGGAAGATTTTAATGTTGTTTCTAAACTCCAATACTCGGGAGTAGAAAGATCATATGCATGTACTACAGTCTCTTTATCAACTCAATGTTTTGCAAACATAGGTATACTTGTGAGCATCATCATCTTTAGCATTATGCTCTTGTTTTTTTTTTGAATTTGGCAATAGAATTTGATCTTGATACTTCTTTATCTGTATATTTGACTATACATATTTGTTTGCAAATGCTTTATCATATCTGCTAAGCTCCATATTGATGGAGACACATCCAAAGACTAGAACAAACAAACAAGAAAAGGGAAATATTATTATCAATGAAAAATGCCTTATGGGATTACAACTGTATGATTCTGGAGAAAGAAATCCTCCACACAGTACCTTCTCTCTAACTCCACTAAGAGTTGCCTTTACAATCCTATAAATGTTCTTAAATAAGCCCCAAATGGTTTAGGTTTAGGAATACATTCTAGAACATGCTAGTTGGCATCCAATAAAAAAATAGAAGGTTCCTGAAATCATGTTAGAAGTTAGTGTAAAATTAGAAGAATCTAGAAATGGTAGTCCAACTTCTGGGAGGCATAACTTTTGAACCCTAACTCTGATTGACAAACTGTTTACATTTTTGGAAATATTTCAAAGTGCTCTATAGCCCTATGGACAAGCTTCACTCATCCCTCATTTTTCAGCCTTCTATGAGGCCGTTTAGTGCCCCATATCTGACTTTGAACCGCTCTTAGGAGGTCTCCAGGAATCAAATAATTGTAATATCTTTCAAATAGTGAAGCCTTTTGACCTGATTCTTTTTTTGGACTATTTAAAATTATAAATATAACCATCCCTCCAATTTACACCCTCTAACTCACCATAATCATGGCTTAATTACATAGTCCTACTTTTTTGGCATTTACACGTATCCCAAGGTGCTTCAAAACTCTAACCCATAACAATAATAGTGGAACTATGAGAGTTGGAACCTTTATTTGACCCAAATGGGTATCCAAAAATGAAAACACATTAAACAAAAAACTATTTCTAAGCATTTTTTTTGGGTGATACAGGATTGCCCTTACACCACTGTATGCTCCTGCATCAGACACCCAAGGTAGATTGAAAAGAGACCCTATCACTTTATGGTAGAGGAAAACCCAAATGGGTAATCTCCACTATTGATATCCAATTTGAGTTCTATATTGGTCATCCTTTCCACTTCACCAGGTACTCTTCATATTGCCTATTTCTATTACTCTTACCCACATGACTATCCAGAATCTCTTCTATCTCTTCCTTCTTAGAAGTAGGAATTGGACATGGTTCAAGCATCAACCCCTCATCTGTGCCATCATCATGATATTTTGTTAAGTCTACAATGTTGAAGATAGGAGAAATGTGAATCCCATCCAACAACTCCACCTCATATGCATTTCTCGAGTCATGTTTCTTCAAAATTTTATAGGGGCCAAATTTCTTCATCTTTAGCTTGTTGTAAGTACCCACTAGAAACTGTTCCTTTCGTAAGTGTACCATAACCATATCCCCTTGTTGGAACTCCTTATGTCTGCTCCTTTGATCAGCCCTAACTTTATACTATTGATTCATCTTGGTAATGTGTGCATGGACCTCCTCGTGTAGGCTCTTGATATATTCAGCAAATTCTTCTGCCTCAGCACTTGTCCTCTCCCCTTGCTCCATCTTCCTCAATTTTGGTGCAGTCCTTGGGCTACTTCCATACACAATTTGGAATGATGATCTACTAGTACTCCTATTTATAAAGTTATTGTAAGCAAATTCTACTTGTGGTAGAATCAAATCCCACTCCTTGGGCTTATCTCCCACTAAACACCTCAACAAATTGCCCAAACTTCTATTTACCACTTCGGTCTGTTCATCAGACTGTGGATGATGTGCAACACTAAACCTCAATTTTGTCTTCAACTTCTCCCATAAATTCCTCTAGAAATATCTCGCAAATTTAGTGTCTCTGTCAGAAACAATACTCTTTGGGAGACCATGTGGTCTCACAACCTCTTTGAAAAAAAAATCTGCAATATGTACAACATCATGAGTCTTGTGGCATGGGATGAAATGTGCCATCTTGGAGAACCTATCAACCACTACAAATACTAAGTCATTACTCCTTTGTGTCCTCAATATTCAAAGAACAAAATCCATACTTATGTCCTCCCAAGGCTTTGATGGAACATGCAATGGCTGATAAAGTCTAGTATTGTGACTAAATCCTTTGGCTACTTGACATACTTGACAACTCTACACAAATTTCTTCACATCTTGTGACATTTGAGGCCAAAGATAATGTTCTCTAAGAATGGCAATGGTCTTATCTCGACATAAGTGTCCTGTCATTCCCCCACTGTGTTTCTCTTTGATCAAGTTTTTCCCTCATGAAACTCCTTGGAATGCATAATTGACTATCCTTGAACAACATACCATCCTAAATCAAATAATCTAGCCACCTAGTTCTATCTATAGTAAAAGGTTCTTTGTGAGCCTTCCATACTTCAGCAAAATTAGGATCCTCAGGGTATAGATTCTTGAGTTCATCAAACCTAGCCACTTCAACCTACATTACTGTAAGCAACAACTGTATCCTACTCAATGCATTTGCAACCCTATTAGACCTTCCACTTCTATGTTTCAATACAAATGTATAGCTCTGCAAGAACTCTACCCACTTCATATGTATCTGGTTCAATTTACCTTGGCTATTTAAGTACTGCAATGCTTGGTGATCAGTATATAAGACAAATTATTTTGGCAATAAATAATTCCTCCATTTCTTTAAGGCTTGAATTATTGCATAGAACTCCTAATCATAAACATAATACTTCTTCTTTGCATCATTCAATTTTTCACTAAAATATGCAATAGGCTTACCTTCTTGGCTCAATATAGCCCCAATAACACTACCACTAGCATCAAAATCTACCTGGAACACTTTAGTAAAATCTAGAAGTGCCAACATAGGTTGCTTTATCACCTTCTTCTTCAACAATTCAAAATTCCTTGCAGGTACTGTAGTCCACTAGAACTCTTTCCTATCCCTCCTTATTGTTTCAGTCAAGGGTGCACATATGCCACTAAAATTCTTAATGAACTTCCTATAAAAGCTAACTAGATTATGAAATTATCTCACCTCAGTAGCAGACCTTGGAGTAGGCCATTCCAAGATGGATTTTACCTTCTTTGGATCCATTTTGAGACCCTCAGATGATACAAAAAATCCCAAGTAAACTAACTCCTTTTTTACAAAGCTACACTTCTTCAAATTAATCAACAATTTCTCTTCCCTCAACCTTTCAAGGAATTTATGAATGTGCAATAAATGTTCATCTAAAGTCTTGCTGAAAATTAAAATATCATCCAAATAGACAATAACAAATTTTCCCAATAACTTCTTTAGTACCTCTTTCATAAGCCACATGAAGGTGCTTGGCACGTTGGTTAGTCCAAAAGGCATGACTAACCACTGATATAGACCCTCCTTTGTCTTGAATGCAATCTTCCACTCATCTCCCTCTCATATCCATATCTAGTGAAAGCCATTCTTGAGATCTATCTTTGTGAAGTATTGAGCTCCACTCAAGTAGTCCATAAGATCATCTGTTCTTGGCAAAGGAAACCAATACTTGATGGTTATCCTATTTATAGCATGGGATTCTATGCATATTCTCCACTCTCCAACCTTCTTTGGTGCTAGTACTGTAGGTACTACACATGGACTCAAGCTCTCTTGAATCAAACCCTTCCTCAATAGCTCCTAAACTTGTCTATTTAGCTCCTTAGTTTCAGTAGGAGTCATCCTATGAGTAGCCTTGTTAGGGAAACTAGCTCTAGGGGTTAAATCTATTTGATGACTGATCTACCTTATTGGTGGCAACCCTTCTAGAACATTATTAGAGATGACATCTCCAAACTCACTTAATAGATCTGAAACTTCATGTGGAATTTCACTACTACCTTATCTTTTCTAGGAATCAAAGCATAACACATACGCTGATGTTTTATACCATCCAAAAAGTTTCTTCCATCAACAAGACATATCCTAGCACTACTGCTTACCTTTTCACCTTCCTTAATCATGGGCTTCAATTCATAGCGAAGTCCATCCTTTGTCAGAGAGTATGTATTTGCATGACCATCATGTACAACATGTCTATCAAATTGCCATGATTTTCCCAACAATAGATTGCAGACATCCATTGGAATAATTTCATAGAGAACTTCATCATGGGAACTCCCAATCTTGAACTTTACCAAACACTGTTCACTGACTAGGACCTTCAGACACCAAGTTGTCAGTGCTGCCACCACCAATAATCACATCACAACACTTATCCTCACACTTGCACTTGTTACAAAAAAAACTCCTCCTTTGTCCAGGTTCAGTCTCACCACTTAGTAAGACCCTTTCATTCATGAGAACCTCTCCTCTTTTTGCATCCATAGAATGTGATGACTGTGCATCTTTGTCCACATGAGTAACCCTTGCTTGACCATTAGCTCTCATATCTATCCTTCCTTGTCATTGAGAGCATTCAAAGGCACAATGACCTTCTTCATTGCAATGAAAATAGGTACCAAAAAAGCATTCTCTTCCTGATCCTTGTCTATGTCCTCTACCTCTTCCTCTCTGATCTCTAAAGTTTTGATCACGGGAGTGATTGAAACCCTCATTTCTCTAGTTTTTGCTAGTACCCACATCTTCATTTTTCTTTTGGGTCTCATTTTGGCCTCTAGATGACCTACTGCCACCCCTTCCTCCTTGACAATGCCCTCTTTGCCTTCCTTCAAACCTTTTATTTAGCTTCTCTTCAACTCATAGGGCAAACTAGTATGCCTCTTCAATGCTAGTCATTCTAACCAGACTTAACTCCTCCTGAATGCTAGGTCATAACACACTAAGGTAATGGGAAACCTTCTCCTTATTTTCTTCTACATGCCCTACCCTAATAAGAAGTTAGTAAAATTCCTTCGTATATTCTTGGATAGATTTTCCTACTTGCTTTAATCCTTGGATTTTCTTGAACAAATCAAGCTCGTAGTCAATAGGAATGAATTGCTTCTTTAGTTTGTCCATCATGCAATCCCATCTTGCAATTTTCTCCTTTCCTCTTCTATTTCTTTCTAGCTGAATCTCTTGCCACCAAAATTTGGCATGAATTTTAATTTTGGCCTTTGCAAACTTAACCCTATCTGGATCCCTGATATCCTCATACTCAAAAATACTCCTCTAGTTCATTGATCCAGTCGATCAACTCATCCAGGTTTAGATTTCCTCAAAACATATCCACATTAATTTTAGGTCTTTTTCCAAGCTTAGAAATGGCCCTAAAAATCCTATCTTCTACCTAATTTAGGACTTCCCCTTCACCTTCCCCTTTTTGTCCAATTTCTTCTTCTTCATTTTCTTCCTCACTTTCGTTGCCTATGGAAACATTCAATCCTTTATGGATCTCCTCTTGTAGTGCTTGAACTTTCCTTTGGAGGGCTCTAACCTCATCAAGATTAACAGCTCCAACCCTTCCACCATGCTCTCTTCATGGAGGCATCTTCTTGACTCAAACCCACAACCACACAGTCCTAGTGCAAACTACCTCACAGTCAGTGCTCTGTCTACACACTCAGGAAAACCAACTTTGATACCACTTGATGGAGATACATCCAAAGACTAGAAAAAACACATAGGAAAAGAGAAATATTATTATCAATGAAAAATTCCCTATGGGCTTACAACAGTATGATTCTGGAGAAATAAATCCTCCACACAATACCTTCTCTCTAACTCCACTAAGAGCTGCCTTTATAATGCCAGAAATGTTCTTAAATAAGCCCCAAATGGTTTAGGGTTAGGAATACATTCTAGAACATGCAAGTTGGCATCCACCACCAAAACAGAAGGTTCCTAAAATCATGTTAAAAGTTGGTGTAAAATTAGAAGAATCCAAAAATGGTAGTCCAACATCCGGGAGGCATAACTTTTGAAATGTAACTTCGATTAACAAATAGTTTACATTTCTGGAAAAATCTTGAAGTGCTCTATAGCCCTATGGATAGAATTTTCTTTTTCCCCATTTTTTGGTCTTGTATGAGGGCATTTAGTGCCCCATATTTGACTTTGAAGTGCTCTTAGGAGGACTCAAGGAACTAAATAATTGCAATAACTTTCAAACCGTGAAGCCTTTTGACTTAATTCTCTTTTTGGAGTATTTAAAATTACAAATATAACCATCCCTCTAATTAACACCCTCTAACTCACCATAATTATGGCTCAATTATATAGTCCTACTTTTTTGGCATTTACACATATCCCAAGGTGCTCTAAAACTATAACACAAAACACTAATAGTGGAACTATGAGAATTGGAACCTTTATTTGACCCAAATGGGTATCCAGAAATGAAAACACATTAAACAAAACTATTTCTAAGCATTTTTTTTTGGGTGATACAGGATTGCCCTTACACCACTAGATGCTCTTGCATCACATACCAATAGAAAAAATAGGCTGACCCTTTTTGCAATATTCTGTCATTCCAATGAGTTGAAATTCTTAGACATCACTATACACTTCCCTTGTGCCCACTATGATCTAGCATAGAAGATCATGTTAATACATATGTGGTGGAACAGGCCCACCCATACGTGGCACTACAAGGGTCCTCTTAGTATATTTCATTTATATTCAACATTCTATCGAGTAGCTTGTAGATTCCCCCTTGTGACTCTATAATAACCACTAGTGATGATCTGGTTCCTTTATTCAAGTTGATATGCGGCTATTGATATCTTTATTTTAGGATTTGGTGTAAAATCATGCATCCTAGTTTGTATACTTCTAACTATGGATGTGTTCATCATGCTAACTTTACTACTTCATTTTGTATAGTTGATAGAATTAGCACTTGTAGCCTTGGATTTTTTTTTTGGTTATCATACATTCACTGCTAAAGCCTTTTCCAATTCATTCTTATACCTCTTGTCCTGTGCTTGCATGTGGAAAAAGAGTCTATGTGGCTTTTGCATTTGAATTATCACTATAATAGATGATTTCCACCATCCCAGATTCTAGTTTCAAACTATGTGTATATGGAAAATGATATAAACTTTAATCACATGTTTGACTTGGTGTTATGATTTCAAATATGCTTTGTTATTGATTCATTTGCTTCTAATGGAGAGAAAGAATCCAATGGTGATAAGTGGTTTTCATACATTGATCTACCTCAACTATTATCAGGTTTTCTATGTGTCTCCATCTTTTACGCAAGACACCCATCAAGAAGCATTTCCTAGCTCATGTTTAGTGATCTTGTTTTGGTTTGGGTAGAGATGTGACATATAAGGACTTCTCTATGTTTTTGAGCAACATTTTCAGTTTTGGAAACAAATTGTTACATGGAAACTTTGACTTCATTATCCACTGCCCACAAGCATTTCATTGGACACTTCATATGTGTTCTCCATGTTTCTTCATGATGGAACCAAATTATCTCATCCTATTATGTGCTTGTGATTATTTTGAAATGTTCAAGCATATTGTCACATTAATTGTGTATCCTTGGCATGCATATATATATATACATATGTATATATATGTATATATATCTACATATATATATATATATATGTATATATATATATATAAATGTATATGTATATATGTGTATATATATATGTATACATATATGTATATGTATACATATACATATATATATATATATATATATATATATATATATATATGTATGTATGTATGTATATATATGTATACACATACATATATGTATATGTATACATATATATATATATATATATATGTATACATATATGTATGTGTATACATATATATATATGTATACATATATGTATGTGTATACATATATATATGTATATATATATCTATACATATATATATGTATATATATATCTATACATATATATATATATATATACATACATATATATATATATATACATACATATATATATATATATATATATACATATATATATATATATATGTATGTATGTATGTATGTATGTATGTATGTATACATACATATATATATGTATGTCTGTATACATATATACATTATATATATATACATATATACATATATATCTATATATATATATACATATATATATATATATATATATATATATATATATATATATATATATATATATATATATATATATATATATATACATACATACTTATATATGTATGTGTATATATATATATATATAAAAGTGAGGAGTCCCCTTTACACCGAGTCACTTTCATATCTTAATGCCACCATTCCTTTATCAAAAACTCTATACCAAGCACACTCGGGTAGCAATTTATCACATGATTCATGTGTTTTGCTGATGATGACCTCTATATTGGGTTTGGGATTATTTACTTGTTTTGTAGCAACATAAAGCAACTTCATTGCATGGCAAAGGATAGTTCTCAAAACCGAGAGCATACTTTATTGGACATAAGATCAACTCTAAAATTTGAGGTCTATAATACAAGACACATGAGATGAAAACATTCAATCAAGTGATTGATTGGTAACCTCAATGTGTATTCAATCATATAATTTGGATGAGATTCCCTTCTATATTAGATTGCTAAGATATCAACCATATCTTTGCATGGCCTCAATTCAAGACTTCAAAATCAAGGAAACTGTGCGTGTGAACTATGAACCTAAACCTTGTTTGCAACTAAATCCATCAGACTAGATCTTCACAATATTGATTTGCAATTTTGTACTTTCTTGAAATTGTTGAACTAACAGAACCTGAACTTGAATCGAGAAATCTACATTTCAAACAATAAATTTTGAACTTTTCTTGAATTGAACCTACAAGATGCCCATATGAACCATTGAACCACTTCAAACTACTTTGAACTACTTTGAACCTTAGTTCAAAGCGATTCGTAAACATAAATTAATTTTTTTTAAAACTGTGTCCATATTAGGTACCAATAGGGGCTCTAACTGTGTAACTAATTTTGATGCAAAAGCAGAGAACTCTAGAAATCTTTGGTAAAAGACAAATGCCTTGTCCATTGGGCCATAGAGTCACTAAGAAGAGAAAATTGGGAGCTTCTTGCAAAGAGGGTGAAGGGGAGGAGGGAAAAGCCAACTAACCAAAACATTTGAACTACTAGCAAGTAGAAGCTTGCACATTATTCAAACTAACACTACACACACCAAAAACATATTTACAAAATATATACATAGGTAGGAAGTAAACCTACCATGAGAACCAAAAGAAAGAAGAATTCATGTAAATCCAATTGTTGGCTAGGAGAAGTAGGAGCCTTTCTTCATTAACAAACCATGTCTTAATAAAGTAGCTCCATACCATTTCCTTCTGGTGACCTCTTTAATGCTAAAACTCAAGCTCATAGTATGCAAAATTTTAGCAACCCAACATTCTATTCCAAACAACCACAGCTCATCATAGAATTCCTCTTCACTCAAGAATTGATCTTTAATATCTATAGGGTTAGATTCCACTTCAAGCTGAAAAAAATAAAATGCAAGAACCTTACCAAGAGATGATGCACAATACCTAGAAATGTTGTCATCAAGATTCAATTTTTGCACATTATCCTTGATGTCATGATCAACTTGCAGCCATAGTGACACTTCATCCAACATTGGATCAACCCTTGAATATGTAATTTCTTCATCTCTTTCAAGAACCAAACTATCATCAAACATGCCACAAATTCCATATTTTTCCCTTTCCAAAATGCCATCGCATATTTCAGCATTACTCCCACGATCCAAATCAGAAAAACCATGTATAGATGAATGAAAAGGAAAACTATCAATGAATACTTCATTCTCAAACTAAATTGAATGAATACCTAAGTCATCATCAAATAAATGTTTCGACTTGAGTGATGATAGGAATGTGTCTATGATTTCCTCTTCCTCATTAAGAAGAGTGTCCTTTAACATGCTGGTTGAGACATCACTAGGTTGAAGGCCAACTTCATTCCTCTTTTCTTCAAGAAGAAAATCAGCACAAGGAGTTTCATTCTAGTGCATATTTGTCTCCTCCCTATGAAGGATTGGATCATCATCAAATGGGCTGACTTGAGAGAGATCTTCTGGCTGAAGAGATAACAAGAACTTGCTTATGATCCTCTCTTCTTGATCAAGGAATGTTCTTTTCCATGTTTTAGCTAGGCTATCTATAGGTTAAGTGATAACTTCAGCACCTCTTTCTTCATGAGAATGAAGCTTTTCCATATGCACTCTCACCTTGTCATAATTACATATTTCATCCTCGAACCAATCAAATCTTTCCATGGGCTGATTACTGATTTTCAAGCATGAGGAATCATCTTCATTTTTCATGAAAGTTGGAAGATCACTTTCAAACTACATGGTATTCTAAAAATTTTCACCAAGAAAACTTTTTAAAGAAAGATGATCAATATTATTTTCACCCATTTCATTAAAAGTGAAGGATTGAAATTCTGGCAGCAAGTTTTCTAATTTCTCACAAATAGGAACTTCTGAAATGAGATGACTGTCAACTCTCTCAAAACTGAAACTTTCTAAAACTGAAGAGGAGAAAGTTTTAGAGGCACCTCCATTAAAATCAGCATTACCTATAAGGTCTGCTACTGCATTGTTTTCAAAGTGAAAAGATCCTAGAATAGGGCTATTTTTAGGATTCTCATCCCAAGAGCCAATGTCCTCACAATCTCTCATGAAATTTAAAGATTTATCCACTAACAAAGCATCACTAGAAAGCATTTTAATGGAATTATTAAGAAAAGAGTGATCACCATGATTTTCAATTGGAAAACTTTCTATGTGAGGTGGATAAAGATCTTGAGGCAAGAATTCATCATTATTGCTTACCCTTTCTCCATTGCTATCACATATATTCTCATCCATTGAAATTGGATCAGCATGAGGTTGGAGTAACTCTAACTGTACTTCTTGGTCATTCATGAAAAGGTGATTGAAGCACATGGGTGAAACTGAGATAACCGAGGCTTCATCGTCATCCACATCCAGATGCTTATTCAACCAAAACACTCTCTCCTCAAGTTCTTGCAAGTCTTTCAACTTGTGAAATCTTGTGCAGAGGCTTTTCCATAGTAGCCCAAACAAGTCATCATCTTCAAAGCTTATATTATTCTTTATACCCCAAGAAATGCTTTCTTTAAAGCTATCCATAAAGTCACTTAACACTTTATCATAAATATGATAAAGTTCCAGGAGAGAAGGGTGTGGCCTTGATCTTCTCATGACTTTTGTATTCGGCATGATCTTCGTAGAGAGTCTCCAATCTCCTACAAATGGAGATAATCATAAAAATAAGGAAGCAAATGTTAGGCACTTAAATCTTCACTTCAGGATCCCTAGTAGAGTCGCCTAAAATCTATTAGTGAACAGATTGTCCTCCAAGAAAATACATGCAAATTAACTCTAAATGCCCAAGTAAGAAGACTAATCAACACTAACAATTGGGTCACTTCACTATTGAAAGAGTGTAAGCACCCTGTAAATTTATCTAGGTGCAACTCCTTGTATATGATTTACAATAAATTTGAATATGGATGCTTTTAACTAGAAAGCACAAAATGACTACAAACATCTACTTTTAAACAAAAAGTAGATGCGAAAAGCTAAATGACTACAAGAATATAAGTAGCAAATGGAACAAAGTCCATTTACATGTTGTGTTAAAAAAGTCTAAGAAACTAAAGAATTAGATCTTTGAAGACACTTTGAAATCAAATATATTCAGAAAACCATGATATTGAATATGTTTAGAGAAAACTAAAAGTTATACAAAGATAACGATCAATGGAAAGAAAATTTCTCAAATTCAAAGTTTTGGTATGCAATTGTCTCTCGAGTCTCCCTTCTCTAAAAATGCAAAGACAAAAAATATCTCATTACATTATGCATCAAAATCATTATCTAAAGGAAACATAAATTCCCTCCCCTGTGTTACATTCAAAATCAAAATATCCCCTCTTTTCCAAGACACAGTTTAGAAAAATAAATAAAACTCTGTTCTTTCTCCCTCGAAAGGATTGAAGAATCTAGAAAAAACCCCCCCTTTGCTATTATAGCACCAAGTTTGTCATCAGTAAAAGAGAAAGTGGAACCCTGTAGTTGCCTCTATTTGCCAATTTATTTCCTCATGCTACTTATAATTGTCTCTTGAAACTTCCATTGCATCTTTTGTTTCATAAAGTTTATGTGAGTTATTAAAACTGACTTCGAAAACCAAATGCATTTCTTTTAAAATTTTCAAAGTTTTATCTTTCTCATTTGGAAATTTTGTATGTCTTTATAATGTTTATATTGGAACAAAACATCATAAGTGGAATCCATAACAAATTCACCTCATATTGGGTACATATATTAGCTTTTCAAACATGGTTGTAAGGGCATTATTCTGATATTCCATTTGTGTATTCATCAAATTGAATCCACACTTTGAGTTGATAGATGGAGATGACATGGCTAGTATTAATATTGGAAATCACTATTCCCATTTAATTGCACCTCAAACTCTGAATAAAACTCTCACCTTCAGATTAGTCGAACACTTGAATTTCTTTGTGTATTCCTTCTCTAAGATGCTTTGTATTTCCTCTAGTTCTTTGGCATATGTGCTCAAAGGAAGATTTTAATGTTGTTTCTAAACTCCAATACTCGGGAGTGGCAAGATCATATGCATGTATTGTGGTCTCTTTATCAACTCAATGTTTTGCAGACATAGGTATACCTATGAGCATCATCATCTTTAGCATTAGGCTCATGTTTCTTTGTTGGATTTAGCAATAGAATTTGATCTTGATACTTCTTTATCTATATATGTGACTATACATATTTGTCTATAGATGCTTTATCATATCCGCTAAGCTCCATACCAATAGCAAAAATAGATCGACCGTTTTGGCAATATTCCATCATTCCAATGAGTTAAAATTCTTGGACATCATTATACAGTTCCCTTGTGCCTACTGTGATCTAGCATAGAAGATCATGTTAATAGATATGTGGCAGAATATGCCCACCCACATGTGGCAATATGAGGGTCCTCTTAGTATATTTCATTTATATTCAACATTCCATTGAGTAGCTTGTAGATTCCCCCTTGTGAGTCCATAATAACCACCAGTAATGATTTGGTTCCCTTATTCAAGTTAATATTTGACTATTGATATCAGTATTTCAGGTTCTGGTGTAAAACCATGCATCATAGTTTGTATACTTCTAACTATGGACTTGCCCATCATGCTGACTTTACTACTTCATTCTCCATAGTCGATAGAATTATCACATATAGCCTTGGATTTTTTTTTTGGTTATCATACATTCACTGCTAAAGTATTTCCAAATTCATTCTTATACCTCCCATCCCATGGCTACATGTGGAAAGAGAGTCTGTGCAGCTTTTGCATTTGAATTATCATTGTAATAGATGATTTCCACCATCCAAGGTTCCAATTTCAAACTATGTGTATATGGAAAATGATAGAAACTTGAACCACATGTTTGACTTGGAGGTATGATTTTGAATATTCGATGTTATTGATTCATTTTCCATAGATGGAAAGTAAGATTCCAATGGTGATAAGTGGCTTTCATACATTGATCTGCCTCAAATTTTGTTAGGTTTTCTATGTGTCTCCATCTTTTACACAAGAGACCCATCAAGAGGCACTTCCTAGCTCGAGTTTAGTGATCTTTGTTTGATTTGGGTAGACATGTGACATACAAGGACCACTCTACGTTTTCGAGCACTATTTTCAGCCATGGAAACATATTGTCGCATGTAAACTTTGACTTCATTATCCCCTACCTACAAGCATTTCATATGTGTTCTCTACATTTCTTCATGATGGAACTCAATTATCTCATCCTATTATGTGCTTGTGGTTATTTTGAAATGTTCAAGCATATTGCCACATTAATTATGTATCCTTGGCATGCAGATATATATATATATATATATATAGGTGATGAGTCCCCTTTACACTGAGTCACTTTCATATCTTAATGTTGCCATTCCTCTATCACAAACTCCATACCAAGTACACACAGGCAGCAATCTATCATACGATTCATGTGTTTTGTTGATGTCGACCTCTATATTGGGTTTGGGATGATTTACTTGTTTTCTACCAACATAAAGAAACTTCATTGCATGGCAAAGGATAATTCTCAAAACCAAGAGCATACTTTATTGGACATAAGATCAACTCTGAAATTTGAGGTCTATAATACAAGACACATGAGATGAAAACATTCAATCAAGTGATTGATCAGTAACCTTGATGTGTATTCAATCATATAATTTGGATGAGATTCCCTTTCGTATTAGATTGCTAAGATATCAACCATATCTTCGCATGGCCTCAATTTGAGACTTCAGAATCAAGGAAACTATGCATGTGAACTATGAACCTGAACCTTGTTTGCAACTAAATCCATCAGACTAGATCTTCACAATCTTGATTTTCACTTTTGTACTTTCTTGAAACTATTGAACTGACAGAACCTGAACTTGAATCAAGAAATCTATATTTTAAACAATAAATTCTAAACTTTTCTTGAATTGAACTTGCAAGATGCTTGTATGAACCATTGAACCACTTCAAACTACTTTGAACTACTTTGAACCTTAGTTCAAAGTGGTTTGTAAACATAAATTAAAAAGTTTTAAAATTGCGTCCATATTAGGTACCAACATGACTGCTACTTCTAGCCTCATCCTTGTTCTTTTGATCATCATTATGGCCACCATAAGATCATCTACTAGATTTTCCACCACGACATATTCCACTATTCTTGTTGTCAAACTTCTTCCTCAATTTCTCCTCAACTGTTAGGGAAAATTGGTATGCCTCCTCAATAATATTCATTCGAACTAGACTCAACTCATCCTAAATACTTGGCCATAGCCCATTACGATAATGGGTCACTTTCTCCTTATTAGCTTTTGCATGGCCGATTGTAATAAGAACTCAGTAGAACTCTTTGATATATTCTTGAATAGATTTTTCCACACTTCAACCCTTTCATTTTCTTCAATAGATCAAGCACATAATCCACATGAATGAATTATTGCTTCAGTTTAGCTATCATCCAATCCCATCTAGTGATTTTGTCCTTTCCCTTTCTATTTCTCTCCAACTAAACCTCCTGCCACTAGATCTTTGCACATCCCTTCAGTTTTGTCTTCACAAACTTGACCCTATCAAGATCTTCAATATCTTCATACTCAAATTACTCCTCTAGTTCATTGATCTAATTGATCAACTTATTTGGGTTAATTTTCCTAAAAATGTGGAAACCTCAAACTTAGGTCTTTTTCCAATCTTGGAGATCACCTTAAAAAGCCTCTCTTACTCTGGGTTTAGAACTACCTCTGCTTCAACATTTTATCCTTTGTTGTCCTCATCCTTTCTTTCATCTCTTATGGAAGATTTATTCCACTACACATTTGTTCTTCCAATGCTTGCATTTGTCTTTGGATTGCTCTAAAATCCTTAGGTGTAACAGCTATGCCTCTTTTGCCATGCTCTCTTTGTGGAGGCATCTTCGCACTTTCACTAAAACCCTAGTGCAAACTACCTCACATTTGATGATTTGTCTATGTGCTTAGCCCAACCATGGTCCTGGTGTGAACTATCTCATAGTTAGTGATCTATCCATGCACTCAAGAACTCTAGCTCTAGCACCACTTGATGAAGGGTGCTCCTCTTAATACCATAAACTCATAACATAAACAAAGAAACAATAGAAAATGCAAGAAAAAAATATGGACTTCTTATTATCTTCACAAATGAAAAATTAAAAAATTCACAAGTACAATATGCTAGCCCACATGGGTGCCTTCATTATAGTAATCTACAAGATTAAGTTGTAAACTATAACCCAAAGCTATTCTAGACAATGCTCAGGCCTTTCTTAAATAGGAAATTTTATGTCACTCGAAAAGGTTTTAGACATTCAAACTTAATACCTAGGACCAATAGACCCTAACAATACATATAGGGTCAGCCAAATACATCTTTGAAAATTATTTTAGGAATTTTAGGTAACCCAACTTTGGAACACTATATTTCTTGAACCGTTGCATCGATTGGCTATTATAACCATTTTTCAGAAATGCTATCTCATTATCTACAAGATCAAAATGATGCAAATGCCTTTCCATTGATTTTTTAGACCTCATCCAGTGCCTCTAAGGCCTTTAAAACTGAGTTCAAAGATTTTTATCCAAAATTTTCCACCAAAATCTACAATAACTTCTCTAATACTTAAGCTGGAGTAGTAAGATTTTTATGGTAGGTTTATAATTCTAAAATGATCCTTCATGTAGAAAATCAAAACATTTTGATCTTGTATGATAAACTTAAAAAAAATAGAAAGTTCCCAGAAATAGTAACCCCCCTGTATTCTAGTCCTTATTAAAATAGAAAAAAGCTGAAATTAAAAATATTTTTTTGTGATGCAAGATTTCTCTTACACCAAGGATGCTCCCACATCATAGTCAACGACTCTATTAGCATGACACTCATTGGTGTAGAGCACCCATGTCTGTCTATGATTTTTTTCTTTGTGTTTATAATAAATGGATAGATCTTTGAAGATCATCCTATTTTGGTTTTAGATCCATTTGATTGGTCAAGGATCTCTTAGGCAATCTTGTAAGCCTAGAGACACATTACTTCATTAGGATCACCCTTTTTAGCTTTAAGTTGCTTTAGGTGTATTTTCTTGTCTTTATAAGGCCTTAGGCTAGGAACTCATTTAGTCTTGGTCATTTTAACCATATTTTGATGATCGGGTAGGTCAACATCCATTCCAAAGTCTAAAAGTTGCAAAAAACAACTTCCAAAAAAGATGTAAAAGTTACTTATGCAACTCCAAAAATTGCTAAAAATTTGTTAGATGGAAAATCAAGATGCATAGGAGGTTTTGAATTGATTTTATTTTATTTTTGGACTATTTTTAAGTTGTTACTTTGAGACAAAGTGGTAAGGGGTTCAAAAGTATGATCTTGATACAATTTTAATAGGAGATGAAGAGTTTTTATGAGCATTCCCAAGTTGTACGGTCAGGTTTGGTGTGATTATTATAAACCAATTTGATGTTTTGAATCTTCTTTGTGTTATTGTGGCATTTCAATTGATTTGAGATAGTTTAGTTTTGGTTTCAAGTAGTTTTAAGCAAGATCTTTAAAAGTAGTCCAGAAGAGGCTTGTAAGAGCTCATTCCACAAATGAAGTCTTAACTTACATTGGAACTAGTGGAATTTTCTAAGATCCTAGAAAATGTAAGTTAGGATCGTACACTTACAAATTTGTAAAGTTTAGGAAGTGGCTCAAAGGATAGACCATGTTTGCATCAAGCCTTAGGCTAAATAGTTTAGTGTATTCAATTAGGATTGAGAGCAAAATGAGTATACATTGATGAATTGGATTGAAGGAAATAGTTTAAATTTGAATTATTTATGGTTAGTGGAGGAGGTTTGAGATCCTACACTAGTCTCATGATCCATTATATAATACTTTCTTTGAAAACCAAACCTAGTGTGGCCTATTAGGTCTATGTACTTTGCAAGGACTAGAGACACTTTATTCCATTAGGGTCACCCTTCTTATCTTTAAGTTTCTTTTGTTGGAAATATTATCAAAAGCTAAGTTATTGAGAGGGGAGGGGTGAATTAATAAATTGTAAAAATTTAATCATTAATTACTAATTAATCCTTCATATGTATTCTGATCTAGTTGCATGCATGAGAAACTAAAAACATGAAAGAATACATAGCACTTTAACATACAATTTGGTGACCCAAAAACCTTCCAAATAGAAAGTAAAACTAGGTGGGGATGATACTCACAAGCTTTAGTACTGCAGTATAAAGTTGGCTTGTTAAGGCTTACAATGATCACTTCTGATGATCTACCCTATTAGGAGCAACAAGGAATGCTAGGTCCACCTAGCTAAAGGATTTACAAACATACAATGAAGTATCCACTTGGTAAAGAGATTTGCATAAGACTGCTAGGTCTACCTTGTTAAAGGATTTGACTGATCCACCTCTTAGGATGAAACAACTACTTGATCTCTGATCTGCAACTAGGTTTGCTAAATAAAAAACCTTTGAGTGTAAAATGAACTTTCTATGATAGATGAACCTTTGCTACTCCTTATATTTCTTATGGCCTTGTACTTCACTTTTCTTCTCTCTTCTACTTATTGCATTACTTTTAATTATTTTATTACATACTTTGGATGTGATACAATACATTACATATATACTAATCCAATTGATCTAATTATAAAGTGGGCCAAACTACAAGCTTACACAACATCCACTGTCAATGCTCAACATCATCATGCACTCGGTAGATGTAGAAGCTTAGTCCATACTGGTCACTTCCAAGTAGTCTTGAACTTGGTCTACACTAGTGGCTCAATGAATACTGTAAAACTTAGTATATATTCTGAATCACTTAGTTTGAATTGAGTGGCTCGGTCAACATTAGATTCTCTCTATTATAATTGGGAACTCGGTAGCAATTGTAGAGATCAGTTTACACTGAGATGCTTGGTTCAAACTAAAAATTGTTTAAGGGACATGATAAAAATTGAAATGCTTGGTTGACACCATTAACTATACAATATTCTTGGTAGATGCTTACAATCTAAATAAGTGTATTTCACTAATAAAAAACATGACTATAATGTCAACAATCTCCCCCTTTGGCATTAGTGAAAAAACACTTATTAACCAAAACTGAATTCAAAAGTTTATTAACACCTTTATCCATCAGCTTATGACTCCAACTCGATAGAGTATATTGTTTTTAAAAAATTTCAAAATTGGTTTTGTAAGAGATGTATTTATATACATGAATAACAAGATAATGGTCCCCATACATAATATATAGTATACTTTACATCTTTTCACATATGATATATACATCTTATCTATAGTCTTCAATCTTCTCCCCCTTTATTCAATATACATCTTTAATGTTCAATCTTTTCCAATCTTCTCCCCTTTTTTGACATTAATGCCAAAGATTTATTCTATATATACTATATAGTAATGCCAAAATGTAACAAGAAATTTGAATGTACCTTCAAGATTAGCACCAAATTCTTGCCCCAATTCTTTTCTAGCACCTTACATGTGTGTAATTCAATCTACACTTCTATTGATAGCTCAATTATATGATCTGCAATGGAGAAGTTATTGTCATGGATGAGTTTTTTTTGCATGTACAATGTGTTTTTGCAATGCATCCATGTTTGGGAGAATTATGTTATGAATATCTATCAATGTAACTCTTATTCTTGCCTCTTCTCTGAGTAATTCTGCCTACTTATCAGTTAGAAATCTGATTTTATTGAAGTGGGAAATGCTTGAACGTGGGACAAATTGCAACTATTGTGCACTTGGCTTAAGATCCTCATCAATTTTTGACAATTTGACTTTTATTTATTGGGTGAAAATTTAACTATCATAGAGTTTTCCAAATAGAGAAGATACATTATTGCAGGAGGTATCCTATGAGCCTAAAATAGTAGATAATTCTACTTGATGGATGGAAATTTGTTTAGTAATAAGTTCCAAAACTTTATTCTCAAACTTCTTTTCAGCTCTCTGCAACAACTTTTCTTGTCCATTTAGATCTTCATTGTATCTTTGGACTACCTCTGCTAATTGATTCAAAATTGGTTGAGAATTATCAACCTCTATGTCTATAGCCTCTAAAATGATATTCTTGACATCCTCTATTATTTGCAATTTCTTATTCCTGTCCTCTCTAAGTCTTTTTTTCTTGTCTTTATTTTGAAGAAGTTCTCCAAATGTTTTCACCTGACCAAGATTGAGATTGGAAATATCCCAATTAGGAATCACAATCTCCTCATCAAGATCTATGTTTTCTTCCTTCTCTTTTCCTTTAGTCTAAAATTTTGTGCTCAGTTGAGGCTTGGTCTCAACTATCTTTGCATTGTTTAATTGCATGCTCAGAATAGAAATAATTATAGAAATTGTGGGGTTTGCTGAAAAAGTAGATATAGTACTTATTGCTAAAGTAGAAATAGTAGAAAAAGTAGAAGTTACCAAAAATGATGTAGAAGGGAGTGTTGCTTTCTTGGGAGATGAAGTGGCTGAAAGTTTAGTCAATGAGGTGCTAAGATGGAAATGTGCAAAGATTTATTAAGTTCTAGTGCAAGCTATGTTTGAAACAATCAATCTTGCTGCTTTCTCCAAGCTAGATGTTTTCACAATTTTTCTTGGAGAATGAGGAAGTGAGGCTATGATCGCTTCAACAATTTTCACTAGGTCAGTCTCCTCTGTATCTTGTACATCTTTCTCAGTAGCTTCCTTCCCCTATTCCTCTTCATCATCAACATTATCAAAATGAGTGACTTCTTCATCATCATTCTCTTCATCTTTCTCCTATTCATCATCATCCTCTTCCTTGTCACTAAAACTAACTACAAAATCACTCAGCTTGTGAAGAAGATAGACATTCTTATAAGTATTTGTAGTATTCCTCACTACATGATTAATATAATTAAATAATACAAGACAAGTATTGAATTTCAAAGTGAGCTTTTCTTCATTCTTCTTTAGAGATTCCTTGACTTCCTTGTCATCTAAACTTGGCATGGGTTGCCTTAGGGTTTTCTCATATATGTCTCTTTCTATTTTCATGGAAAATTCCCATCTTGGCTTTATTTTATCCATCAAAACATTAGGAATCTAAAGTGCAAGCTGGTCTGGAGAGTATTTCCACTTACCCATCTTAGATATAACAAAGTCTTCTATTTGCTTGTTCTCATCTTCAGTCCTGGTTTCATATTTCAATGCCTTAAAAAATTTTATACCGGCCCCTAATTCTAAATCCTTCAATCTTTCTTGGAAGGTGGGTGGAGGCTTCCTGAAGATTATATCTCCTCTTTCCTTGTCTACTTTCTTCCTAGATGCTCTTCTACTAAACCTAACAGTTTTGGCAAGCTTGGTTGATTACCTTTCCTTTCTTCATTAATGGCTCTTCATCCTTATATTTCTCCTCATCTTCTACTTCTTCATCTTCTCCTTTGGCTTCAGTCAATAGGAGAGGGGTGTTGTTTTTTAGCTTGGCAATTCTCCTTTTATCTTCGTTTATTGCCGGATGAAGTTTGATCTCTAGTTCTATCTTGGCCTTTGCCTCATCGTAGGTGCCAAAATATGATGCTTTAGGATCAATAGACTCATTGATCAATTCTCTAATTATGTCTTTAGTTTCATCAATGTTTACCTCATATCTTAAAAGTTTTACCTAAACTATTATTGGATTGACTACATAAATATACACTTTGTCACTATCAACAATGAAATAGATATAATATCTATAATCTTCAACCAACTTCTTGGGAATTTTGAACCTATAATTCATCTTTTCTTTTAATGCATCAAAGTAGTTGTCCATGATACTTGCATAGTTCTATCCCATTTTGGTAATATATTCATTAATTTGATAGAGAACTAGAACATCCTTTCTCCAAACTACTATACCTTTTGATGGGAAGAAATTTTGAACATAGAAGAATAAATAGGTCAAGAGGGAACCAAACTTATGTGGATTGTTTTTGGAAGTTCTGATGCTCTCCATCCTTTTGTTGAACTGGTTCAACATCAACTTAGCAAGGTCAAGTGACAAGTTATTATTGACCACCTTATATGCCAAGTCTACAGCTTTACATGATGCACTGTTCAATCTACTAGAGCTATATATCTTGTGTGCAGTGATATGAATGCTGAACTTGAGTTCCATGTTGGTCACACTACTGATTTTCATTCCCCTTCCATCCCACTCAGCAAGGGTTTTCTTCCCTAGTTCAACTCAACTTAGGGTTTGTGTTATTTTGGATTTTGTCAACATGGGAAGACCAGTGATCCTATGGATCATCTTCTCTATTATCAAAATAGGTTGTTCCAACCAAAGTTGACCATTGTGCACACAACTGAGGATATATCTTATCCATTTTACTTGAAAATACTATGGCATATGAGGAATACGGGTTAAACCTTTTGCTTCTAGATGTTGGTGTTCTAGTTTCAATACACTATTGATGCATAGTTTCTCAAGGGTTTCATCCATTTCTAATTTACCAATATCTTTAATAGCACACTTGAAATGAGAATAGATATCATTGATTAAAAGTACCTTTGGAGGAATATGCGACTGGGCTCCACTCAGATCTAGGATTTCTACAATGGAAAGAGTTAGCTAGAAATTTGGTGCCTTCCATGCCACACCTTGAACCAACATGTCTGAACCTTTCTTTGACTTGCTATTGGTAGATTCCATTATTTCTTGTTAGGGTTTTGAGAAACAAAAAAAAATTCACTCAAATCACTTGAATACTCGAAAGATTTCTCTACACAAATAGCTCTCAAAAATTTGCGGTGAGAAATGACTTTGATTTCACCCTTTTTATCAAATTTTGCCATAAATTCTTGGTATGATTGTTTTCTCAAATGATAGACTATCATCCACTTCACATGCATTGAATGCTCAATAGAGTCTTCCATTGCTTGATAACCACTCAAAACTTTAGTTACTTTTGACATTTCTTGGTAGAGTCATTAGTCTTCTATTTCTTCTTTTATCTTGTTTTTCTCTTCCATAACTTTACATAGTCTTATTGACTGAATTTATTTCTCTCTTCTTAGTTTTCTTACTTTTTCTTGTAGTGAACTATTCTTTTCTAATAGTTCTTTGATTGCTTCATTGGCTTTATCTAGGCTATTTTCTGAATGGAGGTCTTCAATTCTTTCTTCAATGTAGAGATGGTGATTCATCTAGATTGCAAGAACTTTTCTTCTTTTTAGGGATTGAGAGAGTTGATCCTTTTCTTTCTTGAGTTGTGTAAGAGCCATTTAAAAATCTAACTTCTCATTATCAACAGCCTTGTCAAGTCTGAATATATCCATAGCCTTTGATCTTTGCTCAAGCTATTAAACTTTCCTCTGAGAACCATAATGCTCTGATACCAATTGTTGTAAATATTATGAAAGGCTAAGTTCATATGTATTTGATCTAGTTGCATGTGTGAGAAATTGAAAACATGAAAGCATGCTTAACACTTTAACACACAATTTGGTGACCCAAAAACCTTCCAAATAGAAAGTAAGACTAGGGTGGGGATAATAACCACAAGATTTAGTAATGCACTATAAATTTTTCTTGTTAAGGCTTATAATGATCACTTCTGATGATCTTCCTTGTTAGGAGCAATAAGGACTAGTAGGTCCACCTTGCTAAAGAATTTACAAACATACAATGAAGTATGCACTCGATAAAGAGATTTACATAAAACTATTAGGTCTACCTTGTTAAAGGATTTGACTGATCCAGCTGAAGGATGAAACAACTACTTGATCTCTGATCTATAACTTGGTTTGCTAAATGAGATACCTTTGAGTGTAAAATCACCTTACTATGATAGATGAATCTTTTCTACTTCTTATATTGGTTATGCCCTTGTACTTCACTTTTTTGCTCTCTTTTGCTTTGATGAGTCTAAAAAATGCCTTTATTTTGTTATGTTTAAGATACTTTGTGATACTCTGTTTATCCTTGTTTTAACACTTATAAGCCTATGTTTGATAAACCTTTGATGATTTATGGGGTAGAAAAACTATGTCATCTTTTGCCTAAATTATATCTAATATGTAGTATTTCATATAAATATCCAAATGTGCGTTCTTATGCTTGAATTTAGTTTGATGGATGTTTATTTGCAAATATGTCTTCTACCATAACTAACCTAATGATAAGGTTTAAAGAATGAGCGGAAGAATCCAGAAGTTGGTTGCCGATAGCATTCAAGGAGAAACGAGCATTAAGGAACAACCACGAAAAGGAAGTTATAACCACTCCAGGAAATATGGCAGCGAATAAGGAGGAGCTTTTATGAGCCATTGCCTTCTCTACATTTACATTGTAACAAGCGGATGCTGAGACTTCATTGCTCCCTCCTCAATTCCGTTATCCTTCCTTTTCACTTTCAGTTGTTCTCCTATATTCTCTCCTGCAGACTTAACTTAGGACAGTTACTTTTCTATTATGTAATAAAGAGTAGATTCCCTATATATGTCAGGATCGACTCCTGTGTGTAAATTTTTGGTTTTTAATAAGTTTTATCGAGTAAGAGAGAACACTGATTCACAGTTTGTTGCAGTTGTGTTTTACAATTCTGAATCTTGTAATGACTGATTAATGAAATGAATTAGTTCTCTTTAGCTTCTATCTCGCGTTGGTAGATTAGAGAAGCCAACCAAGGGGGCCCACTTGGAAGGTGGATTAGATTAGGATAGAATAGATTCATTTTAAAAGCATTAGCAGTATTTTAAGTAAGGTGTAGCTAGTTAATTCCTTCCTGTAGCATCACACTTCATGAACGTTCCTCTAGCATTTGCGAGAATAGTCTAGTGGATGAGTCAAGATGGAATCTCTGTTATCTTGTCATTGTGTTTTCAAAATTCATAGATTTAGTATTTTCCTTTCCATAGCAGTATTTTAGTTTCCTTCCTTTGCATTTTTACTTTCCTATAGCACAAGCATAATGACTCATCAAGGTACCTAGTGCACATACTGTGCCAACCATTTCAAGTATACATCCTTGGGTTGACAATCTAAATGCACCTCATGGTAGGGAAAAAGTAGTCCTTAGCTTGAATAGATTATTCCTAAGCCAGGCCTAGCGCATGACTATGGAACACCTATTGTGAGGCGGTTCATTTTTGGCGTCATTGCTGGGGATGGTGTCAAGATTTGAGCATTTTTTAGTCATAGTTTTTAGATTAAGTTCTTTTTACCAGTGTGAAAATTTTAGTTGCATGCATCGAAGAGGAAGATGACAAGATGAATATGGTAGATTTATTCCACAAGGATTTGTTAATTTGAATGAAGAAGTTGAAGAAGAAGTTGAGTTGTCCTTTGAAGACGCAAGTCCTATTTTCCCCACAGTATCATCATCAAGAGCTGAATCCCTAGATATATCTGGTCTCCAACCTTTCACTGAAATATTGACCAGTCTTCTTGATAACACTACCTTGAATCCACCAGTTGTTAATCATCTAGTGCCTAAAATTTCTTTTCAGCAGCAACCTCATAATACAATCCCACCAGTCATGGCACAACCCACTTTTCCATTTCCACTTCCAAGTCTCATAACCAATGTCAATCTCAAGAATATACCTCCCACTACTCTTTCAAAGTTCTATGGCCTTGCAACTGAAGACCCTGATACCTTCTTGTTTGAGTTTGACATCCTTTGTCATAGTTTTTACTACAACACTGATTCCCATAAGCTTAAATTATTTCCAACCACATTGAAAGAATCAACTTTATGATGGTTCATGAGCTGAGGAGCCAATGCAGCTGCGAATTGGGATGAAATGCAAGACTTGTTTTTGGAAAAATATAAAGAATATTGCAAAGCATCTAGCACAAGAGGAGATGATATCTTTAGGATATCACTGAAGGAGGAAGAGACATTAGAAGAATATGTTTCTCAATTTTTATATACACTACAAAAGAATCCTCAACACACATTGTTTGAAGATTCCCAAAAACTAGTCTTTTTAAGAGGAGTGAATGACGACTATTTGGAAGCATTAGACCTGATGGCCGGTGGAGATGTATATCAAGCTTAACGGGATGAGCTCAAAAAGATATGTCAGAACTACTCAAGGTCAACCATGAAGAAAGGTCGAGGACCCCGTTCTACGGTTACAAAAGGAATTAGTCAAGGCATTTAAAAACTTGAAATATCCTATTTGTTGTCAGATTTCAAACAAGACATCATTAATGATATTGCTACATAGTTGGATACAATGACTGCAAAGAAGAAGCAAGCAGAGGCTGAGTTACAACTAGCTGAGTACTGTCCTCATTGCCGAAAGAAAAAGAAGGATTGCTACAGTAAATTGGTTGTAAGCATGGAGAACCAACATCTTCCAACTGGATATGTAAAGATAGATGGGGATGATGAGCAAGTATTCTTTGTTGCTCAATACTGACCATGGGCTCAACGTCAAGGTATGCCTCAAGACCCCTTGCAAAATTCAAATTCATATGGTAATCAATGGAAAAACCACAATACCCAAGGTCCTCCACAAAACCAACCCAATTGGAATAATGCTGGGCAAAATAACCCACAACAGTCTCAATGGTCTCAAAATTTCCAACAACCTTGGCCTAACCAGCAGAATAACCAATGGCCCCAGAACCAGCAGAACTAATGGCAACTGCCCCAAGGGAATTGGCAATCTCCAAACCAATGGAAGGGATCTCAACAATGGCCTAACCAAAATAATGGTGCTCCACAATTACCCCCTCCAGCTCAACAACCTACTTTAATGCCACCACCTGCAAATAGTGGACCTCAAAATCAAACATAGCTACCTGCACAGCCTCAGCCAAATCCAAATAGTCAACCACAACAACCCATGTATAGTGCTGATACCCAGCAATACTCTGCTTATGCCCTAGATGTTGCAGATATACATTTGAGATCTGGAACAACCTTACCAACACTAAAGCCAGCTCTTATAATTGAAGTATCAGACTCTCCTACAACATTAGAACCTTTGGTTGATGAACCTGTTGACCCAACTAATGTTACCATACCAATACCAGTTCAACCAACAGTAGAGTCTCCTTTTCTAGACCATCTAATACAAAAGGAACTTGAACAAAGCAAGGAACAACCTTTTGACATTGTTAATTAGTTGAAGAATATGCATGTCCAAATACCATTTTTTCAAGCTATTAAGGACATTTCGGCTTATGGAAAAGCTATAAGGGAAGCTTGTCTAAAAAAACCTGGAAGGAAGAAGAAGGATCCTACCATAGTTCATGTTGTTGGACACTTAGCTGATATCATGTTAGGAAGAGTGATTTCACCAAAATATTCTGACCCAGGGAGTCCAGTACTAAGTGTCAGCATAAATGGTCAATTTGTTAAAAATGCCTTAATAGATTTGGGAGCTGCTATAAATGTGATGACTAAAGAAACCATGAAGAAGTTACAAATAGAAGGATTAAGGCCCACACCAACTATTTTGCAGCTTGCAGATGGTTCCACTATCATTCCTGATGGAATGATAGAAAATATTGTTGTGACCTTAGATTCCCTAGAATATCCTATGGACTTCATGATTTTGTCACCTAAAATAAACCTATTTGGCTATCCTGTCATTCTAGGTAGACCATGGTTGGCCACAGTTGATGCAAACATAAATTGCAGATCAGGGAATATGACCATATCAAATGGCCAAGCAACTAAGCAATTTGATCTATATCCTCTTGCACAACCATTACTAGATTTGAGTACATCTTTTTGGCCATATTTAGGAGATGAAGAAGAAGAGATAAATTCCATAGTACAACTTATGATATTACATAGGCAATCTTTCCTAAAGTTGCAAGAAGAAGATTTAGTAATCTAGAGCATCCTTACCAACACTTGTGTGGTAGGAAAATATGTGTCTAAAAGCTCTGTATTAGAATTGATTACATATGAGGAGTGTGATACAAGTTGTACTTTACTTAAGGAACTTGAAAATCTTTGTTCACTACTTCCCTATGAATTAGAAGGAAGCCCAATCTTTGAAATTGCTATGGTAGAATCCACTATTCTTGTTGAACTGAGTAAAGGCCATAAACTGCATGTTAACTCCAAATTGACATCTGTACAGATGGAACAATTAAAAGAATTATTTCAGAAGCATGAGAAGACTTTTGCTTGGGATTATGGTGATATGAAAGGATTAAGCCCTACACTGTGTACCCATAGGATATACATTAATGAAGGTTGTCTACCACTTCCTCAACCTCAGAGGAGGATAAATCCAAGCCTCAGAGAAATAGTCAAAATAGAATTGTAGAAACTACTTGATGTTGGCTTTATCTATCCTATATCTGATAGTAAATGGGTATCACCACTGGTTATAGTACCTAAGAAAGGAGGAAAATGGAGAATTTGTGTAGATTATAGGGAGTTGAATAAGGCTACTAAAAAGGATCATTTTCTTTTACCCTTCATAGATCAAGTTTTGGATACACTAGCTAGAAAGAAGTACTTCTCATTTTTAGATGGATATAGTGGCTATAATCAAATCAGTATTGCTCCTGAATACCAAGATAAAACTACATTTACCTATCCATGGGGTACTTTTGCATACTCTGTTTTACCATTTGATCTTTGTAACGTTCCTGCAACATTTCAATAGGCTGTAATTAGTATTTTTGCTGATATATCACATGATTGTATGGAAATCTATATGGATGACTTTACAACATTTGGAGTTACTTTTGAAGAAGCAATGATAAATCTTGAAAAAGTTTTGGTAAGATGTCAAGAACATAATTTGGCACTAAATAGTGAAAAGTGTTTCATGCTCATGCAAGAGGGTGTGGTACTCGATCATTTCATATCTACTGCAGGTATACAAGTAGACCCAGCTAAAATTGAGGTAATTCAAACATTACCCATACCCACTAAATTAAAAGATATCAAATCTTTTCTAGGACATGCTAGATATTACAGGCATTTTATAAAAGACTTTAGTAAAATAGCTAGTCCCTTGTACAAGTTGCTCACCAAAGAAGCCGAATTCGATTGGACACTTGAGTGTGATAAAGCTTTCATGTAGCTTAAGCAACTTTTGACCACAACCCCAATTTTACAAGGCCCTAATTGGAACCTACCTTTTCACATATGTACAGATGCTTCTAATTATGCCATAGGTGCAGTTTTAGCATAGAAATACTCAAATCTTGAAAATTCCATTTATTATATTTGTAAGAGTCTTCATGGCCCAGAACTGAATTACACAGTGACTGAAAAAGAATTGTTAGTAGTAGTCTATGCTCTAAATAAATTTCAGCATTACATCACATTTTATCCTATCTATCTTCATATTGATCATGCAACAATCAAATATCTCATGAACAAACCTACTATAACTGGCAGGTTAGCAAGATGGTTACTATTGCTACAAGAATTTGACATAACCATAGTGGATAAGCCTAGAAAAACAAATGTCGTAGCTGATTATTTGTCAAGAATCAATCATCATGATACTGATACTACACTGGTAGATGATGCATTTCCAGATGAACATTTGTTTCATATTGCTATTAAAGTTCCATGGTATGCAGATATTGCTAACTACATTGCAGCTAATAAGACACCAACACATTTTTCTTATAAGGAGAGAAAGCTGCTCATATAGAAAAGCTTCCATTTCCCATGGATAGAATTTTCTATTTTATACTGGACCTGATCAAGTTATGCGCAGATGTGTAAGAGAAGATGAGACATATGATATTTTGCATGCATGTCATAATGAGCCCCGCGGAGGACATTTTGCAGCCAAAAGAACAGCTTTCAAAATCTTAGCCACTGGTTACTATTGGCCTACCCTTCATAAAGATACAATCAATTATACAAGGAAGTGTGACCAATGCCAAAGAATGGGTCACCCAACCAAAACAGATGAAATGCCTCTGAATCCTCAAGTGGTGGTAACACCATTTGACAAATAGGGAATGGACTTCATCGGTCCTATTGATCCTCCATCCAATGGGAAGTCTTATATTCCGATTTGTATTAACTACCTAACCAAATGGGTTGAGGTTAAGGCTATGAAGCATGCCTGTGATGAAAAAGTTATCGAATTCCTGTATGAAGAGATTTTTACACGCTATGGAGTTCCTAAAGAATTGGTTACTGATCAAGGCACACAGTTTACTTCCAACCTAATTTTAGAGTTGATGAAATAGTATAACATCAAGCATCACAGATCCAGTCCTTATCATCCACAAGCCAATGGACAAGCAGAAGTTACCAACCGTGAGCTAGAAAATATTTTAACTAAAACAGTCCATTTGCATCATCGAGATTGCACTAGCCGGTTACAAGAAGCTGTTTGGGCTTATAGAACAACTTGGAAAACCACTACCAGATTCACACCATTTGAGCTTTTGTATGTGAAAGTGGCAATGCTTCCAATTGAATTTGAACACAAGACTTTAAGAACAGCCTTGACCTTAGATATTGATCTTCCTACAGCACAAAGAGAACGCCTCCTACATCTTAATTCTTTGGATGAAATGCGCAAGACCGCTTTAGAACACACTGAACTGGTACAAAAATAGAGAAAACACTGGCATGATTCTCATATCCTCAACAAACAGTTCAAAGCTGGTGACTGGGCATTATTGTATGATTCCTGCTTTAAGGATATGCCAGGGAAACTGCAGACGCGATGGTTAGGACCATATCAAATCATACATGTCTTTGACAATGGAACAGTTCAACTAACGACAATTGATGATGTGCCTTTCAAAATGCTGATCAATAGTCATCGACTTAAGCTTTACAAACAACCTCAAACAAAAGCCAAATTCATGCAACAGTTCGAACAACTGGATCCAACAACAACTCAAGTATCTCTTCTTGCAGCAAAAGGTGAAAACCTTCTGCCTGCTCCTCTTCAACATGAATTCTAATTTGCAAGTCTATAATAATAACTTTATGTTTACATAAAGTCCATTTTTTTTTCATGATATTTCTTTCCATTCATATCTTAATCTTCCATCCACTCACTTTCTACATAATTAAGTTTTTGTGTTTTCAATCAAATCTGCACATGTTGATGGATGCTGTCATTTACATTATTTTTGCCACCTTTTTTTGGAGCATGTGACAATCCACTTGGTAGGTATAAACATTTTCAAACTATTATTCATTTATAAGTTTTCAGATTTTGTTAATTATATATAATACTACATAGTCTCTATAATTACGGCGTATTCCAGTCCCTCACCCATACTAGTCTGACAAGTGAGGTCACTTGTCGTAAAATTAGCAGGGGGCAAGGGAGTATCATACTATCCAATGACATGCCTGATTAACTGTGATGATTTTCTAAAATCTTGGCATTACCCCTTATTAATGAGAAATTTTTTCCATAAGTATGCCATGTCAAGTGTTGTACTCCCACTTTCTGAATGATTTTTTTTTTCCTTGTTCGTGCCAAATTTTTCATGCTATGCAATGATGTGACCCATTTTTAAAATTTTGGCATTTGAACCATGTTTTTGGGTGATTTCCATGCAAATTCATGATCTACTTTTACCTAAAGTTTAATTATGGCACATAACAATTGGTTATGGCAATTAATGTTCCCAAAAAGAAGTGGTGAAGCATCTAAGAAATAACGCAGAGTCTTGAATTTTGCATTCAAAAAGGGAGAGAGAAACAAAGTAGCAGAAGAAGTATCAAGAAATGGGAGGAGGTTTACAGAGAAGAGAGCTAGTTGAGCACATTTTGTTGCTTTCTGACGTAGAAGCAGTAAGAAGATTCAATGCATGCGGGTGGTTAGGTTATTGTTTGAAATTAACAGCATATGATGAAGAAGCAGATGTAGAATTCACCAAGACATTTGATGAAGCTAAAGCTTCTGTGTGGGGTTTGACAGTAATTGCAACAGAAGAACAAATTGCAGAAGTAACAGGGTTACCTTCTATTGGAGAGCATTATCTGAGCTCGCATGATGCTAGGTCAGCAAGAGCCCAGTTCACTACCCCACATGACCCTCAATTAGATGTTACAAAGTAGGGGTGCAAGAGATTGTCTTTGCCACCTCCATACCCTGAGCTAGCAATGCATGTCATCAGGTATTTTACTTGTGAAGGTAGATTTTCTCACTTACGTGCACACCATTTTAAGTTGCTTAGTTGTATAAGGCACAATATTGCTATGAATATTCCAAATTTTCTATATAATATGATCTATATTAGTGTGAAAGAGACTAAAAAAGGGAAAGATAGTTCTGTCACTCACCATGCCTTGATTAAGTTGTTAATAGAAAGGTCTCTTAGTAATGTATCCCCTTTGACATGGGATGACTTTGTTAAATTTAGAACCCTACAACCCCAAGTTGACCTTAGTGAACGATAGGGTGAGGAAAACGTAGTTTCCAGTAGTGAGCTTGCAGAACAAAATATTGAGGGAGCTAAAACAGAAAATGCACAAGGGATTGAACCAAAATTTGCTTCCATTCAAGAGAATGTGCCTCCACCTGAACAGGACATCCCTAAACCCACTACTAGTAAAGCTAAAAGGAAACAGAAGTCACCAGAAGAAATCGCTACTCAACAAAAACCTAGTCCTGCAATTAAGCAACAAAAGAAAACAAAGAAGGTTCCTGCAGCAACTAATCCTGCGGCAGTGACATCGAAATAGAAAAGTAGGCAAAAGACAATAGTACAAGAAGAGACTCCTTTGCGGATAAGCCCTAGAATGAGAGGGCAGATTTTTAAAGATCCTATATTGTCTAAAGAACTTGCTCCAGAGTCTCTTGTACATATAATTTTTGACCATTCTCCCCTTCACACTGAGATGACAGAAGCTTCTGGTAATCCTCCTGCAACATGTGAGGAAGAAATTAATGAAACCTTAATGGATTTATCAGGTGTTTCAAGCCATGAGAATGAAGTAGTTCCTGAATGTCATGATTTGAATACCGCCTTAGTCCCATTTAAGTCAACATGGATCAATAGTTTAGTGGAACATCTATGGCAGGAACAGAAAAAGAAAAAGGATTATGAAGAGGATAACAGTGCCATCACCTTGCAAAAACTCATTTTCAAATTATATGGACAACATTTATTTGCTGAAGCACTATGGAAAGAGGAGAAGAAAAGAATGAGCAAGATCATAACATCACAAAATGAGGAGATTGAAGAATTGAAAGAACAACTAGAAAGATAGAAACAACGCATGGAACATGCACTTAAATTAGCTGATCAAGCTCTTGCTTGCAGACCACCTCCTCGAGTATATGCTTTTTGTTTGAAAGAACAATATCTTTTGTTTCAGTTGATGTTAACCCTCAGAAATGTAAATGCAAAATTCAAAACCGCACAAGAGATTTATGGGTTGTTTCAAACCTTACCACCATGGCAGCAATATCTATTGTAGATGAGGAGAGAAAAAAACCTTTACCCTTGAGGGCAGAAAGTAAACAACTAGAAGAAATGCTTCAAGAATAGTTTACATTAACCTATGGGAAGAGTAATCTTGAAGTTAGAAAGAAGGTATTTTTTGCTAGAGCCAAAGTGTATGTTGAATATGAAAACTTTCCCTACTTTGCATTCCAAAGAGCTATGACCGGAGTAAGAAGTAGATGGGCATGGTTACCTGATTCTCTCAATCAATTAGAGCTGTACAGTCCTATTAATTTGGAAGCAACACTATATAGAGTTCCAAAATATTTAGAACTGGGAAAGCAACTAAGGCCAGAGCTATGGTGTCCTTTGACCATGCAACCTCCAATGCTTTTATGGCCCCTGTATGATATTGATGTTGACAAACTTGATAAGTTGCAAGAAGACCATAGGCGAGAAGTATGGGAAAGGACCAGAGGATTCTATTACACCTTCAAGAGCAACAGAAAGGGAAAGACAAAAGTTGGGGAGCTCATATCTTTGACAAAGAAGTGTAATGCTTGAGGACAAGCATTAGTTTAGTAGGGGGCAGATGATGAGTCTAAAAAATGCCTTTATTTTTTTATGTTTAAGATACTTTGTGATACTCTATTTATCCTTGTTCTAACACTTATAAGCCTATGTTTGATAAACCTTTGATGATTTATGGGGTAGAAAAACTATGTCATCTTTTGCCTAAATTATATCTAATATGCAGTATTTCATATAAATATCTAAATGTGCATTCTTATGCTTGAATTTAGTTTGATGGATGTCTATTTGCAAATATGTCTTATATCATAACTAACCTAAGGATAAGGATTAAAGGATGAGCGAAAGAATCCAGAAGTTGGTTGCCGACAACATTCAAGGAGAAACAAGCATCAAGGAATAACCACGAAAAGGAAGTTATAACCACTCCAGGGAACATGGCAGCGAATAAGGAGGAGCTTTTACGAGCCATTTCCTTCTCTGCATTTACGTTGTAACAAGCGGATTCTAAGACTTCATTGCCCCCTCCTCAATTCCATTATCCTTCCTTTCTGCTTTCAGTTGTTCTCCTATATTCTCTCCTGCAGACTTAACTTAGGATAGTTACTTTTCTATTATGTAATAAAGAGTAGATTCCCTATATATGTTGGGATCAACTCCTGTGTGTAAAGTTTTGGTTTTTAATAAGTTTTATCGAGTAAGAGAGAACACTAATTCACAGTTTGTTGCAGTTGTGTTTTACAATTCTGAATCATGTAATGACTGATTAATGAAATGAATTAGTTCTCTTTAGCTTCTATTCTGCATTGGTAGATTAGAGAAGCCAACCAATGGGGCCCACTTGGAAGGTGGATTATATTAGGATAGAATAGATTCATTTTACTAGCATTAGCAGTATTCTAAGTAAGACGTAGCTAGTTAATTCCTTCCTGTAGCATCACACTTCATGAACATTCCTGCAGCATCTGCGAGAACAGTCTAGTGGATGAGTCAAGATAAAATCTCTATTATCTTGTCATTGTGTTTTCAACATTCATAGATTCAGTATTTTCCTTTCCACAATACTAGTGTAGTTTCCTTCCTTTGCATTTTTACTTTCCTGCAGCACAAGCATAATGACTCATCAAGGTACCTAGTGCACATACTGTGCCGACCATTTCAAGTATACGTCCTTGGGTTGATAATCTAAATGCACCTCATGGTAGGGGAAAAGTAGTCCTTAGCTTGAATAGATTATTCCTAAGCCAGGCCTAGCGCATGACTATGGAACACCTATTGTGAGGCGGTTCATGCTTATTACATTGCTTTCAATTATTCTATTACATACTTTGGATGTGATATAATACATTACATATATACCATTCTAATTGATCAAATTACAAAGCCAGCCAAAATACAAGTTTACACAAAATGCAAAAGGTCATCCCACACTATAGGAAATCAAGCTCTAAAGAATGACTCGATGAGGTTATGATACCCAACATCTACTATCAATGCTCGACATCATCATGGACTCGATAGATGTTGAAGCTCAATCCATACTAATCACTTCCAAGTAGTCTTGAACTTGGTCTGCACTGGTGTCTCAAAAAATACTATGAAACTTAGTATATAAACTAAATCACTTGGTTTGTATTGAGTGGCTCAGTCAACACTAGATTCTCACTTTTATAATTGGGAACTTGATAACAACTGTAGAGCTCAGTATACAGTGAGATGCTCAGTGCAAACTAAAATCTATTCAAGGGACTCGACAACAATTGAAATGCTTGGTTAACACTCTCAACTATACAATATGCTTGGTAGACGCTTACAATCAAAATAAGTATATGTCACTAATAACAAACATGACTATAATGTCAACAACTTTAGATGGGGTTGCCAAAGGGAACCCCGATCTTATTGGCAGTAGAGGCATCATTAGAAATAGCTATGGTGGAAGAGTTGTGGCTTTTGCCTACCCTCTTGGACATCAAATAAACCATTTCACAGAAGCTAGTGCTGCTAGTCACATAGTTAAAATAGCCCTAGCTTCTGGGATAGAGAACCTCTGGCTAGAGGGGGATTCTTTAAATATCATAAATTGTCTAAACGGTAACTCTATGCCTTCTTGGACCATTGTGAATGTGATTAAGGAGTTAAAGAATGACCTGGGTAAGTTTTATAAGACCTATATTAGCCACATGTATAGGGAGGCCAATTTAGCTACTAACTGGTTCACAAATGAAGTAGTTACTAAAAATTTAGCCATGATGTGGCATGTTGATGAAAACTTTCTAGCGGCAGTGAATAATTTAATACTACAAGATTGCATCCAGGGAAGTACTAAAAAAATCCAAAATTGATAATGGGAAGATTTTCAAGATTGCATGTTGGAGTAGGAGTTAATAAAAATCTTGCAAAACTCTTTTCAAAACATGATATCGTGTACGTACATCACACTTTATGGGTTGTCTTGATTACAACCATTAAAATTGGTAAATTCAAAAATGTTTTCAAGTTTCGCATTTTGAAGGAGGCTAAGGTCTGTAATAAAGCTATGAGTAGGTGGGGGCTTATTGAATCTGAGGAAACCATGGGAGGGGAGAGAAGTAGGAGGGAGCCATCGGGGGAGGCAGAGAACTGGAAGAAGAAACCAAAGGTTTAGCATAAGTTGGAAAAGGGTAGAATCACTGGATTCCTAGAGAAGCTCCATGGATTTGATGCAAGGATCACCAAGATTATGGTGGAGTCCTAGAAAAATGGGAGAGTCAAAATCGATGGGGTCACCCACCATGTCAATGCGGATTTGATAGCTCGGGTTGCAAAGATCCCTCTGGAAGGGAGTAACTTCTTCAGAGACAAGAAAATGTCGACAAATATTGTCAATTTTTTTGTGAAGGATGAAAAGGAGCTGAATAAGCTCATCAAGGTGGAGATGTATTATGAGATGGAGTCAATTAAAAAGCTATGGAGGTATGTCCTAAGGATTATCATTGAATATATTTCCTTGGACCCCAGATTTGATAGGATCAGAACACATCATTTTGTTTTGCTTAATCACTTTAGGCATGGAACCAAAATCTCTTTTCATTTTTATCTTTTCACCTCCATGAGCAAGGTTATCAAGGGTTTTAAGAGGAAACCTACCACTAACCTAACCCTTTATGAGGGATTTCTCCTCCTGGTCTATGAGTATTTGAAGTCTCAAACTAGGGGAAAACCCCTTGGTGATAATGGGTGTGCTTATGAGGAAACTGCTAGTTCAGATTCTGAAGGTAAAGTCCCCAAGGAAGAAAGGAAGGCCACTCCCTTTTTTGACATTCCCTGTAGAAAGAGCCCCAGAGGCTTACCCCCCATTCCCCTAAGCGTCAGGGTCAGGAGGAGGAGGAGGATAATGATGATGATGAGGATACAGATTCAAAGGAAGAGAAGAAGGGGAAGGATGATGAGAAGGAGGAGGAGAAGGGGAGGGAAAGTGAAAAGGAGGAGTATGATACAATTGACATGTCGAGGAATCCCAAGAAAAGGAAAGCAGATGAGGCTTTTGAAACCAATGACTAGATTCCTGAGATTCCAGGCCTTGGCCCCTCTACCTCTCCATCTGAGGGGAAGATTGATATTTAGGGGAAAGAGAGTGGGTAGGTGATAATGAGAAATAGGAGGAGGTCTTGGAGTAATTTTAATTCGAATACTAAAAAGTTTGGGATTGTTAGGGAGCCATTGAATATCCAAGTGATGGAGGACATCGATGGCAAAGCCCACTATGATGAACTCATTAACCTTGCTTTGGTCATTATCTCTAATAATGTGAGGGAAACTAGGATTAACCTTTTGAACAATGCTAAGAATAGTATGATGGAAAATTTTTGGTTTATCAAATGGTTATTCCATGAAATTGAAGCCCTTAAGGGGAAAAGAGGCCAATAAGGAAGCCAGAACATCAACAGTGACTAGGGGCACAATGAAGAGGAGAGAAGCTAGGATGGAAGCCAATGGCACTTTAATGTCCCATTAGAACCTGGCTAATCAGGTGATCGCTACTTTGAATGCCTTGAATGAGAACATTAATAGTCTGGGTGAATCATTGATGAGTGTTGGATTTGGCGGGGAAAAGATGGAGAAGGCCAGTTTGGACATTGGGCAGGCTAAGGATGATCTAAAAGAAACTAGGGACTAGGTGGATGCTCAGAGCTAGGACTAGGAGGATGCGAATGATAGGAAGACCAATGAAGTTGCAAAGACCCTGCAGGTTCTTGATAGAGAGAACTAATAGCTACTTTGTTGTCTCATATTTTCCTTGTGTAGCTAGTTTTTTCTCTTTCTAGTGTAGATGGTTTTTTGTTTCTTGGCCACGGGCCTATTGTTTAGGTTTGGATTTTGTTAAGTAGTTTCTTTGGAGTTGGACTTTTCTTAATATTTCTATTTCAGATATGTTGTAAAAACTTTTGGGTTTCAGGGTCCCTATAAAACCTATTTTACTTAATCAAAACCAACTTTAAGAGTATTTTCTTGTCTTAACAAGGCCCTAGGTTGGGAATTCATTTAATCTTGGTCATTTTAATCATATTTTGATAATTGGGTAGGTCAACATCCATTAAAAATTCCAAAAGTTGTAAAAAACAACTTGCAAAAATGTTACAAAAAAGATGTAAAAGTTGTTAATGCAAATCCAAAAGTTGCTCAAAAGTTTTTGTATGGAAAAATAAGAGCCATAGGATATTTTCAATCAATTTTAATTTAGTTTTTAAGTGATTTTATGTTTTTACTTTGAGCCCAAGCAGTAAGAGATTCACATGTATGATCTTGATATAATTTTGATAGAAGATCAAGAGTTTTGATGAGCATTCCTAAGTTGTATGGTTGGGTCTGGTGTGATTCTTACAAACCAATTTGATGTTATAAAGATACTTTGTGTTATTGTGTAATTTCAATTGATTTGAGATAGTTTAGTTTTGGTTTCAAGTAGTTTTAATCAAGATTTTTAAAAGTAGTCTAGGAAGAGGCTTGCAAGAGCTCATTCCATAAATGAAGTCCTAACTTGCATTAGAACTAGTGGAAATTTCAAATATCCTAGAAAATACAAGTTAGGATGGTACACTTATGGATTCCTAAAGCTTGGGAAGTGTCTCAAAGAACATACCATGTTTGCATTAGGCCCTAGGCTAAATAGTTTAGTGTATTCAATTATGATTCAGAGCAATATGAGTAGAAATTGGTGAACTAGATTGAAGTAAGTAGTTTAGTGGTGGATTTTAGTCTTTTGTGCTTAGTGTATGAGTTCTAAATCCCTACACTAGTTTCATGCACCCATTATATAATACTTTCTTTGAAAACCAAACCTAGTGTGGGCTATTAGGTTTGTGTACATTGTAAGGGTTAGGTGTTGGAGGAGTAGAATTAGGAGTCTAGGTTTTGGAACCCTCAGTGACTTCCAAAAGGGTATCTTAATCTATGCTTAGATTTTTTAGAAACTAGCTTAAGAGGATTTAATCCTAGAAAACTAGAGGAGGAGACCTACAAAGGATTCTAGGACAACCAACATTTTGTACTGTATGATAATTGGGGGGTCAAACCAAAGGTTAATTCTCAGTTATTATAATATAAAGAAAGTGTCCCAATAGAAACTTGGTTGATGCAAGTAAGATAGGTAACACACTCTAAAGGATATCCTACTATCCCTTCCTAAGACATACTCAAGACTAGGGTAGATGTGAAATAGTCTCTTATACACTTACCAACTTCACCCTCTTAACTCACCCTATTTTCCAAGTAGTCTAAAGCCTTCCCCAAAGAAAAATCCACACACACACCTCACTTCACCTACATCCTCTAGGATATTAAGATTTTCTATACCCTAATAAATCATTCTCCTCTATTCCATAAGGATTCTTGGCCAATTGATACGTCTAGGGCTTCCCAATACTTTGAAACCACACATTATACTAGGAGGCCTAAAAGGGGCTCAATCCTTGTAGCCCTATTTTACCCACAATAACTCTAAACTTCCCAAAATTAAAAAAAATTCCAAAAAAATTCCATAATCTTTTAGTACATGAGAAACATATCTAAATCCCAAATATGAGTTTAGGATCTCAACTATAAAGCCCTTTTCTTTCGAGTCCTAGTTTCTAGGCTTTTATGGCAAAAAAACATAGTTCAATCTTATTTTCTCATAAAATAATAACCCAAGATGGATTTTCATTCTTCAAAAACATTAAAATATTTATCTCTTGTCTAAAATAAAAAATCAAATCTCCAAAGTTCATAAGCTACCCTCTATGTTGAGATCTCAAGCAAACAACACATTGAAAACTAGTAACGCAGGCTGAAATTTTGTTATGGCGATTCTGTCACATAAAGGACCTTAGATAATCTACCTTGAATGTTTTACCTATGTAAAAACCTTCCTTCTCACTAGTAACTAGGATATTTCAATGATGAGGCTCAAATAAATATAATATTTCTCAACAAACACTTATCATAGTCTAGGGTAAACAACAAACTAAGAAAATACAAAACAAACAAGATTTTTCTTTTGGCGTGATTAACCAATTAATTTAATTCATTAATGCATCAAAATAAAACTCTCCAAAATGATAACCAATCAGTTACTATTTATTTAGCAACAAAATTAGAAAGTTTCCCGCTAATTGTGAGCAATTTTTTCTCCAAAAGATATAACCTTTCATTCCAAATCCGTCCATATCATATGAACCCTCTCAAGATGGAAGATAAATAAAATATATATTCCTTAAATTGACCTTAGAACTTCAACTGCACATTTTTAATCCAAACGAATCTTTTACTATTGAGCTTCAAGAATTTTGCAAGAAAAGTTGCAAAAAAATTGCATCACAACTTTTATTGCAAATTTTGCAATTTTACATTTTTCCAAAATCTTAACACAAGAACTTCAAAATGGCTACCCAACTATACCAAAACATGAAAAAGGTTTATTAAACTTAAAAATGATGATTTTTGGTCAACTCCCCATGTTTCACCAATTGTTGACCACCCTTTGACTTTGCTTGAAACCTAGCATACCATGAAATCAAATTGCCTAAATGCATAATAAGAATGCCTCAACTAACTTGTGTCATATTGGACACTTATTGACCTTCAATATTATCCTCGTTGGTGTTTGGCCACCTTATTCAGGACCTAGCACCCCTACACCATACTCCCCTCATTGAGAAACTTAAGTCCCTTAAGTTTCCAATTGTTGAAGTGTTCTGCCATGCTTGATAATGCTTCCACCTCAAGTAGGCCCTGCCATTTCACCAAATACTCCTTCTATATCTTTTTTCTAGTCTTTGTGACTATCTTGGTATCTAAAATGCATTCCAATTTTAATGGTTTTTTATATGGGATATCCATTCTACCTTAGCATCTATCTTAGCATCTACCTTGCTACTGTCACAAGAATCTACGTTGTTGTTTACCCCTTTGTATAATTTCAAGTTTGTAATATTAGACATTGGTGATATGCCTACCTTGTAGGGACCTATCTTTTTCATCTATAGTTTTTTTCCTGGTCCTTTAGGTAACCTATCCTCATTTAGGAAAGCCATCACTAGGTCACCAACCTTTAAATGAATCTCCTTCTTTTGATCTTTCTTAGTCTTGTATTTATTTACTGATTTATCTAAATGATCCTTGACTTGATCATGTACTATCTTCATCAATTTAGTAAGTGTCTCCTCTATGGCGCTTCTAGACTTCATGTCTTGAAAATCTCTTAGTTCTAAGGGTCCTCTTGGATGGAAACCCTATATTTCTTCAAAAGGTGTTCTTCCAGTTGATCTATTGACCAAATCATTATATGCATAATTAGTTTGACTAATTACCTGATCCCAAACTAAACCATTTAGTTTTGTGAGGCATCTAAGTAGATTTCCCAAGGACATATTCACCACCTTAGTTTAGCCATTAGTCCAAGTGTGATAAGCTAATGAATAAGCCAAATGCATGTCAAGTTTCTTCCATAAGGTTCTTTGCAAATGCCCAATGAATTTGGTATCTTTGTCAGTCACTATTGTCATGGGAAGACCATGAATTTTGACTACTTCTTTAAAGAAAAGGTTTGTAATCTGAGATGCATCATGGTTACTCTTGCAAGGTATAAAATGAGCCATTTTTGTGAGCCTATCAACTAGTACAAAGACCATGTCTACTTTGCTAGAAATTTTAGGTAACCCAAGGACAAAGTCCATCCTTATGTTGTCCCAAGGTTTTGTAGGTATTGGCAAAGGCTGATATAAGACTGCATTAGATGATGCATCTTTGACTCTTTGGAAAATTAGGCAACTTTGCACATACTTCCTAACTTCATTCTACAATCTAGGCCAATCGTAGAACCTTGCAACTTGTTCTAATATCTTATCTACTCCAAAAGATCTTCCAAGGGCCCCATTGTGTTTTTCCTTGATAACATTTTCCCTCATAGATGACTTAGGCATGCATAACCTACTACCCTTATATAATATACCATCCTACAAAACATAATCAACAAATTCACCATGAAAAGTGTTAGCATATTCCAAAAAAATCTTGTAGGCCTCTTTGAAATCTAAGTCATCATCTTTATATAGATCTTTGATCTGCTCCAATTCCACACTTTGTAGTTTGAATTCTTGGACTGCTAGTACCCTCCTTCTCAAAGCATCTACCACTTTTTTGGTTGTTCCCTTTATACTTGATTGAAAATGTAAATTCTTGAATCTACTTCACCCACTTAACATGTCTATGGTTGAGTTTATCTTGCTTATTTAGGAAATTGAGGACACGATTATCAATATACACTGAATTCCTTGGGAATGATATATTGTTTCTATTTATGATGTAGGAGCATCTAGTGGTGTAAGGGTAATCACTTATCACCAAAAAATATGCTTAGAGATAGTTACTATTTAATGTGTTTTTATTTCTAGATACACATTTGGGTTAAATAAAGGTTCCAACTCTCACAGTTCCACTATTAGTTTTCTGGGTTAGAGTTTTTAAGCACCTTGAGATAAATGTAAATGTAGAAAACGAGTTATTTTTTAATAGAGTCAAAATTATGATGATTTAGAGGGTGTAATTTGGAGGGATAATTATACTTTTAATTTAAAGTGCTCCAGAAAAAGAATCAAGTCAAAAGACTTTACGGTTAGAAATTTCTTGTAGTTTTAAGTTTCTTAGAGACCTAGAGTGCTTCAAAGTCAAATTTGGGACACTAAATGACCTTCTATGGGGCCAAAAAATGGGGGACAAGAAAAGCTGGTCCATAGGGCTGTACAACACTTCAAGAGTTTTTCAAAAATGTAAACGGTTCATCAATCAGAGTCCTTGTTCAAAAGTTATGCCTCCTAAAAGTTGGACTACCATTTCTGGATTCTTCTAATTTTACACCGACTTCTAACATGACTTCTGGAACCTTTTGTTTTGGAAGTGGATGCCAAGTGGCATACTCTAGAATGTATTCCTAACCCTAAATGAATTGGGATCTATTTAAGAATATTTCTGGCATTATAAAGGCAGTTCTTAGTGCAAGAGTTTGAGAGAAGGTACTATGTGGAGGATTTTTTTCTCCAAAATCATACTATTGTAAGCCCATAGGGCATTTTTTCATTGATAATAATATTTCCCTTTTCCTTGTGTGTTCATTCTGGTCTTTGGTTGTGTCTCCATCAATTTATTTAATGATTAAACCATGGAGTATAGTTCAAGGGCATAGGTAGAATATTTTTACTTTGCCTCATTCAAGTTTTCCAACAAAAATGTAGTGGGATGATTCTCTTGGCTAAGAACTACTCCTATGGCATACTTTCTAGCATCAAAATCCATAGTAAGCACTTTGTCAAAACTAGGTAGCATTAAGGTAGTTAATTCTACCACTTTCTTAAAAAAATGAAAAATCTTTTCTATTATTTCAGTCCACCTAAACTGACATTTGGTCCCTCTTTTTATGGTATCAAGTATAGGAGCTACTATGCTACTAAAACCTCTAATGAGTTTCCTATAGAAGGTAGCTAGGCCATGAAAAATCCTCACATCCCCTACTACCTTAGGACTTGGCCAATTCAAAATAGCTTTTATCTTGGTAGGATCCATGTTTAGGAATCCTTTAGAAATCACAAAACCAAGATAAACTAAATCAGATTTAAAGAACTCACATTTATCCAAATTGATAAGTAGCTTCTCCTCATGCAACTTTTTCATCACCATTTCAATATGTTCCAAGTGTGGTTCTCTATTCTTGCTAAATATTAGAATATCATCTAAATATACTATAACAAATTTTCCAATGAATTGTACCAAAAATTCATTCATTAATCTCATGAATGTGATAGGTTCATTCTTCAAGCCAAATGACATCACTAGCCACTCAAATAGTCCCTCATTAGTCTTAAAGGCCATTTTCCACTCATTCCCTTGTCTGATCCTAATTTGATGATATCCTAATTTCAAATCCAATTTAGAATAAACACATCATTCTCCTAGATAATCCATTAGATCTTTAATTATAGGCATGGGAAACCTATACCTGATTGTGATCTTGTTAATTGCCCTTGAATCAACACAAAGCCTCCATTTTCTATCTTTCTTGGTGCTAGAAATGATGGACATGCACATGGAATTAGAATTTTCCTCACCAAACCTTTATTTAGAAAATATACAACTTGTCTACTTACCTTTGCATTCTGTTGTGTTGTAATCTTGCAGGTAGGCTTTTTGGGCAAGGTGGCATCAAACACTAAGTCAATCTGATGACTTATGCTTCTGACTTGTGGTAAAGATTCTAGTTTCTCCTCTACAACTATGAAAGGATATAATTTTAATAAATATATCACCTTTGCAGGTATTGGTTCTTTCCTTCTAAATTCCTCTTTTAGCTTAGCAAACATAGCATATCCTTGAAAATCATCTTCTTTACTCAATTTTAGAAACTCTTTGCCTGTGATTAGCTTAACTGTAAAATAATTCTAGTCTGCCACCATATTATCAAGTAATATGTGTTTTTCTCATCATTATGTTGTTCCTTTACATCAAACTACCATGGTCTTTATAGGATTAAATGGTAGGCATCCATAGGAATGATCCCATATAGTACTTTATCTTTGTATTCGCCAAGTTCAAACACTACCCATGCTTGTTCTTCAACTATAAAACTATGGTTTTTTTTAACCATGATATTTTATGGGGAGCCACATGAGATAGTATCTTGAGTTTAGAATTTTTAGCCATCTCTAAGGATTCAACATTTTCTGTTGATCCAAAGTCAACAATTATCTTGCATAACTTTCCATATGCCTTACCTTGAGTTTTGAACAAATGTTTTCTTTGTGGTAGCTCTATTTTCAAAGGTCCTTTCAGCATGGTCCTCCTCAATATCATGATTTCTCCATCAAATACTAGAGCTACACTCCCAAATTGTGTAGAACTACTACTACAACAAGTTTCATTAGCCCTTACCAACTAATTTCTCCTATCTCTATTTTGATTAGAGGAATTTATGTTCTTGAGAGGACATTGAGCCATTGTGTTCCTTAGTTTCCCACATGAGTAACACTCGATGGTTTCATGACCCCTACCTTTTCCACCTTTATAACCTCTGCCTCTATTAAATGGCCTCCTCTATCCTTTGAATCCTTGGTTTCCTCTTTGTGAACTTTCACCTCTACTACTACTTTCACCACTTTGCTAATTCTCTTCAAGTCTCTTTTGGAAATTTCCTCTTCCCCTCTACTGATTAGTTCTTCCTCTTCTATCCCCACTAGAAATTTATTATCTCCTCCTTATCATATCTTCCACCTTTACTGCTAATTGAAAACACTTTGCAATTGTGTTGGGGTATAGGATGGAAACTTCCTCTTGTATGTTATACCTCAAACCTATGTATGCACTCATAGTTATCTCCCTTTGCCTTAGATTTTATCTTCTCATGTGTAATTGGAATTCATAGTCCTCTTGAATATAGGTATCTCTAATCATGTTAGACATTACCTTCCAAAAGGTAATTCTGTTCTTATTTTCCTTGACTCTTTCTTCCTAAATAAAGTTCCACTAGGTAAGTGTTTCCACTTTCATCCTTGACCAAGCTAGCCTCACCTTGTTCCCTTCTGATATTCCATGAAAAGTAAAATGACTCTCAATAGCCTCTATCCAATCCATAATAGCATCCAGGTCCATATTACCTCTAAAAATAGGAGTGTCAATTGATTTATTCCCAAAAGTCTCTAGAACCTTTAAAAATGTTGCTTGATCTATAGGCATGTGGTTATACTCATCATCAACATATTGTTCTTCTTCTTTATTTGTCTCCTCTTCATATTTATTGAGGTCTTCCTCAATATTCTCACTAGCTCTCTCCACTAATACTATCTTGCTTTGCAACTATAATAATATATCCTTCAACTTATGATTTTCCTAGTCTATAGGCATGTGGTTGTACTCATCATCAACATATTTTTCTTCTTCTTCATTTGTCTCCTCTTCATATTTATTGATGTCTTCCTCAATCTTCTCACTAGCTCTCTCCACTAATATTATCTTGCTTTGAAAATACAATAATCTATCCTTCAACTTATGATTCTCAGCTTTCTACTCTTGAAGTTCCTTGTCCAATTCCACATTTGTCACCATTTTTTTTATTCCTCATGTAGAATACTGGTCAAGTGCAAACATCCAAACTGCAAGTTCCAAGCTAAGATTTGATACCACTTATGATTCAAGTAAGCTAGGTAATACACTCCAAAGGATATCCTACTATACCTTCCTAAGACATACTCAAGACAATGGTAGATGTGGAATGATCTCTTATACACTTACCAACTTCACCCTCTCAACTCACCCTATCTTCCAAGTAGTCTAAAGCCTTCCCCAAAGAAAATTCCACACAAACACCTCACTTCACCTACATCCTCTAGGATCTTATGCTTCCATATACTCTAATACATCATTATTGACTATTCCATAAGGATTCCCTGGTAACTAATAGGTCTAGGCCTTTTTAATACATTGAAACCACAAATTATACCAAGAGGCCTAAAAGGGGCTCAATCCTAGTAGCCCTATTTTACCCACAATAAATCTAAACTCACCAAAATTACAAAAAACCTTCCAAAAAAATTGTATAATATTTTAATACATGAATGACCATATCTAAATCCCAAATATGGGTTTAGGATCTCAACTCTAAAGCCCTTTTCTTTCGAGCCCTAGTTTCCAGGCTTTTATGGCAAAAAAAAAAGTCTAGTCTTGTTTTCTCATAAAATAATTATCCAAAATGGATTTTCCTTATCTAACAACCTTGAAATAATTCTCCCTTATCTCCAATAGAAAATCAAACCTCCAAAGTTCTTAAGCTACCCTCTGTGTTGAGATCTCAGACAAACAACATGTTGAAAAGCAGTAACAACAAGCTCAAATTTTGTTGTGGTGACTCTGTCATGTAAAGGACCCTAGATAATCCACCTTGAAATTTTTACCTATTCCAAAAAATTCCTTCTCATTGGGCACTAGGAGATTTCATTGATGAGATTCAAAGAAATATAATATTTCTCAACAAACCCTTATCACAGTCTAGGGTAAACAAAAAACTAAGAAAATCCAAAGCAAACAAGATTTTTCTTTTGATTCAACTAACCAATTAATTTAATTCATTAATGCATCAAAATACAACTTTCCAAAATGATAACCAATCACTTACTATTGATTCATCAACAAAATTAGAAAGTTTCCTACTGGCTGTGAGTAAATTTTGCTCCAAAAGATATAACCTTTCATTCCAAATCTGTCCATATCATATCAACCCCCTCAAGATGGAAGATTAAAAAAAATATCCTTTACATTGACCTTACAATTTCAACTACCCAGTTTTAACAAATAGAGCTCTAACTATTGAGCTTCTAGAATTTTCCAAGAAAAGTTGCAATAAAGTTGCATGACAACTTTTATTGCAACTTTTTCAATTTTACATTTTTTCCAAAATCTTAACACAAAAAATTTACAATGGCCAACCAACTATACCAAAACATGAAAATGGTTTATGAAACTTAGAAATGATGATTTTTGGTCAACTCCCTATGTTTGATAAATTGTTGATCACCCTTTGACTTTTCTTGAAACGTATCATAACATGAAGTCAAATTTGCTAAATGCATAATAAGAATGCTTCAACTAACTTGAGTCATCTTGGAAACTTATTAACCTTCAATATTCTCCTCCCTTGTGTTTGACCACCTTATTCAAGACCTAGGGCCCCTACACCATTGGGATTGGTAAAGCCATTGGTGAAAAGTCTTGATTGGAGGAGTATTCACCTTGGAGGAATTGAAAGGAGAATATACCACTTTGGATAGTGCTAATACATATTATCCAAAAGGAGTAAAGAGCTAGGAATTGTACAAGTGGAGTTTGTGGGTTAGGAAGAAGAAAGTGCTTACACTACAAGATGCATAACTCTCCCTTATATAGGAAACTAGGTTTTGGTGTGGCCTTAGAATACTTCAAATACCCAAAAGTGGAGTTAAGAGAGGGCTCTACAACTCTATATGAAAGTTACTTAAAAACATGGCCTAGGCATCTGAAGAAGCACTATGATCTAATAGGGATATGGTTGAAATGGGAACCTATGTGTTCAGGGGGGAATGGAAAGGTTTTGAACATTCAAAAACTCAACTTGATGGGTTAGAATAGCCTAATTTATTCCCAATAGCGTCAAATAGAAAAAATGGCTTTTAGGCATAGGAGTCCCAATTAGCCCTACCAAAGAGGAAATGAGAACTTTTGAAATCACTGTAAAACACCTAGAAACAAAGTTGATATCCAAAAACTATTTTGGAAGATACTTATTATAAAAAGGCTTTAGACTCCCAACTAATCAGATGACCACCAAACCAAAAATGTAGCAATTAGCCCTATTAGGCCTAATTGATCGAGCTTGTGAAATAAGTACAAACTGGGCTACTAATTAGACTTAGCCACCAATTGAGAAACTAAGAGGGATCAATCAAATATTACAATCCACCATTAAAAAGGTTTTATCCATCCCCTAAGTGCATCTGGTACTTCAATACTTGTTGTCCTGAACCAAACACATAGAGATGTTTGGTCTAGGGTTGGGTTGCAAAATTAGATAACTTTCTCTCCATCTCCCATGGTTTTGGGCTCTTTTAGTACACCCTCCTAACTTGTATTTTCCCAAGTGGCATGAGATTTCCATGGTGGAAATGCAAGTTAGGGCATTTTTTCCAAAATTGTCAATGAAACAAGGATTTTGGTGCACTTGAGGAAGAATGTAAAATATATTTTGATGTCAAATTACTTCAATCCTTCAAACTGCTTGAATTCTTTTCCTAAGACATTTAAGATTCAGTTCAAACAATCATTTTCTTCTACCAATCCATACTAGTCTATACACTCACATGTTACAATAAATGATAAGGAAAAATGGTGAGTTCTTATTGATTTCAAATTGCAAAAGTATATTGTACACCTTATAATTGCACATTCATGAAACATTAATGTAGAATGCAGATAGACTAACAATGAGCTAGACTAAACCCAAGATATCATTGTCAAAATATAAAATCTACTAGCATCTTATGTTTACCTAACTACAACTACTAAGAAAACTCTCAAACTAGCATGTTTGTGACAATTCTAGAATGGGAGTATTCTTAAAATGCAGATCTACAAGAATGCATGCAAGATCTATGACTAAAATGCAAATTATATGTGGAAAACAACTCTTAGAAAGGTATCAAAATGGACATGCAATGAGCTAAACATGTAATAAATGATGCTAAATAACTTTTAAAAAATGCTAAAATGCTATGAACTTGCTAAAATGATAATGCTAAAATGATAACTCAGAATGTGCCTATAGTGCAGATGCCTAAAACTTGGGTTCTTTGGCTGTTGGATTTCCCTCCTATTTATAGGATTTTGGAAGGGGTTGGGGTAAGAATTAGGATTTTCATCTTTAACTGGTGGATGAAATTGAAACTGCAAATATCTCATAAGAGACCAGGAGGAAGAGTCCAATAGACTTGGTTTTTAGGATAAATGAGGATATTTATAATTCTTTTAAATGAAAAAGGGAGATTTTCACTTTTGTGAGGATAAATGACTTTATTGATTTAATAAATGTCTTATTTATTTTCAACACTTTATCTTTTTCTTCCTCCCTTTTAGAATTTCATTTTATGAATTTGAAATGTTTATATCCTCTTTTAAAGTTGATTTAGGTCTTGTTGATTTTATAGATAGTTGATGACGTTATGTGATTTTTGATTTGAAAGTATGTTGTGTTCTTCTGATTTCCTCCTTAATTTGCATTGATTGTTTAGAATTGCATGGTTTAGTTCTTTCCAAATTTTTGGGTGTCTACAAATGCTCCTCTTTGAGAAAATATGCAAAGCATATTAGTTCAAAGCCTATCTTTATTTTCTAATTTTAGTTCAAATTTTGATGATGTTTTGATGTTTCGAGGTTGATATGATGTTTGATTGTTGATTACTTGATGCTTGATCATTGATGATTTGATGTCTTGATTGTCATTGATTTTGTTGATTAACGTTGTGATTTTTTCACTAGGATACCCTGGTTTTGGTTCATTTGATGTTTGAAATTTTGGCTGGGGTAGAAAGTTTTTGATGTTTTCGTAAGGAAATTTTGATGCCCTAGTTTGATATGGATATACTGCCCCCTCAGAAATGAAATTGGAAAAAAGATTTATGTGTGAAAATGATAGATGTTCCAATTTTATTTATGAAATGTTTTGATAATTGACAGACAAAGATGATCAAGTTGGTTTAATACAATATTCAATTCACAAAAGTGAGCAAAAAGATTCCAATGTTGGGTAAACAGGGTGAAAAAGTGATATAAATACTGCAAGGGAGGGTTAAATAGGGAAAAAGGTAGTGCATTTGCACACTTTAGTGCATACGATTATTTTTATAATGCAAATGTATAGTGTTTTAACATTTCTATTTTGAATAGCAATTTCACAATGCTAAATAGCGCATATGATCATTTTAATAGTGCTCAGCAAATTTATAGTGCACTCAAAGTATTAAATAACACTTTTCAATGTTATAATAGTGTGTAGGTCTATTTTAGCACATTCAATTGATCTTATAGTGTGTGTGTCCTAGGAAATAGCACATAATTTATATTTGAAGGGCAAAAATAGATTATAAAACCTAAATTGAGTGGAAGACAATGCAAGAGGCTATATTCTAGGTCTGTCGGTCTGTGATTCATCATAATGAGTAAAAAGTAGTAGTTAGGCAGTCATGAAGTGATGTTATAGGATCAGTCTGATGATAGGTAGGTAAAGAATGATGCCCCAGAAAATAGGTTTGACTCAAGATAGAGAAGGATGAGTAACAGGTCCAAGATAGAACCAATAGCTAAGTAGGTAGATATAGATAGTAGATTGATGTATGATGATCACTTAGGATGAAAACTAAAATTGTTGTTTTTTTGATGAAAAAAAGGTACGTGGGAAAAAGCTCATGGTACGGGGATTATATCCATGGCCCCTAGAGGTAGTAGGAAGATTGTTAGTTGAGGAGTGGTAGGTGATTGATATATGTGGCTTTACTTATTTGGTATAGATGCCCCAGTTTTGAGTGAATAGGGGGCTATTGACAACTGTGGTTGAGTAGTAGCACTCGAACCACAACACCTTTCATTTGCTGATGGGTGAGGTGACAATGGCTCCTAAGGATGTATATTAGATTTTTTGGATCCTGATAATAGGGGATTTGGTGTACTATGATTAGACCGCTAATGGCACTACTTTCTAAGATTTGTTTGGGAATGATAGCATTGGGGATAATAGTGTATCATGGTTCCAGATGCTGCAGTATGAGGCATTACCAATAGTTTTGGTTGGATTGATAGGAGGATTTTTGTTGCCAAACTAACAAGGGAAATGATGTCTAGTTGGATGGGGCCGATTGATACAAGATATGAATGATCAGCCACAAAGATTTGCATGGGGTAGCTACATTTTGGCCAACTTATATCATGACTTACATTAGGTTGTATATTCTAGAGCCTCGTCACTATCAGCAGGGGTGATTTTCTTATAGCCATGGAGATGGGAGAATTTACCCATTACTTCTCTAGTGTGTGCATGACAGTGGCCAAAGGGTATGCCTTACATGTATACTTACTCTGGTGTGATCATGCAACCCTATTTAGGCAAGACAAAGTATTGGCAATGTATATTGGATGACATTGATGAGGTTATGTAGAGACCTTATAGGTTTATAGAGCCATGGTCTGAGGGTGATGATGAGATGGTATATTTCTTTGGTTCAAGGTATTTTCTTGGTCATGTATCTATAGTGATAGAGAGGTTTTGTTTCAAGTAGGTGGTGAGACAAAATGGGTGGCAATAGGGCATGCCATAGGGGTTAGCAGATTATGCTCGAGTGCAATCAAAGAGAGTAGTGTGGGGACTAACTTTGGAGTATGATGCTTTCCCAGAGACCTTTCTATAGATAATAAACACACCATAACCATGGGAATTATGGGATGGAGTGGAAAATGTAGGGATGGAGGGGGACTATGCACAATGGTTTCAAGAGCATTCCTTTCCAAGATATATGGATCTGGTAGAGCTTATTCCTAGGATTGATGAGCTATTGAGTAGGGGAGAGGATGAGGATGATGAGAGTGGTCTAGAGAGAGGTAGAGGGAGAAAATAATCCAGAGTTAGGGTGAGAGGCATGGTTAGAGTATAGGGGAGACATGGAGAGCAAGGTTGAGTAGATGTGGTACTACTACAGAGGGGTGTAGTACAAGGCCTAGGGCAGAGACCAGTAGGTGCAGTGATGGTTGGAGGTATCTAAGGCAATGGTGGTGTGAGGGTGAGAGGAAGGATTGTTGGTGTTGTGGGAATTGGTTAGTGGGATAGAGGTTTTGGGTAGGGTAGGGCAATGCAGGTGAAGTCTAGTTGCCCAAGGATGTTTAATTTGTTTGGTGATAGAGGCCACGGGTACATGCTCTGATTAGAGATCCACCAGATGCATAGCCACAAGGATAGTAGCAAGTTGCATTAGATGCACAACCATAGGGAAAACATTAGGTGCCACTAGATGCACAACCACCACCAAAGAGGCTGGGGGGATCTACTGATTTGGAGGCTTGGATTAGTGCCATGGAAGCTTGGGTGGGTGAGTTGATGAGTACACTACAAGCATTTATAACTGTGATGACACCAAGGCCACGACTACCACCACTGATACTGAGGATAGATGGGGCATCAACTAGTCAGAGACTCATAGCTGGGCATATGGCATCAATGACAAATGTGATAGAGTAAGCATCTCGAGAGGATACAAGTGCCCTTGGTGAGAAGGGACCTTCAAGTCAAATGTCTATGCATGGATGAGTGTACATTATGTATTATGGCATTACTCCTCATCATGTATGATTATTCTTTTGATGTTCATCTGATATTCATGTTTATGTACTTGGTGAGCTTTGGATGTTGATGCAGATAGACATTGTGATTTGTGGATGTTCTTGTTGATGTAGTCTATCTTATATTCATGTGGATTTGGGCCTTTGGATGTATTGTTCAATTTTTTTTGATTTATGAGATATCCAAGCTTATTGATGTTCAAAAGTGTGCACTTGTTATATCATGGACTCATGTATGTAGGTGATTATTTGATTTGATGGATATGATTGTAGTAGATATTGATGTGTGTGTGTGTGTGTAAATGATTGATTTAGCATGATAGATGGATAAAAATAAATGAAATGGCAATAATGATGTAATGAAAAGGTGATATGATAGTATGAATGTAATGATATGAAATGAAATATGGTAAAATGAAATTGGATTTAATGAAATTAGATGTAATGGAATGTAATAAATGAACTATAATGAAATGTAATCATGTAATGATATCAGATGCAATGTGATGTAGTAAAATTAACTTTAATGTAATGTAATGAAATGAAGCATGAAAAAAAAAGGATTGTGATAAATGAATCATAACGGAAAGAATTTTGTGATAATGCAATGTAATGTGATGAAAATTGATAAAATTGTAAAGAATGAAATGTAATGAAAGGTATGAAGGAAACACAATGAAATAAAATAGAATGTTAGGTAACAAAATGAAATGAAATTTGTAAGTGAATAAAAAATCTGATGAGATGGAATGAAAATGTGATAGGAAATGATATGATGTGATGTGGTATGATGAAATAGAATTGAATGTAATGAAATGAAATTTAATGTAATACAATGTAATGTAATGCAATGAAGTGTGATATTTAATGAAATGGGGATTTTTGTGATGTGATGTGATGTGAAATGAAATAAAAAAATGTAAATGAATGGAAGTGTGACAAAGTTTCATGGAATGAAAAATAAATAAAAATGTGAAAATGGGATGTAATGGCATGAAATGATAATGAAAATGTGATAAAATGTAATGTGACAAATAGAATGTGAATGAAAGTGAAAAATGGAAGGAAGTGAAATTGTGTGAGATTCGAAAGCTATGGGATGGGATGTCAACTTTTGAGATTCAAAAGCCACGAAATGAAATAGATGAAATGCATGAATTAAAGGTAATGTGATGAAGAAAGATGGAATGCAAGTCACGAATGAAGTGAAATAGGGAAAGTGAAATATAATAAAATGAAATGAATTGGGATATGTAAGGAAATGAAATGGGATGTAATGAAATATGATGAAATGGCTTTGTGATAAATGAAAATGGAGAGGAAATGAAATTGTTTGAGATTTGAAAGCCATGTGATGTAGTAGATGATGTGGTGGAATGAAATGAGATTAGGTGTTATAAAAGGTGATGTAGTGAATTAGGATAAAAGAAATAAAAGGGGTAAAATGAAAATGTTATTAAATGAGATTGTTTGAGATTCGAAAGCATCATAATGCAATAAGTGGAATGAAAATATGAAACAATGAGGTGTGATGCATGGTGGCAATGTTGTGAGGAGACAAAGTCCATGATAGTTGAGTGCTGAAAGCTCAACCTAATGTTGATGTTGTTGTCTGTTATTAGATAACCTATTGTGAATTTTTTGAATGGTGTTGTGAAGGCCTTCTTGAGTAATCTTGATTTATGTACCAACTATTTGTTTTCAAGGAACCCAAGAAGAAAATGCAAACTAAATGAATGCAACTAACTATCACTTTGTAAAGAGATGCAAATTAATTATCATTATAGAGCATGTGATAAAAAGTGACTAAATACAACCACCACTGGCTCAGTTATAGTGATATGAATACTATGTCTCACTAAGAAGTACCAGCAAAGATGACCAATGTATATGAAAATATGAAAACTACTAGAAAATAGAAGCTATAGCCAAAGAAGGATAAAAATACACACACAAATAGTCACATGTCAAACAAAAAACCTCACCTAAGATAGTGCACAAAATTGGTTGAGGTAAACATGGCTTTCCAAATGAGAGGAGGCACTTACAAGTGGACACCAATAATGTGCAAAAATAAAGGATCACTAGAGTTAAATAGTGAAAAACCAATTAGAGATCATGACTTCATCCTAGTACCTCTAGTCAAGAACATCATCAAGGCACTAAAAGTACATAATAATGAAGAAAACTATTATTCATGGACAAGGTGTGTTGCTAGTTGTGTGTAATAGTGTCAATTTTGTTCAGTTCTACCTAGGAGAAACTATTGTACTAGTCAGATAAGAAAGCGTGGGATGTGTCAGTAGTTATTTAGCAGTAGATTTTGTCAAACAATGTGCATCAACAAGAATTAGGGTTTTTGAGTGTCAGAGCCAAGGGTCAAGTGTACCTAGTACTAGTGTGGTAGGATGCAAAGAGTGGATACGTGGTAAGACTAGTAAAGAACAAGTCACAGATGAGTGACGATTATAAGTAAGCAAATATCATGGGAATGGAACAAGGTGAGGTGAAGAGTAGAACATGGCTATTGGATATGTTGAGAATTTGTAGGAAGCATGCAGATAAAAGTATGTTAGGCTCTCCAGATCAATCATAGCAAAAGGGTGATGCTAGCTAGGGAAGGTGGATTAGGAAAGGGTGAATAGCAAAGTGCATTCAATGATCCTCTAAGGAGCTATTGTATTAGTTAGAACTATAAGTTTTAATTCTAGAGCCAGGTGAAGCAAGTCATGTGGGACAAGGGTTAACACAACCCAGAGAGGTGGGGATCAGGGCAAAAGAAATGCCTTTGTTGGCCTTAATGATGTTGTTAAGGACTGCAGTGCAATAGGTGTTGTAGGTGGTATTAGATGATGATCCGATGATGTGGGTGGAGAATAGTCTTCCTAGAACACCAAAGATTATGTTAGCAGTGAAAGAGGAGGTAGGGAAGATAAAATCTCCTAAAAATTCCATGGGAGAAGCTATGAAGGATGCAAAAGGCATTACTATAAGTGAGGTGATGAGTGGGATGCATCAGTTGATTAGCCTCAGGATATCAGGACAAGGGCCAATAGAAGGGGAAGCAAGTGGTGTAAATGTGGAGGAGCCATGGCAAGAGGTAGGAGGTGGAGATCAATCATCAAGGTATGTGGAAGAATTATGAATAATGTTAGCCACATAGAGTTTGAGTGGAGAATGCAGAATAGGAAGTTACATTTTTGCTAGGATTGATGTCGAAGGTGCGAGAAGATGGAGCACAAACGAAGGTAAGACAACTGCAAGAAGTGGTGGATGCAGAGCAAGCATGGGTGCAATCACTAGAAGTGGAACTATATGTAGAGCAATCATGAGCTGATAGAAATGATGCAAAAATGTGGATGGAGTGGTTGCTATCTTAGAGGTTGTAGGAATCTCTGAAGATGGTACAAGTAGGATTAGAGAGTACTCTGAATGAGTTAGTATTATTGCAGTCATACTTTGAGTCATTTAGAGAGGTGATTGCAAAAGAAAACTCCTTGTCATTAAAGCTATAGGAGTAGTTAGCATTAAGTGAGGGGAAGGTGAGATAGCTACAGTAACATTTGGGTGAGGCTAAAGCATATGTGGAACATTAACAAATGACGACTAATCAAATATAGCAAGAGTGGGATGTGGCCCAACAAGAAATCACTGCACTAGGAGTAAACAAGTTGGTGGAGAATGTGTTCATGGAAATGCACTAGATGAAAGAGGTACATCAAGAAGTTTCTTATTATATGGGACATTATTATCAAGCATTCCTGAATGAGGATCGACAAGAGACATAGTTTGTGGATAGGGAATTTACACAACTATTGAATATGCAATTACACTATGGGAGGTTTCTAATTCCCATGGATGCAGTGTGGGTACATAGAGGATTGACACCAGAGGCTTCCTCTTCTAGAGCTGGGTCAAAAGAAACACCATTGGTTGGACACCCTATCTTGCCACCTCCACCAAGGAGGATAGAATAAATAATCTGCTAGATGCCATTTGAATGTAATGTTGTGATTGTTGTCATAATGGAATAAAATTTTGTGCTTTGTGGCAATCAAGGGACAACTAATGTTGATTGTAATGCCATATCCTATTTGTTTTTGGTATTTAAAAAAAAAAATATTTGGATGTTTTTAGCATTTTAAGTAATATGTAAATGTTTTTGGGATTTTCAATAGATATTGGAATGTTTTTGTGATTTTTGACAAATGTTGGAAAGGTTTCAGTCTCCACAAAAGTGGGAACAATATGATCCATAGAGTAAGGATAACCTTTACTAGTATGTAGGAATGTCTATGTGGGCTCTTAATGAAGGATGAGTATATATTTGTGTAATAGTTGGGGAGCCATGATGTGTAAGGCATAATTTTGTGCATATTAATAGTCATTACAAATGATTATAAAGCCAATGGTGGGATGTTTCTCTAGGTGTGTGCTGAGATGGACACTCTCAAGGCATATGGAAAGGCATTTGGGGCCCAAAAGAGACACTCGGCACTCGAGAAGGTGAAATAGGACCTTGAAAAAGGCACTTTGACTAAAAAAAAATTTTGGGGCCACAAAAAGGACACCTGGGCCTTAGGAAAGGCAAAACGGGACATTGAGAAAGGCACTTTGGCTGAAAAAGGCATTTTGGGGACACCTGGGCCTTGGAAAAGGAAAAACGGGGCCTTGAAAAGGGAACTTTGTCTAAGAAAGGTATTTTGGGGGCTTCAAAGGGACACCTAGGCCTTGGAAAAGGTGAAATAGGGCCTTTAAAAAAGAAGTCTAGGCATGAAATGGTGCTTGAGGGGCTTGAAAAAGGTGCTTAAGGGTCCTTGAAAAAGGTGCCTAGGCCTAAAAAGGCACTTGAGGGGGGGGGGAGCTCTCATGCTTATGCTTACTTATTTGCCCCCAATGAGGTAATGATGAAAGAGTCTAATGGATATTTGGGCTTTCGAGATAGCATTGATATATTTGTTGAAGGAGGCCAGACTAATCATGGCCACTACAACATAAATAAGACTAATGATCCAGTGGGAATTGTTGTTCTTGATAAGAGGAAAGAAGAGGGGACTTTGCCAATGCCTCTTGCACTATTCACATTGTGCCAGATTTTCCAAATCCTAGCAAGATGTTTCAGGACATAACTAAGCTGCTTCTTTATACCATTGAGGTACTTCATACTTAAATATTTTATGACTTGTTATATAGCCTATTTGAGATGAAGTGAGCCATGTTTGAAAGGAATTTTGAGGTGTTGTTAATTTTTCGATCTTTAATGGCTATGTTTGGAAATTATTACCCCTTTTGAAAGTTTTTGGCAATTTTTGAATTTTTTTTGATAATTTTTGGCAATTTTCAAATTTTTGTGATAATTTTGGACAATTTTTTGATTTTTTTTTATAATTTTTGATGATTTTTGGATTTTTAGATAAATTTTTGACAACTTTTTTATTCTTAAAAATAATTTTTCATAGTTTTTAATTTTTTTTGATAATTTGTGATGAGTTTTTGATTTTTTTGATAATTCTTGACAATTTTTGTAAAAAAAAATTAATAAATTTTTATGATTGTTTGATTTTTGGGAGTGGAATGAGGATGTGAGTGAGATTTGTTGGAATACAAAGGTAACCAGGATTGTGTGAGGCACCTAAAGAAGCAAGTAGACCAAAAGTGGGCCGAAAGGCAAAAAATGGGCATGGATAGCTATATTTGGGATGCAGGAGGCAATGAAAAGAGTTTGGGACATCAAATGGGTCGATTGAGGGCTAAAATAAACATTGGGGATCGTTGATCAAGGCAAATAGCTAATATGTGCATTGATTTTCCTGCAATTCATGTCTATGGTATCTCAATACATAATCTCATCTTGTTTCTCCCAATTTTTTGTTCTTCCCTTTATTTCTTGTTTTAACATAGTTGATAGAATCCTTTTCCATGGTTGTCCAAAAATAACCCATCCTAAGAATATTCTTTGCTAGTGTAAACCCATTGGAGTGTGACCCACAAATCCCTGTATGGACTTCCTACAGAGTGACTCTAGACTCATCCTTTTCAAGACATCTAAACAAAGTACCATCAAGACCCTTCCTATTCAACATATCAGCCACCAAAGTGTACTGTGAGGTTTGTCAAATGAAATTTTATTTTTGGTTACGTGAGAGGTCAGAAAAAATGGTTTTATCAAAGAGGTAAGTGATGATGGGGTTATACCAAAGGGAATCAGGAGCATCTAAGTGGAAAATGATAAGGGAATCAGGCTGAATAAATACAGGTTGAACCACCTCTTCTACTAAGAACTCATACTGCTCGTGCTACTCCGATAGCTAGAGTAAGGAGGCCAAGGTGGCCATAGCATTTGCTTCTCTATTCTTATCTCTAGGAATTTTCTCAAAAGTAATATGAACAAAGCATTCCTTGAGTGTGTCAACCATATGTTTTTAAGGCAATAAATTTTCATCTTTGGTCTGATAATTGTCAGTGACTTGATTAATGATCAACTGGGAGTCTCCATAAACCTCTAGCGCTGTTAGTTTCCATTCTAAAGCTAGTTTAAGACCCAAGACCAAAGCTTTATATTTTTCCATGTTGTTGGTGTAGGGGAAAACTAGTTTTTCAGACTTAGGGATGGTGACACCTAGTGGTTTGATGAACAAAATACCGATGCTTGATCCATGGTGTGTGTAGGAATCATTAAAATAAAATTTCCAAGTTACTGGCTCTATCTGAAGAATGTGCATATCTAGGAAATCAGCTAGGATAGGACTTGAATTCTCTATAAGCACATCTACCAATTGATCAATAATGGCCTATCCTTTTATTGCCTTCCTATCAACATACTCAATGTTGAACTCAATTAGGATCATCACCCATTTGGCCAATCTGCCTATTAATGTTGTTTTGCTGAGAAGATATTTGAGAGGATCAATTTTGGAGATGAGCATGACCTTGTGCATTAGAAGATAATGATGTAGCTTTTGGGAAGCAAAAACTACAAATAGACAAGCCTTTTCAATAAAAGAGTAATTGAGCTCATAGTTGACTAGGGTATGACTGATGTAATAGATGGCCCATTCTTTTCCTTGGTCATTTTCTTGTGCTAGGAGGGATCCAATTGATTTATCTATTAGAGAAATGTACCATAACAAAGGTTTTTGTGATATTGGAGGTACCAACATGGACAGATTCATCAAGTAGGTTTTGAGTAAGTCAAAAGCCTTTTGACACTGATCATCCCATTTAAAAACTATATCTTTGTGTAGTAAGAGGGTGAAAGGTACACAATTTTCTACAAACTAAGAAATGAACTGATAGACTGATTAAAGTGTACCTTGAAGAGAGTGTAACTGTCTCAGGTTCTTTGGAGGTTGCATATTGATTTTGGCTTGTACCATTTCAGGGTCAACTTTTATCCCTTTGGCTGAGACAATGTATCCCAAAAGCTTGCTTTATTTGACACCAAAATTACATTTCTTGATATTGAGCCTAACTTTGAATGCTTCTAGGTGGGTGAATATATTGGCTAGTATGGGGAGATGTTCTTCTTGAGTATGAAACTTGGTGAGGATATCATCCACATAATCTTCCATAAAGATGTGCATCATATTGTGAAAGATAGTGGTCATGGCCCATTGGTAGGTGTCCCCAGCGTTCTTTAGCCCAAAGGGCATCACATTCCAACAAAATGTGCCCCATGCATAAGTAAAGGCAATTTTCTCTTGATCTTATGGTGGTATCTTGATCTAATTATACCCTAAAAACTCATCTATGAGTGAAAACATCGAATGGCCTAATGTCAGATCTACAATGGTGTCAATGTTAGGAAGGGATAAATCATCTTTGGGACATACTTTTTTTAAATCCCAAAAATCAATGTAGATGTGTATGCTACAATTCTTCTTTAATATGGGAAAAATGTTGGATATCCATGACACATACACCAAGGGCTAGATGAAATTGTTGCTGATCAACTTCTCTAACTCTTCTTTGACTAGTAGAGCTATATGGGGATGCATCTTTCTAAGCTTTTGTTTTACTAGCTTGACCTCCAGAGAAATATTGAGATGGTGGAGGATTAATGTTGGGTCTAATTTTGGCATGTCTACATAAGACCATGCAAAGTTTATCTATCTTTCTTCAAAGAAGTGGATAAATGCATTTCTTTCCTCTGTGCTTAAGAATTGTGCCAAATAAATGACCCTCTATTCTTGTTCTGTGTCAATGTTGACCTATTATATTGGTTCAATCATGATAGAAGATCTTGCCTCATAGTGTTCGGGTAAGGTATCAGTCACCCCATCCGTGGGTGCTATAGTTGGGTTTTCACCTTGGGATGTGTCACTTCTATTTGTTTCTATTTTTTTCTCAAGATCAGCTACAACTTGGTAGTGATCATTAAGGCTATGAAATGTTTGACCCATTCTAGTGTGACTGAGGTGATTGCTATCAAAACCAAATATATGCATCTCTTTTGTCCTTCATTGATGAGATGGTTCAATTGCATTAAGGTAGATGAAAACATCATGGTCAGTATCAAAATGAAGAATGTGGTGAGGCTTAGTTGTATCGTAGCTAATGAGTTTGAGATGGACTAGGGAGACTGATTCATAATATGGAAAGGGTTCAATGGGGTTTAAAGACATGATCTCATTAGATGGCTCATATATTGTATCTATTAGATCTATGACATGTGCCTCTTCTAGAGTGTCAAGAAAGTAGAGCTTACAAGAGGCTTGTAGTAGTCATCTTAAACTTCTATTGGAAAGAAGTTAGGAAATGGGGTTTGAAACTAAAACCCTTCAATATGCTCATCATCTTCTAAGCTTCTCTATTGTACCTTAACTCTTGGTGAAGTGGGACCTAGACAAGAGGTTGTTCCTTGTGTAGAAAAACTATCAGGTGTGGGTATTTGAACAACATCACATTCTTTGCCATTAAGAGACTCTTCAGAAAATGATTCAAATTCCCATTTAGTAGAATCATTATAATCTTCATTATTAGAGGTATTTATGGGTGGTTCTCCTATGGGATGTGAACCTACGAGGGATAAATTTACATTTATGATGTTAGTTGTTTTATGGCTATTATCATCCCTATTTTTTGGGTACCCATAATAAGGTGGAAGAGGAGGAATCACTATGCTTAGGATAAGCCTTAGAAGAGGTTTGTATCTTGTCTTGTTCACCATACCCTACCCCTATTTTGGACCTATTAGACCTGAATTGTGCTATTAGAGGTTTGATGATGCTCGTCCCTTTCCTAAGGGACCATCTCCTATATATCCTATCTTTTTCATTAGATCAAAAAAATTTCTATGTAGGTGGGGGGAGATGTCAATGTTTTGTTGACTAATTTCTTCTACTAAACTTGGAGATGCTCCACTTTCTTTGATAAAATGGGCATGATAAGGTTTAGCGGTGGATGATGGTTTTCCATGAGATCTCAGAGAAAGTGGGGGATAATAAGGAGACTTAGTATTCATCGACCCCTTTGCATTAAAATTTATGCTTTTTATCGAATTCTTTCATCAATCTACCCATTTCTTCATAGTGTGACTATTTAGGGTCTTTGGATGATGATAGTGAAGGAAGGGAAGAACTTGAACAACCAACTTTCTTTTTACCCTTAGTTGATGTTGATGAGTGGTTGTCATTTCGGTTGGTAGAGCATGAAGCTTCCATAGATGTGGATTGGCTAATGTCATCTATCAGTGTGCTAGTTTCTTCCCTATTATGAGGGACAAGGGAATTACAATATTGGGCAAAGTGTTGATCTCTAGGTATGGTCACCTCTTGACCCATGTAGGGAAATTCAAGACACTGATGAGAAGTGGAGGGAATGGCTTGCATGTGATGAATCCATGGTCTTCCTAATAGGATGTTATAAGTTAATTATAGGTCTAAGACTTAACAAATAGTTTCTTTTACAACTGGTCCTACCCTGATCGATAGAATAACCATGCCTTTGGAGGATATCTCCTCTTTTTCATAAGCTTTTGTAGTGATTTTCTTTCTTGAGTCAACAAAATCCTCTGAATACCCTAAGGATTTTACTAAATTGAGTGTGCAAATATTGAGACCTTCCCCACCATCGACCAATGCTCTCTTAACATTGTTTCTATGGATAAAGACTTCAATATGCAAATGAGAGTTTTGTGGCTAGATGACAGACATGTCATCTTGGGCTGAAAAAGATACGCAGTGAGGGGCAAATAAATTGCTGACCATGTTCTAAAATTATTCACATCTAGGTCATTTGGCACTAAGGCTCTGGTGAGTATTTCTTTATGCTTTAGGGAGATCTGTATGTTGGATACAATTGGTTAATTGAGTGTTGTCTTTGATGTTACACAAATGTCATATCAGTCATCAGACAGAGTCTACCGAGCTCAGAAGGTAAGCATAGTCGTTTACAGAGTCTACCGAGAATTGTTGTATATTACACTGTAAAGATAGCTTCTACTGAGCTAACTTGGTTAACGAAGGAAGTTCAGTACTTACCAAGCTCACTCGGTGATCAAAGGAAACTATGATAGAGTATTGACCGAGCTGGGAAGGTAAACGAAGGATTTAGTATTTACTGAGTCAGGAAGGTAAACGAAGAAAAGTTAGTGTTTACCGAGATGGGAAGATAACCGAAGAAAAGTTAGTGTTTACCGATCTAGAAAGGTAAACAAAGGAAATTTAGTGTTTACCGAGTTCACTCAGTGTCCAAAGGGAATTTGGCAAAGACAGTTATTACCGAGCTCAGTCGGTTTACACAGGAATTATTTTCTGAATAGTATTAACCAAGCAGTGTCGGCCAGTAAAGGGATTTGTTAGTTTGTAATTTTAATTATTTCTAGCCGACTATTGTATTTGTTTGATTATTGGTTAGTAATTAAGAGCCGACTAAGATAATTTGTAAGGTATATATGAAAGATCAAGTTGTGAATTCGAAGATATAAGAATTTGGATGCATAAGAGTGCAAATATTGAACATATGAGCAAATGTTGAAAAAGTGTGATGGAGGATCAGATGCGTTGAAGGAGCTGCAAAGTTGTATGTGATCAGTAAGGATCTAGTCAAGCATAACAGAGATCTGCAATCAGCAAAGATAAGTTGCACATTATATCAAGTCACTTCATTGTTGCTTTCTAACCATTGTAACAGTGAACTCAAAATCTCTTAACAGAGTTGGTTTAATAGCCATTCTATAAATCCTCTAACAAGGTAATAGTTCAATTGAATTGTTCTAAAGACCTCTAGCAAGGCCACTCCTAACAGGGTGATTAAATCCTCTAACAGGGTCACACCTAACAGTGTGTTTTTGTAACCTTTAACAAGGTTTGCCCCTAACAGGGCTCACTTCAGAAGAGTGAAAAATAGTGACTAGTTACATTGGTGGTTTTTCCCATATTGGGTTTCCACGTTAAATCTGGTGTCTCTAGTGTTTGAGTTTTCTGAATTGTTTTGATAATAGTTCTTAATGATTGTTATTATTTGCTACAATATCAAGTTTCAATAATCTGTAAAATAGATCAAACTTTTAGACATCTAAAGGACTGTGAAATGTTTTTGTAGTAACTAATTCACCCCCTCCCCCTCTCAGTTACTTCATTATCATTTCCAACAATTGGTATCAGAGCTTTTGGTACTTGCAAGAGAAGATTTCAAGGATCTAAGCAAAAGATCGGGATGTCTTACAAAAGAGAAATTCCAAAACTTAATAGAGATAACTTCTCAGCATGGCAAGAACTGATGAAACTTCATCTGGCTACTGTTGGTGATACTGGACTAAAATACCTTGAAGAAAAATATGAAGAACCTTCTGGTACACTGTCAGTCAATGATATTGCTGAAAAGAAAACTCACAACAACATGATGATAGACATAGCATCTGCTCTCAGCTATGAAGAATTTGATGACATTAAGGACTGCAAAACCACCTTTGACATGTGGAACAAGCTAAAAGAAATCTATGGAGGAGATGACAATGTGAGAAGAGCACAAGTAGAAAGTCTAAGAGGACAATTTGATCAAATGAAGATGAGAGAGGATGAAAACATTGCAAAGTATGTTGAAAGAGTTAAAGCATGTGTAAGTGCAATCAGGGCAGCTAGTGGTGACATCAAAGGAGAAACGGTTGTAAGAAAAGTTCTCAGAACCTTGCTTCCCGTTTATGCAATCAGAGTGTCTGCAATTCAGGAAAGAACATGTCAAGCAAATCATCAGATAAATCTTGAGGCCATAGTTGGGAGATTAACTGCATTTGAACTAGATAACTTTGACAAATATGTTCCAGCTTCCAAAAACATGGAATTAGCATTTGAGGCCAAACTTTCACTCAAGGAGAAAAGCAAAAAGAAACTTTAGTCAAAAAGTGAAAATGAATCAGATCTAAGCTTAGATAATAATCTTGAAGTAATTGAAGCTCTTCTAGCAAGAAAATACTCCAGAAGCAGAGGAAAATATAAAGGTAAAGTTCCTCTAATATGTTTTTCATGTGAAGAAATTGGTCATATTGTAGCTAGGTGCTCGAACAAGCAGAACAATGATGAAAAGAAGGATCATAAATGGAATGGCAAGAAAGATTTCAAATCATTCAAGAACAAAGGTAAGAAATCATGTTTCATGGCTGAAAATTCTGAAGATTCTGATGATAGTGAGGATGAAATTGTTTATATTGCTATTAAAGATGACTCTGACAATGATGAGGAAGATAAAATTGCTCTTATCTCTCATATAAGTAAGAATGATACATGGATTATAGACAGTGGTTGCTCACATCATATGACTAGTGATAAAACTAAGTTTGATCAGTTTGAAGATTATGATGGTGGCAGTGTAAGGTTTGTTAATAATGAACCTCGTTTCATAAAAGGAAGAGGAAGAATCTATATAACCAAAGAACTTGTTTTTAATAATGCCTATTGGGTTGAAGGTCTCAAACATAATTTGCTAGGTGTGGCACAGTTACTCAATACTAGATTCAAGGTGGAATTCATGCATGGAAAGGCAAGACTGTTGAATGAGCAAGGAAAGCTAATAGGATCTGGCACCCAAACTAAAGGTAACTTATTCTATCTAGAACTTGGTGAATGCTCATGTTTTATTGCTCAAATTGAAGAGAGTTGGTTATGGCATAAAAGGTTGTGTCATGTCAATTTTGATAATTTGATAAAAATAAGCAAATTCAAGAAAGTAAGAGGCATTCCTAACATTAAGAAACCTAAGGTTGGTCTATGCAAGAACTATCAGATTGGTAAAATGGGAAGGACTAGTTTTAAAAGTAAAAACTATCAATCTGAAGATATATTAGAAATTGTGCATACTAATTTATGTGGACCTAGTGGAATAGAAAGCTATACTGGAGAGAAATTTTTCATTCTCTTTGTTGATGATTACTCAAGAATGATGACTGTCATGTATCTAAGAAATAAATCAGAAGCATTTGAGAAATTCAAATGGTATTTAGCAAGAGTAGAAAATGAAATAGGGAAAAGACTGAAATGTTTAAGGTCAGATAGAGGTGGTGAATTCATTTCACATAAATTCAATAATCTCTGCATTGAAAGAGGTATTAAAAGACAGGTTTCAGCACCAGGAACATCAGAACAAAATGGAATAGCTGAAAGAAGAAATAGATCCATTATGGATTGTGCAAGAACCCTGATGATAGAAAAGAACATTGCTATCAAATACTGGAAGGAAGCTATCAGCACTGCAGTTCATACATTAAATTGAGTACAGCTGAAAAAGGACTCATTCAAGACTCCCTATGAATTATGGTATGGTCACAAACCCAATGTAAGTTATCTGAAAGTATTTGGAAGCAAATGTTATATCTTGAAAGAATCTAGAAAAGGAAAATTTGATGTAAAAGGTGATGAAGGAATATTTTTGGGATATTCCTGCAAAAGCAAAGCATATAGATGTTTAAATCTATCCACTCAAAAGGTCATAGAAAGTGCACATGTGAAAATTGATGAGTTTGCAGACAAATCAAAAGAAGAAAGCAAAAAGGTACCTGAAGACTACAAGAGATTTGTTTACATTGAACCAGATACTATACCAAGTATACCATTCACTCAAGAATCCTCAACTCCTAAGTCTTTAGTAACCGAGTTGCAAATAGTTCAAATCGAGCCTCAACAACTTTTAGACAGTACCAAGCAAGTGTCTACCGAGTTTGAATCAACCGAGCCAATATCTACCGAGCCAAAACAACAAGAATCTGAAGTACAGAAGAATAATAATGAAATTCATTCAAGAGGCAAGGAACCTGTATTAGCAAAATATGTCAGAAGACATCATGCACTAGATCAGATCATTGGAGACAAATCTGAAGGAACCCTGACAAGAAGTAAGTTGAAAAATACTTGTTTACTTGCTGATTTTGAACCTAGAAGTATTAAGGATGCACTGGCTAATGATAGTTGGATTGAGGCAATGAATGAGGAAATAGAATAGATAGAGAAAAATAAGACATGGACTCTTGTACCCAGGCCTAAAGACAAGAATATAATTGGAACCAAGTGGGTATTCAAAAACAAGTTGATTGAAGATGGTAAGGTATCCAGAAACAAAGCTAGATTGGTATGCAAAGGATACTCACAAGAAGAAGGTATAGATTATGGAGAAACTTTTTCTCCTGTTGCAAGATTGGAAGGAGTCAGAACCTTACTTGCATATGCTGCTCACAAAGGATTCAAAGTTTATCAGATGGATGTCAAGTCAGCATTCCTCAATGGAATATTGGATGAAGAAGTTTACATTGAACAACCTGAAGGTTTTGTTGATCCAGATAAAAGGAACATGGTCTGAAAATTACATAAGGCACTGTATGGTCTGAAACAAGCTCCTAGAGCTTGGTATGAAAGATTGCATAATTATCTTATTTAGATTGGTTTTCAAAGAGCTAATGATAATAGTAGCTTGTATATAAAGGAAGGTCCGGATAATAAGATTGTCTTGGCAGAAATATTTGTAGATGATACTGTTTTCATAGGGCATGATGATCTTTGCAAAGAATTTTTAGAACAAATGAACAAGGAGTTTGAAATGTCTATGTTTGGTGAGATAAAATTCTTTGTCAGTCTTCAAATCCAACAGAATAAAAATGGCATCTTCATCATTTAGTCAAAATACATCAAGGAGATATTAAAAAAGTTTGGTATGGAGGACTGTAAACCTGTTGGTACTCCCATGTGTACTAGATTGAAACTTACAAAAGATGATGAATCCAAAGAGGTAGATCAAACATTGTATAGATCTATAATTGGAAAATTGCAGTATGTAGTTCATACCGGGCCAGATATTGCTCTCGCAGTTGGTATTGTTGCAAGATTTTCAGCAAAATCAAGAGAAACTCACCTGATGGCGATCAAGAGAATAATGAGATATTTGAAAGGAACTGAAGATTATGGGCTATGGTACAAATTTGGAGGTAATTTGGATTTGAAAGTTTTTATTGATGCTGATTGGGCAGGGAATCTTGATGACAGAAAAAGAACAAGTGGAGGAGCATTCTTTCTTGGAAAGAGATTGGTTTCTTGGACAAGCAAAAAGCAGAATTGTACATCCCAATCCACAGCAGAGGCAGAGTATGTTGCTGCAGCAGTAAACTGTTCCAACATTGTTTGGTTTAAATAGTTATTACAAGGAATGAAGATGGAAATCAAAGAACCAGTTGTTATGTTCTGTGACAATACTAGTGCAATCAACATATCCAAGAATCCAGTAAGGCATTCCAAGACCAAGCACATAGAAATAAAATATCATTTTGTCAGAGAATTGGTGCAGGACAAGGAGATCAGACTAGAATATGTGCATACAAAGGACCAAACTGCTGACGTATTCACAAAGCCATTACCTAAGGATACATTCTTGTATCTCAGAGGTAAGTTAGGGATCACTCCCCTATCTGAAGTTCACTAAAATAAAGTTTTAAGTGATGCATCAACCTATGACAAGTTGAAAATCAATCAAGTTGATGCAGCAGAGTATTGAAGTCATTGCATATGAATCTGTACATGAGGTACACTGTAATCCAGTTGAGAAATACTTTTGGCATAAAATAAAATAAAAAGCGTTTACTGTGTTATATTGTCTTTGGCATGTGTTGTCAAAGAGGGAGATTAAATCCTGTAATACATATTCTAAAATTTGTAAACATTTGTTAAGGGAAGATAAAACTATCATATCTTTCTGTTATACAATTCCTTCACAGAGGGAGATTACTAAAAGAGGGAGAAGTTTCTATCTAAGAAGGAAAAGTATTATGTTGACATATAGTGCTGCACTAAGAGAAGGACTTGTTTTCAAATTTCATTCTGCTATGACATGTTGTGTTGCCATCAATGCCAAAGAGGGAGATTGTTGGATACAATTGGTTAATTGAGTGTTGTCTTTGATGTTACACAAATGTCATATCAGTCATTAGACAGAGTCTACCGAGCTTAGAAGGTAAGCATAGTCATTTACAGAGTCTACCAAGCATTGTTGTATATTACACTGTAAAGATAGCTTCTACCGAGCTAACTTGGTTAACGAAGGAAGTTCAGTACTTACCAAGCTCACTTGGTGATCAAAGGAAACTATGATAGAGTATTGACCGAGCTGGGAAGGTAAACGAAGGATTTAGTATTTACTGAGTCAGGAAGGTAAACGAAGAAAAGTTAGTGTTTACCGAGATGGGAAGATAACCAAAGAAAATTTAGTGTTTACTGATCTGGAAAGGTAAACAAAGGAAAGTCAGTGTTTACCGAGTTCACTCGGTGTCCAAAGGGAATTTGGAAAAGATAGTTTTTACCGAACTCAGTCGGTTAACACAAGAATTATTTTTTGAACAGTATTAACCCAGCAGTGTCAGCCAGTAAAGGGATTTGTTAGTTTGTAATTTTAATTATTCCTAGCCGACTATTGTATTTGTTTGATTATTGGTCAATAATTAAGAGCCGACTAAGATAATCTATAAGGTATATATGAAAGATCAAGTTGTGAATTCAGAGATGTAAGAATTTGGATGCATAAGAGTGCGAATATTGAACATATGAGAAAATGTTGAAAAAGTGTGATGGAGGATCAGATGCATTGAAGGAGCTGCAAAGTTGTATGTGATCAGTAAGGATCCAGTCAAGCATAACAGAGATCTGCAATCATCAAAGATAAGTTGCACATTATATCAGGTCACTTCATTGTTTCTTTCTAACCATTGTAACAGTGAACTCAAAATCTCTTAACACAGTTGGTTTAACAACCATTCTGTAAATCCTCTAACAAGGTGACAGTTCAGTTGAATTGTTCTAAAGACCTCTAGCAAGGCCACTCCTAATAGGGTGATTAAATCCTCTAACAGGGTCACACCTAACAGTGTGTTTTTGTAACCTTTAACAAGGTTGGCCCCTAACAGGGCTCACTTCAGAAGAGTGAAAAACAGTGACTAGTTACATTGGTGGTTTTTCCCATATTGGGTTTCCACGTTAAATCTGGTGTCTCTAGTGTTTGAGTTTGCTGAATTGTTTTGATAACAGTTCTTAATGATTGTTATTATTTGCTGCAATATCAAGTTTCAGTAATCTGTAAAATAGATCAAACTTTTAGACATCTAAAGGATTGTGAAATGTTTTTGTAGTAACTGATTCACCCCCTCCCCCTCTCAGTTACTTCATTCTCATTTCCAACACTGTAATAGTTCAAAAATGGAGACATAGGCTGGAGTCTTAAGTAATTGATTGACTATGTTGTACTTGGGAAAGGAGGAATTTGCAATTGCATGATCAGGATTTGTTACAAGTCCTAGTAAGATAACTTTAGAGGCTTGGCCTCATGTAACAATGTTTGAGGATTTTTTTTTTTTTTTTGTTTTTATCTTTAACTATGATGACATTTATGGTGTCATCAAAGCCGAAAATCATGTTGATGGTATTGTCATAATGATGCACATAATTAACCTTAGTGTGAGATGGTGCATTTTGATTCGCTTTGGAGGATTCAACCTTTTCATGACTCATAAAGCTGTTCTTGAAGGCTGTATGGTCTTCATTATTGTTGAGGTTATTCACTTCGATGGTCCCATCATTGATTAATTTATGTATTTCCCCCTTAAGGGAAAAATAATTGTTTGTTAAGTGCCCCCTATTTTGATGGTAGGCACAAATGTGCTTTTCATTCAACCACTTTGGCTTGACTTGGGATTCATATGGTTTGGCTTTAGGATGTACTATGTGTTCATTAGCCAAGAGAGTTTTCAAAGCACTCTTGTAAGACACCTTGATAGGAGTATACTCCTTGGGTAAATCAAAATATTGAGGAGGAGCTTGATTGGAAGTGAATTGCTGATTGGATGTCAAGGGAGTTGTTACATTACATTGATGGAATGGATGGGCATTGTATTGCCGAGGTGTGTTTGAGTTGGTGTTGTTGACAACAAGATACAACTAATTTAGATGTGATTGGGTTTGAAGTTTAACATGGTTAGCTTCGACCATCCCCTCATTTACAATGTTCTTGTTATTGTTTCTCCATCATGAATTTTGTTTATCGATGACCCAATCAGAGGAATTATGAGTCTATGTGGAGTTGTTTGAAAATCCCTTACCATCTTTTGATAGTTTAATAATGTCATTATTTAGTAAGGTCTCTTCTACCTTAGCAAAAATCTCTAAGGTATTTTGGAAGTCTTTAGGCCCTTGGAATTGGAGCCAGTAATTCATCAGTTTGAAGAGACTATTAATGAAGATGTCAGTCTTCTCTTTCTCTGGTATGTCTCTATGATACTTGGTGAATGTGTGTCTCCACCATTATAGGAAGGTCTTGAATGAATCACTGAGAAGTTGTTTTCTGTTGCACAAATCAATCATTGTGACTTCCCTTTCAATATTGTGGGAATATTGGGAGATGAACATGGAAGCCAGTTGGAAAAAGGTTTTGATATTAGAGGGTAGCTTAGAGAACCACTCTATGGCTTGCCTTCTAAGGCTCCTAGTAAATAGATGCATCAGGTACATCGTGTCATGGAAAAAATCCATACTTAGGGTATAGAATTATTTGAGGTGATCTTGTAGATCTAATGTGCGAAAATATTTATCATATTTTCATATTTGTACATTTTGTGGCAAAGGCATGAAGGTAATATTCTTATCAAAGGGAAGAGGACACAACTTTTCAAAGTTGAATTATGCGATTTTTGTTTCCTCTCTTCATTCTTTCCATTTCCATTTGTAGGTCTTGTAATTTTTGTGTGACAACATCTAGGGTTGACTCTTCTTCATCTCATCTCAAGTTGGTCACATCAAAATTGGAAAAAAATTTCACACCTTGTTGTGCTAATGCTAGTATATAACATTCCTTTTATTTGTCGAGCATCTTGGCCATGATGTCAACAAGTTCAAGATTTTGTTGAAAATCTTCAATTTTGGTTTCAATAATCTTGTCATCCCAAATGTTAGATGAACCCATTGTGGCTAAGGATTCTAAATTTTGGTTAAACAAGGGTGACACATGAATAACTTCATTTGGTGATCAATCTTTTGGCATAGTAGGTTCAAGAAGATTTAGAGGTTTTATGCATTTGATGGTTCTGTTGGCTATTCTAGTGCGATCATTTTATTTTTGTAGATATACTAGTTTTATGTAGTGGCATGAAATGTGAGTTGGATTCCTTTAGTTCTAATGCATTTTTGAAATGTGAGGGTTTTCATTGACTGTGATTCATTTGAAGTAACAAACTAGGTTGGACAAGGTGTTTGACAATGTTCATGAGACGAGTTCTCTTTTATGAAGTTAGATAGGGGATGGACACATGTCTTTGAATGTCTCTATCTTGATGTGTGAAATGAAGCAATAATAACTATTGGGTTGATAATGACATTTGTAGCTTTTCTTGTTTCAAAAAGATGTTTGCGGTCATTTATGGAATTTCTCAAACTTGTAAAATACCAGTGAGGAAAAGCTTATCCAAATTTGTCATTTGTTTGCAATTATCATGCATGCAAATGGCCTTTTTTTTATGTCTTTTCTCATCATGGCTCCTAATTTAATAGTTTTGAAAAATAACCAAGAAACTAGACAAATGCATCTAAGGCTAGCAAATTCCTATGATAGATACACTTGGCTACAGTCTTGGGCCAACTATAAGGCTAGACCCTTCTTTAGGCTCTGCAAAACCTAGGCGGGTGGACCTATAGATTCTTTATATGGTACTAGTTATCAAAGCATACATTGAATCTAATATAAAGCAGATAAAACCCTTATTTCTCCTATTAACTCATGTAATAACATAGATCTTTAGTAGCAAATTGCAACTCTATGATATTCACAAGCTGAGTGAGGGCATTAAATTTAGGTTCTTCGACATAAAATGTAAACATGATTTGAATTTTTATTTGATTTTATGTGGGTGGGAAAAGTGGATGAAAACCATGTATAGACAAAAAACTAATGATCCTGTAGTTGATCAGTGCCTAATCCATTGGGAAATTCATGAGTCTCCCTCATGCATTTTGGATATATGATAGTTATTCATATATTTAGATACATGATCTATCCATTCACCTTGTAAATAGACATCAATGTTCAACTTAAATCTCATTCTTACTTGATATCCTTCTCAATAAATCTACAACCTTGTTGATTTCTATGAAGCATTTACACAATTCTTTGAATTATCAGCAATAATGAAACAACATATAGCCTTAAGGGACTACAACTATGACCTAGGCTCTTTGTTCAAAGATCATAAAACATTACAAATCACTGAGAATGGAGACAATATTTAACATGAAACTCACATCTGTTGTTCTTTGTATTGATTTCCTTGAAATAATACATGAAAATGCATGAAATTAACTCCCAAATCACCTAATAAACCAGACTATACAATGAACAAATGTTGTCATACAAGAGAGAAAATGGTGAGAATGAGAAACTGATGGGATGGGAAGGGGGTATCATAGCCAAAGAAAAGCTTCATGGTCTAGAACTAGCACATCCCAGATCTTCCATTTAGAGTTCATCAATTCCAAGGCTAGTTCTACTAAATGTTCTCATTCCAGAGAAAACTTTCCAAAATTCCAACCCTTACAATGAAAGAAAGATAGAAAGATATAGAAGAAGATGAATTCCTAGATCTGATCTATGCCTAACATGTGTCCACTTGGAATTTAATCTTCTGCAACTAAACAACTTCTTTCTCCCTTCTCCCATTCTGATTTGATTTGGTTTCATCATTTTTCTGTTACTGATTTGCAAATATCTTTGTTGAAATAATGCAAACTTTTTGAGTCATCAAAATATCTAAAAACTTCATGAATGCCAGTAAAATTGAGTTTTTACTGAGTTAGAAATGACCTCGACTTCATTCTTACCATGGTCTTTTACCTATATTCAGGTCATTATCTTACCAAAAATCAGTTTTGAATGTTGATATCTGAATTTGGTTGCAAGATAGAAATCTGAGAGAAAACTTTGAATAACCTGAACACACTACTTCTTGTGCAAAAACTAGCCCCAGAATCAAAAAGTTCATTCTCTCCCGATTCTGGCGATATATATCATCGCTATATTTGCATACCAGGAACCTCCAAAAAGCCATTTTGAAAAATACTCCCCTATTACAAAGCTCACGTTTGCACTTTGAAATTTAAAATTCAAAAATTTATATCAACCTAAAGTTTTCACTTTAGATTAAATCCCTTTTTAATTTAAATTTATACATGTCAACCCCTTTTTTGAAAATAGTTTTAAAATGAGATTTTAAAGATCATTTTATTTTTTCTACCTCCTTTAAATTTTGGGTCAATCCAAGTTTGACTGGTGACACATGGCACTTTGTGATTCATCCACCTCTGCACACACTACTGGACAACCTGTTGACACGTGTCAGCCACCTGCAAGGCCACATTTTTTAACCCATGAGCATCTTTGTGATGCGGGTGTGCGCTGTCCGTCAAATCATGACATGTGTCACAATCAGGTCGATTCCCACCTAAACTTGCTCTGATTTCCATGTCAGCATGCATGAGACCCATTGCCACATGGCGGCATCCCACATTCCTGCATTCTTTAAATAGTGATCACTTTTTTTTTGTGAAAATGCACAGTCTATTCGATGCACCACATGTCGGCATCTGGGCATCTGCCTCCACATCAGCGCACATGTACTTAGTTCTAAAATTTTGCAAGGGCTCAAAATTTGAGGTCTATTTGGTTGACTGTAGACCCCACATCAAAAGCTATTGCTTCACAAAATCACATGTCTTAAGACACTATGGTTATAGTGTGACTTTCTATTTAAAGGCATATAAAATCTCTCCCATGAGAAATGTGGGATTATAGGTTTAGATGTTGTGATTGCCCTATTTTGATGTGCTGACTACTATGGCAGCTCATATTTTTTTATATGCTCCTCATCTCACTATTCTTGAATAGATCTTCGTGCTTCCAAGGTTGGAGAAGGCATCCAAGGAGCTGGCCCCCTATTTGACTTTGGTTGCGGCTTATTGTCTTGCGCTTGGTTATGGTTTTTAGATTGGTGGTTTTTCATTTCTAAGCACATGCTCTCTTCCTCGCGTATGTTGCTTCAAACATATATTTTTTGGCTCTATCCAGTAGTTTCAACTATCTTAATGTGGGATGGCCTTGCCCAGGTAGATTATCCACAATCTTTGGCATTTTTGTGTTGTGGGTGGCTTTTTGTGTGCTGCGCGGGTCATTACCTGCATTTTCTAGCTATGTGTGGCTTCTTGCTTCAATTGGAAATTGGCCCTGCACTATTGTGTAGAGCTATTGCTCCCTTGCCTTGAATTGCTGGATTGCCTCTTTGAAAAGTGTGAGCTTCCTTTTGATGCATGCAATTCCTTCATGCATTTTCCTCTGAACTGACTCCCCTGTTCCTTTTGTTGGTAGCTACTTTGACTTTTTTATGGTGTGCATCCTCCTTTTATCAAATGGCATCCCTTGGTTATCTAATAATAACATGGGCCTTTTTATTACTTAGGGTCTTCATTCACTTTGCCTGGACTGCCTTTGACCATGTGAGTGGTGCTTCCTTGATTGACTGCATGTTCGATTGGATGGATGACTTCTTGCTCAACCAAACTTTTAGCTTTTCCATTTATTAAAGCTTGAATACCACCATGGCTTCTAAACACTATCAACAACATCTTGAGATAAGAAAATAATGTGCTCTACCCCTTTTCTATTTTCAATTTCTAACAAAACACCCATCTCAATAATGCATATGATGGCACGAACCCCATTTAAAACCCTTTTGACACTCGCTTTATCTGTTATATCTCCATCTCAATATAAGAACCAAAAGAACTAATGACATTTTTTAAATCCTTAACAAGTGCCTTGATTTGACCCCGCTTAATGATTAGTGATAGAATCACCAACTGACCAATATCACGGTCACCATCTGTAACTAGCACAGTATCACATATTTCAGAAATATCATCCTCCTTTCAAACTTTGAAAGATATATGCCCAAAATTACACTGATTATAATCACTATAACCCTTCAATTTTAGGATATTTTAATCCTCGATACACATTATCAGTTTGATACCATTTAGTTGGGCCCCAAAGTGGGTTCGACTAAAAAACATTTTGTTTTCAAACAACTGATTATGCCAAACCAATCCAATAGCCATCTGATATTGACTGGAATCAAATTCAACTACTAAACAATTGATTTGAAGCTCATTTCATATAATCTACAAACTATGATTTTCTGCTAACAGGGCCTGTCAGCCAACTTTAAAAACTGATCCAAACACTTGATCGAGCTTTGAAAACTGACCCACTGATTTTTTGTTCTGCACACTTGCATGCTGTCAAATCTTGTCTCATGAAGAATTTTGGGTCAAAAGATATTCATTGTCAAAGTTGACCACTTAGAATTACCTGCAAGTAAACATGTTAGAAAACAATAAAATGGGTTCAGAATCGGCTTCAAAAACTAGGTAAACTGACATTTGGGAAGACAAAAACTAGGGTATTGGTTCTATATCATGAGAATAGGATAAGTCTGCAATTTTGGTTCATGATGAATAACAGGACGCAAATGGCAAGTGGTCAAAATGGGCTACTCAGATTTTGCAAATTGGAAATACTAACAGAAAATCATTTTTTGCAAATGGAATTAACCTAGAAAAGTGTGCATACAAATTTGTCATGACCTGTAAACTAACACACTTAAAGTATTTTTAGAGTTCAACATAAAGGTACAATCCATTTGATCTCACCTATCACGGATTAGGAGTTATAATGTCCTGAACAGTGGTGCCAAACAATCTGCACTTACTAACACTAGTAAAAAGATAGAAATTGCGTTCAGAATCACATTTGAAAACTGACCAAATGGATTCATCATGAGATGAAACTTGAAACATAATAAGTCTTTGATGTCTATAATGTAAGCCAAAAGGAATTTTAGCATTTTGATCAACTGGGTCAAAGTTATAACTCGTCAAACAGGGCTTCCCAAAATTTTGAACATTTCATATTAGTATGACATTAATAATTGACCAACTTTGAGGGATTCAAAACCTAGTCAAACGGACTCAAATTGACTCAAAATTTGAAACATAGGCTCTCAAGTATGGACACTAAACACTCCCAAAGCAGTGAGTCATGAAACATTTCTAGGCACAAGATATTCAATTGCAAACATAGCTTCCTATCACTCTTTGACACTAAAGGTAAAATGCAGATTTGACACTGGCTCATAACGAGACTTCATGAAATGGCTCAGAATCTCAATTTAACTTCATGGAAAGCTTAGATAGGCTGAATGGAAGGCGTTAGAAACATTAAACACCTTTGGGGCCTCAAAGGTACAACCAGGTACATAGGCATCAAAAGCATTTATAGGGCTCAAATTTCTCAATGGTACTCAAAATTGACCTTGCAATTTTTAGACCCAACATCTCAAATGCGTAACAGGATTTATTAATGTGCTATTTAAATAATCATATGCACCTTTTAGTTGCGCAGATGTGTTGTTTTATTTATCATATTCACTATTTAAGGTTTCAAATGCATTTTTTGGCTAGAAAAATGTGTTGTTTAATGCTGCAGAAGTGTTGTTCGGAAGGCATATGGATTACAATAGAGATCAAAAGAATCTCATGATACTTCAAATGCACTATTTTAAGTAGTAGATGTGCTATTTCAGGATTTTTCAGCAATGTTCTTATTTTGGACTTGGTTTCTCAATACTAGTTTGAAGTTGCATCTTTTTGGAAGGACAGTGATCTACACTGGTGTTTATTATTAAGTTTTAAGAAACATCCAAGAAAAATAGAAGCATAAATCAAAGTAAAACATAAAACCACACACACCTATATAATGAAAGAAAAGAGCTTCCTAACAAGGTTATCTAAAGCTAGTGACTAGTGGGTTTTAGTATTTAACCAACTATGTTTAGATTTACCTCTCTTGTGATAGAGAGCTTCCCACCAATGCTATGGAGGTTTGACACAATCTCTTATAGAACTACTAAAGGAAGGCTATATTCTTAACATAGGTGGCATGCATTCAGTTGGAAATATAAGACTAGGAGGCAATCTATCTCACTGGCCATGCTAAGGCAACTCAAGAGGTAGTCTTTCTATGGCTAGATAATCCTACCTAGTCGAAAGTAGGAAATAGAAATCACAAATAGGTTTGGGAGTTTGATCACTTGAGAAGAGTGAGAGCATATCCCTTTTGTCTTGACTTCCCCAAACACAACATACACACAATTTTAATCACCCAATCCTTATAATATTGAAGACAGAGAGGCTCCTAGTTAAGCTATGTGTGGTTTCTTTCCTCATTCAATCATGACCAATCTTTACAGAAGGTCAGGCATTTTGATCAACTCAAAGGAGTTGAGAGCATAGGCCTACTTCTGTTTTTGATTAGCGAGATCGAACACTTTTATTAAGCTATGTTTGGAACTTAGAAATGCCACACTTTAAATTAAAAAGAGATGAGGTTTTGAGGAGAAATGAGGATATTTCTAATTCTTTTAAATGAAAAAGGGAGATTTTCACTTTTGTGAGGATAAATGACTTTATTGATTTAATAAATCTCTTATTTAGTTTTAACACTTTCTATTTTTCTTCCTCCCTTTTTGAATTTCATTTTATGAATTTGAATTGTTTATCTCCTCTTTTAAAGTTGATTTAGGTCTTGTTCATTTGATAGATAGTTAATGACCTGATGTTGTTTTTCATTTGAAAGTTTGTTGTGTTCTTCTAATTTCCTCCTTAATTGGCATTGATTGATCAGTCTTGTGTGATTCAGGTCTTTGCCAATTTTTGGGTTTCTAGATATATATTTTGTCTTCCACCTACCTAGAAGGGCTATTTGAAGACCTTTCCCAACTAATCCAACTAATTTTCAAAGGTTGTGACCATTAGGGAGTGATTAAGTGAAAGTTTGTTAAATGTAATTAGAAAGTATCAAGCCTTTACCAAATAGTCAGTGATAGCCAAGCTCACTCGGGCATCGAAGACAATTTCCTGTATGTGTCAAGTGTTTAGTGATAATCAAGCTTAGAGATGGTATTGACTGAGTTGGGGCTTTTAATGAAGGAATGCCAACATAAATCTCTACAAACTGAGTATGGTTAGTTAACAAAGGGATTCTCTATGTTAACCAAGTACACATGGTTAGAATCCTAAGAACACACCTACTTTATCTTAGGACTAAGATGTGCCTAATGACCATAGTAAAAAAGCCATGGTTTATAAAACACCAATGGTGACTACACCTTACATGTAGGATTATTTGTAATGAGAAACTACTTCTAAAACTTGTCAAAGACTCTTAGGCATGAATTCCCTTGAATGAAACTCATGAAGATCTTGTTGTAATGAAGAGCACTTAGCCATGAAGAGCTCTTAGGCATGAATGACCTTGAGCAAAATTCACGAAGAGCTCTTAGACTTGTCAAAGACTCTTGGGCATGAATGCCCTTGAGTGAAACTCCCTTGATTTAAAAACTCAAGTCCTACTTGAGAGTAGTTTCTAAATAGAAGTTCCATGCTTGGCAATGCATTCTTCAATCATCCATGTAGCATCTATATCATGAAGATCATTCCATTTAACCAAGTAGCCTGTATAGGTCTTCTTTCTTGTCTTCTTGACCATCTTAGAATCCAAAATCTTCTCTAACTGTAGTGGTTGGCAAGGTGGCAAGTCTTTGATCCATTCTTCCTATGCATCATCAATATCCTACACAAAATCATTAGTCCCTATAGCACCTTTGAAAGGGGTGAGATCAAAAACATTAAAATATGAGAAATAGAGATGGTTGGGGAAAATGAGATTTCATATGCATTTTCCACAAATTTTTGCAATATCTAAGAGGGTCCAATCTTTCTCATCTACAACTTGGTGTGTCCCATGGGTAGCCTTGCTTTTTTTAGATATAGCCACACTTGATCTCCTTCCTTGGAAGAAACATGTCTTTTCTTTTTGTCTACTTGTTCTTTATATCTTGTAGTATTTTGATACAAAGTGTCTTTAACTTGATCATTAATCTGGTTGATCCCTGATGAGAATTCTTCACCTTGTGCACTGACTTTGAAGTCATTTGGTAAATCTCTTAGTTTCACCAATCATCTAGGATGATGTCCATAGTTTACTTGGAATAGTGTCTTCCCTATTGACCTATTTATTGAGTCATTAGACGAAAATCCTTCTTGAGGGAGGATAACATCCCATTTTTTCCCACATTGATTGGTTAGATAGCTTAAAAGGTTGCCTAAAGATTTTTTCACTGGTTCAATCTACCCATCTATTTGTAGATGGTAGGTAGAATTGAAAGATAGATTTATGCCCAACATTTTCCATAGGGTCCTCCAAAAATGACCTTGGAATTTTTCATCTCTATCAGAGATAATGGATATTAGTAATCCATGAATCCTAACCACTTCCTTGAAAAATATGTTATCAATATGTGACACATCATTAGAGCTTTTGCAAGGAACAAAATGAGTTGTTTTACTAAATCTATACACAATAACAAAAATGGTATCAAAACCTTGTCCTTGGGAGACCCAAGGCAAAATGCATACTCACACTATCCTATATCTTTTTTGGAATTGTTAAAGGCTAGTAAAGTCGTTGGTTTGTTCTGACTCCCTTAGCTCTTTGGAAAGTATTTTAAGTTTCAACAAACTTTCTAACATCAGTAGGTAACTTTGGCTAATCATAGTTTCTCCTTAGGAGTTTTAGAGTCTTGTTAATCCCAAAGTGACCTCTTAATGTGCCACAATTCTTTTTTCTGATCATATTTTCCCACATGGATCATCTTGGAATGTAAAATTGTCCTCCATTGAATAAGAGATCATTCTATAACAAATATTCAAAGTAGGTACTATTATAAGCATCAGATAAAGTAGGGAACACCTTATGGATGTCACCAAAATCTGGATCATCTTTGTATAGGTTCTTAAGGGAATCAATTCCCATGCTTTGCACTTGTACTTCTTTCATCAAGGCCACTCTCTTGTTGAGATCATTTTCTACCTTGTTTGTAGTGCCTTTCTTGTGCTTAATAGAGAATGTGAAGGCTTGGATTTTCTCAACCCATTTCATGTGTCTACAACTCAACTTGTCTTGGCTATTTAGGAAGCTTAGTGGATGATTGTCTATAAATACAATTAATTCCTTAGGAAGAAATTAGTGCCTCCATTTCTTAAGAGCCTAAATCGTAGCATTTAGTTCTAGGTCATATGTATTGTATTTCTTCTTGGCATCATTGAGGGGTAAAAGTACATAGTTATAACACCTTTTAGGATGACTTATCAGAATGACTAAATTTGAGTATTTCTATCTTAAAAACCATTTTTTTTCAAACATATAATCTTGATAAAATTATTCTAGCTAAGTTATATATGGTCTCACACTTTTCCAATTAGAAATATCTATTAAATGCATGTTTTATACTAGTTAGCATCCAATTACTAAAAAAATACAATTATTTTAGAAATTTGACATTTCAATAACTCTTACTATTTATTATGATATTTTTTTAATAACATATATACACCATTTTATAGAGCTCAAAGTCAAGAATATTATCATACAGAGTTCATAGTGCTTTAATTAGATATAGTATATTGTAATTAAAAAATTCTACAAGTATGTATTTTAACACTCGAGAAGATTCAATTTTGAGAAAGAAAAAATATTAAATAATATATAAATTTTTTTTAAAGTATATGAGGTTATAGAGGAGAGATTCCTTTTCCAGAATCTATAATTTTTCTTTTTGTTGGAATAGATTTATTTCAAAAAATGTGGGGGGAGATGAAAACTATCGATTTGAATAAGTTGAAATTTGAATCGTTATAAAAGAGAAAATATAGGTCTAAAGCCCATTTTTATATTTTATTTTTCTAACTACATATATTAGAAATAACATAATCTATGATTAAAGGGAAATAAGTTCATTTCCATATAGTTTTATGGTGAGAACTAGACCCCTAATTTCCAACATTTTTAAGCAACTGAAATTTATCTTTAGAACATAGGAAAATATATATTTTCTTATTCCAAATAATTATTAAAAAGTATAAACCTAAAATTCATCCATTTCTACACATTTTATTAGTCTACTTCATTTTAAAATTCTAAATAATAATACTAGTTCTACATCATTGAATGTGAACAACTACACTTTTGTTAGCCTTTTCCTTTATAAAAGGATGACATAGGTTTTTGCTTTTACTCTAAGTTTTCTAGAGAAGAAGACCACTGGTCTTCCCTCTTGACCTATGCTAAGGTTGCTGGCATCACTCTCCACTATTAACAATTTTTTGAATGTAGGTAGTGCCAAGATTGGGTATTGTGCTACTCTACCATTCAAATTCTCAAATACTTCATCTAATTGTGTTTTTCATTGAAACTTTGTCTTCTTATGTCCTTTGATGGCATCCAATAAAGGTGCATAGATATGATTGAAGTTCTTGAAAAAAATTCTATAAAAAGTTGCCAATCTATGAAATCTCCTGACTTCCCCTATTGTCTTATATGTTGGCCAATTAATGATAGCCTCTACCTTTTCAAGATCCATTTTCAAAGTACTTTTTGAGATTAAAAAGCCCAAGAATGTCAATTTTGTCTACATAAATGGACATTTTTCAAGGTTGATTGCTAACTTTTTTTCATGTAGCCTTTGAAGGACTTATTCCAAATTCTTCATATGTTCTTCCTTTGTTCTTCTGAAGATTAGTATGCCATCTAGATAGAATACTACAAGCTTACTTATGAAGTCATGAAACACTTCATTCACCAGCCACATGAAGGTGCTATGGGCATTTCTTAGACCAAATAACATGACAACGATTCATATAATCCTTTAGTGGTTTTAAATCTTATTTTCCACTCATCTCTAGGACTGATCCTTATTTGATGATAGCCTAATTTAAGGTCTATTTTAGAAAAGTAGCATGCTCCTCTAAGTTGATCTAGTAGATCTTCAATCCTATGTATAGGGAACCTATATCTTATAGTTATTTTTTTTATTTCCCTAGAGGTAGTGCGAAGTCTCCATTCACCATCCTTTTTAGGGGCCAATACACTAGGGAATGCACAAGAGGTGAGACTCTTTTGTATGAGTCCTTTTGCTAACAAATGACTAATTTTTCTAGACACCTTTGCATTTTGATTAGGGGTGAGTTCGTATGTAGCCTTTTGTTGGGAGAGAAGCACCTAGTATGAAGTCTATTTGATGTGAGATGTCCCTTGATGATGGGAGTTCATCTAGTGTGTCCCTTGCTAGGATTCCTTTGTACTTGTACAATAGACCATCTACTTCCTTAGGCACTTCTTTAGTGACTACTTTCATCTTAGGTTTGACAACTAGGGCATACCCTATCTGAGAGTCTTGGATGATATTCATTATTTCTTATTCTCTTACCATAATGACTAATGGCTCTTTAGTTTTCTCTTAGTGAGGGTCAGGGTTGTAATCTACAAACTTTAGTCACCAATTGGATATTATTTCTTACTTTAAACCATGCACACCAAATAAATAAAGTAATTTTGAATAGTAACAATAACAATGGACAAAAATAACTCATAACACCATATTTTGTTAACTAGGGAAACCTTGGCCAAGGGAAAACCCCAGTGGGGATGACACCCACTATATAATATACTAATATATAAGTTCCTTGTTAGAGGGTGGATCCTATTAGGAGTCAATGAGAAAATTTAGTATAAAGAATCCCTATTAGGAGATTCCAACCCTGTTAGGAGTTGAGGTACAATAGATGAAAGATGAGCCCACTACTCAAACATGCACTTAAAATTACAAGGAGAGATCATTGCCCAAATAAGTAATCAGATTTTTGGAATATATGTACTAAATCTTCTTCCTTGATTGATGTTTGATCTTCAACTCAATCTTAGATCACAAAATTTCTTGTACAAAAATTTTCATATATCATTTTCACAAAAGTTCGTATACTATTGCTCAACGTCATAATTACATGATAGCACACTTCCTATAGAAAAATGTCCTTTGCATAAATACCATGCCTTTACACAAATTGTTGCTGGGTCGACTAAGACCGCAATTCACTTTTCCAACTTAGAGCAAACATATAGGATGTTGGCCCTAATTGGACAAGTAATTATCTTGTAAACAAAATAATCCTTTCCTTTAATTTTGTTGTCCTATTTCACTAGAACATGATTATCATTGTTTTGTATAGTTTGTACTAACTTTCAAGTTTATACACATCATCAGCAACATGTATACTATCTCCATTTAACTTCACTAGTCATAATATGACATCAGTAACAAGTTCTAGACAAAACAATACATTGTTGTAAACCAAATTCTATACTTAGACAATTTCTTGATTACCAAGCATTAAGAATCTTTATTTCAGAGGTTTCCTATGAGCATGTACATCATGTTTTTCCATAAATGACAAAAATTACATATCTCTATTAGCCAATTATCAACAATCTCCCCCTTTGGCATTGATGACAAAAAAAAAGGGAAAATTGGCTAAGTGATAGAAACTTAACACGACAAAAATAAGAAACACATTACATTACATCTTATTACAATTTGTCCAACTTTACATATGCTCCCCCTTACAATATTCTCCAGTTTTGGCAATTCAAGAACTTTCCAATTTTTTGCAACTACTCCCCCTTTGACATCAATGACAAAGCTCAAAATTTTAGAAACTGTCCAAAACTGTCAAAAATGTTTTCCTTCTTGATGTTGATATTATCTTCATGCAATCATCAAAGTTTTCCTTTAGATTATCCATACCCTTATTCCATGTTTCTTTGATGGATTTATCTGTGGTGAGAATTACACATGAAGCATATGATGCCATCTCAACTACATTAAGATTTGAATACAAAAAGTTAGAATACGTGTCCTTGGCCTTGTTGTGGTGTCCACAACACATGCCCCATTCCTCACTAGGAATGGGGACCCCCTATTTTTTTGACTCCCAGACTCACAATTTGAGTCAAGAGAAGAATTTTTGTTTCAAAGTTGAGTCTAAAAATCACAAAAAAAAATAAAAAAACAAAAAAATTTAAAAATTTGAAAAAATTTTTTTAAAAAAAATTAATTTTTAAAAAAAAATAAGAAAAGAGATGAAGAAAGGGTCGCACGCTTAAGCAACCCGTGTGTTGCGCGCCCATGCCAGTGATGCCACGCGTCATGTGCCTGCACGCTCGCACCGCGCCTGCACTTGTGCGCTCATGCACATGTGCGTTGAGCACCGAGAGCCCGCACGTTGCGTGCTGCGAGCGTTGAGCACTGAGCGCCCACGCGTGGAGATTCTAAATTAATGAGCTGAAAGGAGTGGAAGATTTTTTTGAGTTGTCAGAAAACTCTGATTAATTGCATCCTAACACATCAAAGGGAACGAATACACAATGCACACAAAAAGTTTGAAGGTTTCAACTTCTAAGATTTTGATTGCAAAGTCATTTGAAATATGCTCAAGGTGTTCAAAATTCGGTTGGTATTTGACACACATCGGAGGAATGTTTGTTGATGAAGAAATGCCTTGGTCATTTCTTCCTTTTTACGAGGCTATTTGTTGTGGTGTCCAAAACACACGCCCCATTCCTCACTATGAATGGGGACCCCCTATTTTTTTCAACTCCCGAACTCACAATTCGAGTGAGGAGAAGAATTTTTGTTTGAAAGTTGAGTTCAAAAATCACAAAAAAAAAAATTTGAAAAAAACAAAAAAATCAAAAAACACAAAAATTTAAAAATTTAAAAATTTCTAAAAAAAAAAGAGTTGAAAAAATTGCCATGCGCTTGTGCAACTCGAGCGCTGCTTGCCTGCACCAGCGACACCGTGCGCCTGCACGCTCACGTCGCCCACCACGCCCGTTCTTGCACGCTTGCACTGTGCACCACGCCCATGCCTGCGTGGTCATGCATGTGTGCACCAAGCATCGAGCACCTATGCAACGCTTGCTGCACACGTTGAGCACCCACGCGTCGTGTGCTACGAGCGTTGAGTGCCAAGCGCCCACTCGTTGACCGCCAAGTGTGCACGTGCTACAAGTGCCTGTGCACCACGCGTGGTGAGCGCCAAGCTAGCCAAGCACTGTGCACCACGCGTGCCGAGCTAGGTATTTCCACGGTTTCATGCATGCACACGTGCACATGTCTAAGGAACCTCATGCGCATTCGCGTCGTCACACTCCCAGGGAACTGTGCGTGCTTGCCAAGCTGCCTTTTCCCCTCCAATTTTGCATAAGTAGCCATAAGAGGGGTTTAAAATATATGATTTAAGTATAAGTTGACATATATTTAATTCCTTATACTTAAGATATATTATAATATATGCGACGAATCTTTTGAGATAGGTTTTAGACCTCTCTGAGATAAGGTAAAGATTTTAGGAAATTTTAGGGCTTCAGGAATCTAGACTTAGCCAAATTTTAGGGCTTTAAGATTTCAGACTTAGCCAAATTTAAGGGCTTCAAAATTTCAGACCTAGCCAGATTTTAGGATTCACCTCCAGTTTTGTTTGAATGGCTAGTGTATCTTTACTATGCATTGTTAACTCTACGGACTAATGTTTGCTTCTTTTGTAGGTAAAAATGGCATTCTCAACTTGTCGAGATCATAACTTTTGACTCGGGCCTAAGAATTTAGAACCACTTACACCATTGGAAAGAAGAACTAAAGATCTAATTTCAAATCCATAAAATAATGAGCCTTTGATTGCCCAATTTTAGGGATCGACAAAAGTTATGACTTGAAATTTTGAGCAAAAGACCTCGAAAAAGGTCTTTTAAAAATGCTTAGAAAATTTGTGAAAAAATATGAAAAGTTGCAAACATTTGATCGTCTTGGATAATTTGGATCACATGATTTCTCACTGGGAAGGATTACACAGGTAGAGAGAAGACAAAGGTCAAAGATATAGAGGTTGGACACATAAAGCAAATCAGGTTCCTCATCTTATGTAGCTTTTTGGGACAAGATTTAACGTAGGTGCCTTGAGATTTTTTATTGAAGAAGTAGAGGGAGTGCAAGTTTATAAAAGTAATTGGATATAAAGAGGGTGTAAATCATCAAAAAAGGTCATGGAGCATATACAAAAAGTGATCTAAAACCTCATTTGAGCAAAACCCAGAAACTATTTTCAAAATTGAGAACTTTGATTTTTTGGCGAATTGAGCTTCACAGGTCCGCAGCTCCGCAGGTCCATAACTCTACATTTTCATGTAGCTCCACAATTCAGATGTGCATCGACAGTTGACTGCCAATTCCAAAAATATCACTTTCCATGCATTGGGAGCACATTCTGATGGCAAGTTAACTCCGACACACACCTAATGAAGGGCCAACTTCTATTTTTGGTGTCTCCATGCACTTCCACTTCAACTGATGGCTTCCTCCTACTTTCTCTCTCACTTCTTCTTTGTTTTTGACATGTAAAGGGCTCATGCATCCAATTAATGAATAAAATATGGATGTAGTCCCTCTAAGCACCAGTTAGATGGTCAATTTGTATATATTTAGTTTGTTTATATTTTTTAAAAGCATTTTATTGCATCAAGATATCTCTCACTCTCAACACAAATTGAGGACATGATTTCTTATAAATACCCCATTGTAAAATATAAAAAGGGCTGCCGTTATTATGTAATAAAATTATGCTTTTGGTGCTAGCATTTGGAGTGTAGTTATTCTTGCCTGAATGTGTCATTATTTTGTGAATTTTATTCATGAGATTGTGATTGAGCCAAAGGTTTATTGCATTGTTTTTGGTTGTGTGATCTTTTAGTTTTGGTGTTTGCTATAGATATATGAATTTTGTTGACATAACGAGCTTGAGAAGAGATCACCCGATTGTGCCTACATAGCTTTTTGTCTCGCATGAGCACACTTTCTGTGGCCTTGTGATTTGATGAAAAGTGAAACATCATTCAATTTGTTAAAGATTCTCACTGATGATTGCATCAGTGGATTCTAGGAAGTGTTGCTCCTATTTTCATTGTTTTCCTACCGATTTCTTCGAAGGTTTAACTCTCAGCGTGTTGTGTTTTGTAGCTTATGTCCGTTTAGGAATTTCAATTTCAAGTTATTTGATTTCATGTTATTTGCTTTCAGTTTTGTTATTTGCTTTTGCTAACCCCCCTATTAGAATAGGACCTCATAGTAGTTGCATTGTTGGACTTACATTCATTGAAAAATAGAAAATAAAAAAATATTGTTCTTTTGGTGTGATATTTTGAGACAACAAACAGATTTTACTTGATTCCAAGGTAAAAGAGTTTTTGGAACTAGCAAAGGTCTCGTCATGAACATTCACATTTATTTTCTACTGAGCGGATTTTGCTATGTCGCAAGACAAACACTGAACCTTGGAGTGGATCCTTAAAAAGATTTTCTTTTCAAGAGAGGAATTACACTATGGATTCCTGCCATTGACCTCGTGCAAAATGAACGCCCAATAGGCCTTGACACATTCCTCCCACTATTTCTCAACAAAAGATAATTTCAAAGCAATAAACTATCTGAAATCTGATATACTCTTGAAAATTTGTTCCTTCCAAAGTTCTAGTTTCTTGATATCACTGTGAATACTAGCCACTTTTCCTTCAAAATCATCAATTTTGCAAGATAGATGCTAGATATGGCTAGATAAAAACTCTAGCTCACTCATCTTTCCTTCTATCTGAGTGTTGATTTCCTTGGTTAGTTTGTATGATAAATTGCATTTGATATACAATTTTTCCTATACTGTTGACATTTTCAAATTTCCTTGATACAAGTATCAAGATTAACCAAATAGTTCTTAATGTTCTGATAGATGGTGCTAAACAAGTTAGCATCATGTGAAATTTCAGCCTTTGCCTCTACAATATTTAACAAGTTAGTAAACTCTTCATCAAATGATTTCAACAATTCTTGTGCCCTTTGTTCAAGATTGATTCAGTGTGTTGTACTACCAAAGTACTATACAGTCTGTCAATAACCTCCATCAAGTATTTCTACAAGAATTTCATTGTTCTATTCTTTTGTATAATCTTTGATAGGGATGAGATAAAATTATTTTGATCATCATCATCATTAGTTTCTAAGATGGAAAGAGAGAGCGGAGTAGATGAGCTAGACAATTTAGTGTCAACCCTTTGTTTCTTAGCTACCTCTTTTATTCTACTATCTTCTTCCTCTTTCTTTTCTCTTTCCTCTCTTTCCATTTCTCTCTTCTCTTCCAATCTCTTCTTCTCATCTTCCTCTATTTTCTTTCTCATTTCTTCTTCTACTATTCTCTTCTTTTCCTCCCCTTCCTTTCTTTTCTTCTCATCCTCAAGCAATTTCTACTTGGCCTCTTCTATTTTCTTCTTCTCTTTAATTTGTCTCAGTTTGTCTTCAATATCCTTAGTAATTTGTTCATTCAGTTTAGAACCTTCAAATGGATTAGAATTATCAATGTTGGTAAGAATTATCTATTCTATCTGCTTAGTGTTACTGATCACTGACACTTCCAAGGTTCTAGGTGCTAGAGGAGATGCTTCCCTTGACTCTATCAAAATCTAACGGATTGTTGTCATAGTCTCACTTCTTAATTTATCTTTTTTACCCACCATAAAAAAATGGTCCTACTTTATTTCTTAAGTAATGTGCAAGATTATTCCATAATATCATAATATCTTCTTTGTCATAAATCTTGCAAATAGTTCTAAGCATAGACTTCTGAAGTTCTAGATCTTCTTCTCTTGTAGGAGCCTTCTTGATCTCTATGAGTCTTTCATAGGCTTTCTTGTTTACTACGCCCACAATATCCTTTAATTTCAGATTGTTTTCTATGATGTATCTCATAGTAGAGATATCAATCTGATCCTTCTCCAAACTATTATACAAATCATAAAATTTGTTCATCTAAACAAAATTACTTTCATTAGCAATAACTGTGTTGATCTTCGCTTTCTTCGGCTTCCAGGGTTGTTGAGATTTTCTTGCTTATTTCTTTGATTTTGTCACTTTCTCTACTTTCTTAATTTCTTGTTATTCTTCCTCTTCATCAGTGGACTCAAAAAATTTCAACAATGTCTTCTACCTTTTTCCTAGTGTGATGCTTTCTCCAAGTTTGCTTGATGAGTTGACTGGGTGATCTCATCATAAGTTACAAATCTGTATTCTACTTTATCTTTATCTTATTTCTATAATAAATCAAAATAACTAACTATTGTATTATCATTCAATTCATAACCCAAGGGATCAAGAAATGTTTCTTGAGGTTCCACTGCTTGAATATAGGTAAAATTTGTATCAACCATAATGTAAATGTCTTCCTTAAATCTGTCTACAATTGCAGGTGCAATTCTGAATCTCGATTTCATTTCATTCTGCAATGTTCTCATTATCAAGTTGGTACTATCCAATATCTTATTTTTAGGATGCTTTCTTCATACTTCTATGATCTTCTCCATTATACATTTGGGTAAAATCACAAATCTATGTCACCGTTTATGATACCAAAACCTATTTTGGTCAAATCTCATTTCTTTATAAAAACTCAATTTTTAAAAAAAACTAAAAATACCATTTTATAGATCTCAGATTCAATATCATCAATATATATATTTTTTAGTGTTTTGATTAGTTATAATATGTTATTATCTCATAATATTATAAGTCAATATTTCAACATTTCAAAAGATGTTTCCTCAAAAAAGGAAAAAAATAGTAAATCATATAAAAAAAAATTGAAAATTATATTTATCTCTAGAGGAGAGAATCCTCTTCACAAATATGTAGCTTTTTTTCAAGAAGGTATAGATTTGATAGGGAAGTTTTGATGGGAGGAAACATTTTTGGATTCTAATAAGGTCAAACTTGGGTACTTATAACAAAGAAAATATACATCAAAAATAATTATTTCCTTTTTTGTTCACTAGCTATACATGTCATCTATAAGCTATTTTCAAATCATAACAAAAAAAGATGATTTGCATATACTTGTTTGACAGGAACTACACCCTATTTTTTTACAGTTAAAAAAGGGACTTAAAAATAATATAAAATGAATAAATTCTTACTCAAAAAAATTATAAAAATTATAGGCATAAAATTCATCCAATTCTACACATTTCATCAGTTTACATCATCTTCATATTTTAAACACAAATACCATTTTTTTGTCATTAATGTTGAATTGTCACATCCTGATATCTTAGTTCTTTATAAAAGGTGACACGGGTTTGTGTTTTTATCCATCTGTCACTGCTCATTATCTTGATAACTGATAAATAAGGAAATCTTTTAAGTACATGAAAGATATGTGATAGATCAATGATTGAAATCTAAGCACATCATTCTTTGTCCTCTTGATCTTTTTTATATTTTCTAAGAGTTGCATTCTCAAAATTTTACTAAGATTCACTTGTTCCTTCTCTACACATATCTTATAAGCTTCATAGATGAATCCAACTAATAGTTCATCAATCTTTGAGCTTGCACATATAGAATAGGTAGTGATTCTATGCAAAAATCTTACATCATCTTGCTTAATGGTGCTGATCACCATAGTCGTTCCATTATACACTGCTTTAGTATAGCACTCAACTTTCCTCTTGACTATTTTCTCACCTATAGGTACACTACCTTGTTTACTAAGACCAGTTACCTCATGAATAAGGTTGGCTGAAATATCAATTACATTATCTTGAATCCATAGTTTCCCATCATGTATTCTAGTTAATATGATATGTGTCCACTCATTTGTGTCTAACTCATAGTAGAAATGATATTTGAATAGGTCTAGTTCCCTTAAATGTTCAAATCTGGGCTTCACAATCATGTCATGATTGAAAACTAATTCCATATCCTTGTTCATGAATTCATTATCAATAGACTCAAATTTACTATTCAGATAATTTCCTATACCTTCAAGATATACTACGTTGTTCAGAGTGATAGATAATACTCAGTTAGGGTTTCCTTCCATAGGTTTAATAGAAACAACCTTCAACTTAGGTCTATCCTCATTCTCAACATTGTGCACTACTCACATATCCATGATTATATTAAACAAGAACTTTTACCAAACAAATTTGTAAAAAAATGATAAAATACCTCTTTCTAAAAATAGGGTTTACATTAAAATTACTTTGACAAGTCACTTCTAAGTTCTCTTCACTTTGGATGTGTTTGCAATGAAGTGAAAATCAATTATGTACTCCATTTATTCCAACAACTTAAGCTTGCATTAATTGCGTACTTTGTAAACATGAAAAAAGTTGTTAATTACATTTTGTAATCAAATAAGTACTCAAGATCATTTATCCAATCTAAAGATGCCATCCGAGGTTTTCCATAGCTATTTTCCATCATGAAAAAACTCTACTGAACTTTGATATATGAAATTCTTTGCAAAAAAATGTTTTGATCTTCTACTACAGAATTAACCTTTTCTATAAAACTAGTACCTCTAAATTCCTTCATAACTTGCTTAGATATGCTCCAAATTACAAGCAAGCCTAGGTACCATCTAAACCTAGCTGGATTCACCTTTTCCAACTTTCCTACCTCTAATTCAATCTTTGGATGAAGTTCTCAATTTCTAATGCTATGAACAATCTTAATTCAACTTAGTTGAATTAAACTCAATAACTAACTTTGATCTTCCTATCTCATTATCATCTAGCTTTTCTTCTGAGATATCTACTCCTTTTACTAATTTCTCATTAAGTTCTTCTTGAAGTTCACTAACAAGGATTCTTTATTCCTCATTATCTTTGTTAGTTCCAGAGTTCCTTTTATGGTTCCTTAGTCATTTCTAATCTTATTTCCATTATTCCTTCTACTTTTGAAGTTTCTTCAATTGTTCCTTCTATCTTCATAATTTCTATCCATTCTATAGTATTTCATTGTATGTCTAAAGTTGTTGCATAACTAACATACTGGTGCTCCACTTCTAGGATTCTGCTGATCATTAGGTGCATGAAAAATCTGAGCAATGTATCCTCAGTTGTAACACTTATAACATTTGATCTACATTTTGTCTTCATAAGATCTTCCTTCTCTTGATGTCCTTTCATTAAATCTTCTTCTTTCTATAGGGTTAGTATTTCTAGACATTCTACTATTTCTTCTATCATTATCATACTTAGGTTTCCTACAATAAATTTCTTTATGACCCATACCATGAGACAATAAAAGTCCTTAACATGATTAAATGACTTATTTGTACAATCTCTTTTCATATGATCTATTTCATTACATTAAAAAAAAAATTTACCTCTAGATTCATACTTGGTTTCCTTAGGAGATTCCACTTGCTTTGGTTCATTCAAAATCTCAACTTCCTTGTCTTTCTCAACTTCTTTAGATTTATCAAAAGATTGACTGGATTCAATCTTATCATCAAATTTACCTTTTTCTTTCAAATCTAGTGTAATTATAGGTTTCTTTGCAAATATGTTAATTAGATAACCAAGACCAATCTTATCATAAGTAGGTTGTTGTATTGACATTGAATCATCAAGATTTTATTTGCTAGAATAAAGCTTCTCAAGCTGCTGCTTGCACTAAGTTAATTTATCTTTCACAATAGTTTTGTACTTATGTAGTTCTTCATGATCTTCTTTCAATGTTTCAAATTCAGATGTTTTCTTTGCCAAACTTTCTCTAAGATCTGCATTATAAGTCATCAAATCAGATTCAACTTTGCTAGGATCATTTCTCAAAGTGAACTTCAAATATGTAATCTTCAACTCATGCTTCAAGATTTTGTACTCTATTTTCAGCTTTGAATAATCATCATCACTAGTTCTAAATTTAGTAGATTGAAGCTTGGGTTTGAGATTTTCAATATTTTCCTTCAATTGACCAATGTATACTTTGATGTCTTCACATCTATCTTTCATCTTATCTCTTTTTTTAGTAAGGAGGTCAATTTTTTTAAGAGCTTCTTCAAGGTTCTTCATCAACTACTCCATATCCATAGGGATCTTACTCAAACTATTAAGCCTTTTCAAAGTAACTGTTCTCTAATACCAATTGTTAGAAATAGGGGTTACTGAGGGGGAGGGGGGTGAATCAGTAATCTATAAACTTTAGTTACCAACTAGATACTATTTATTACTTTAAACCATGCATAACAAAGTAATAAATTAATGTTGAACAGTAACAATAAAAATGCATAAAGATAACTCATAACACCATATTTTGTTAACTAGGGAAACCCTAGCCAAGGGAAAAACCTAGTGGGGATGATACCCACTAGATAATATATTGATATCTAAATTCCTTGTTAGAGGATGGACCTTATTAGAAGTGAATGAGAAAATTCAATATAACAAGTCCCTATTAGGAGACTATGAATCTTTGTTAGGAGATTGCAACCCTATTATGAGTTGAGGTATAGTAGATGCTAGATGAGCCCACTACCCAAACATGCACTTCCAAATACAAGAAGAGCTCACTGCCTAAACAAGTAATAAGAATTTTGGAATACATGTACTATATCTTCTTCCTTGATTGATCTCTAATCTTCAACTTAATCTCAGATCACAAAATAACTCTTATAAAACTTCAAATATATCACTTTCATATAAGTTCACATATAATTTCACAACATCACAATTACATGATAATGAACTTCTTATCACAAAATCTCCTTTGCATAAATATCATACCTTTACAAAAATTGTTGTGGGGTTAGCTAAGAGCACAATCCACTTGTTCAACTTAGATTAAACATCTAGGATGTCGACCCTAGTTGGACAAGTAATTATCTTGTAAACAAAATAATCCTTTCCTTCAATTCCATTATCTTGTTTCATTAAAAATGATTCTTTGTTTTGTATAGTCTGTACTGACTTTTGAGGTTATACACATTGTTGGCTCCTGATTTAATAGTTTTGAAAATAACCAAGAAACCAAACCTATACATCTAAGGTTAGAAAATTCCTATAATGGATGCACTTGACTACAGTCTTGGGCCAACTATAAGGATAATTCCTTCTTCTTCTTCAGGATCTATAAGACCTAGGTGGGTGGACCTTAGATTCTTTATATGGTACCAATGTGAAGGCATATAATTGAATCTCAATAATAAATAAAATCCCTTAATCTTCTATGTTTATGCAAGCATTCATGGGTGAAATAGCTAATAACAAAGCACATGAACCTGATAAACCAAGTGAGGGAAAACTCTTTTAATTCTTAAACATAAAGGGAAAGATATTCAATTAAAGTTTTGATCTCAACATAACCTAGGTATGCAACGATAGAGGATATACAATCTCTAAGCTGAAAAGTCCCTTATCCATTGGGCATCAATTGAACCTTCACATACAGATGAACATCTTAATATACTCATATACTTAGACATCTAATCTATCTATCTAACTTGCAAATAGACATCAATCTTCATAAAATCTCTCATACTTATGGTAATATCCTCTTGGTGTAACCCACAATCCTATCAATGTAAACAAGCATTTACTTGGCTTCTTAGTTACAACAGGTTTATCTTGACATACAACCTTAAGGGGTTGCAATTGAGTTCAAACTCTTAGCTCTTAAACACAAAACATTGCAAATAATAGAAGAAGGAGACAAGAATCAGAATGAAACTAAAAGAAATGAAGCTCTTGCATTAATTTCCTCGAAACCAATACATCATCTGTATATCAAAACTCAGAAAATACACAAAGAATGATTGTGTAACATAACAATGCTTCAAAAGAAATACAATACTATTGTTCACAATAGAGGAACACTAAGAAAATGGTATCATAACTCTCAGGAAATTCTCCAACTCTAGAACCTATTTAGTCTCACAATCCTCAAAAATCTCCAAAAAATTTGAACCCTTACAATGAGCAGAGAGGAATCATATATAGAAGAGAAGATATTTCTAGAATTGTAATATGAAATTGACATCTGTCCCCCTAGAAATGTCTTCAATCTAAAGTTGTTGAAACTGAACTTCCTTCATCTGCCTATAACCAAAAACCATAAATAATGTAGAAAATATTTGATATATCTCCCTAAAGAAAATAGCAAAATATCTCATGGAGAAAATATTAGGTACAAATCAAATCTAAGTAGGAGGCCCAAAATTTGATTTAGCTGGTCACATCTTCTTTTGCCATGAAGTTCATCTATTCTATTAGAAAAAAACATAATTACTCCCAACTACATTTAAAACCATCAAATCTCCCTCATAACTAATGATGAAGTCAAATTTGATAAAAATCTAATTATATCTAATCTCAATTCAAACTAGAAACACAAGTCTGCATTTTTCATTGAGAAGTCCCCAAAATCATAAGACTTCCCATAACCACTTTCAACAAACACCTGCACAAAATTAGACTACAAAAAAGGAAAGTTCATTTCTTACCAGTTTCGTCGATATATTACACTGTACATTTTAGAAAAAAATGGTGCCCCTGAGACAAATTTGAAATTTTGGCTCTCGGATTGTGAATAGAGCTAAAAATAAAAATTTAAATGATTATATAGTCAAAACTATATAGAAACATTAAAATCATTTAAAACTTTATTATTTTTAATTCTGAGCATTTATATTTCTTTGAATTTTCATTTTTATTTCATTCTCAAATCTCCCAGTTCACTGATGCCAAGTGTCAAAACCTAATTCGACAATCACCATTTGAACTACTTTTAATTAATTAATTTTTTAATTCCTATAGCATTTTATTTCTTAACATTTCCTCATTTAATCTTACGAACTAACCATTTTCATGATATATTACTATCATTCTTTGGCCTCCCTAATGATACGATGACTCCAAATTTTGTAACATCACACATTACAATTTTGACCTTTCAAAGACTTCAATATGCACACACCTTCACTAATTTGATGGAATCAGTTAGACCCCAAAGTGGGTCCAGCTAAAAAAAAATTCATTTTCAAACAAGTAACATAGCAAATTGATCCATTAACCTTTTCAAACTATCTGAAATCAAAATTGATCACAAATTGACCATTGAATACTTATTTTAAATGATTTCCACACCACTATGAAATTTGTTCTTGGAGGCCTGTTGCCTAGCTTAAAAAAATTATTTAAACACCTGATCGAGCTTTGGAACTCTAAATATCCTACCTCTCTAACATATTCAATAGGCCTGCCAAATCTTGTCACATGACGACATCAGGGCCAAAATATATCGACCTCCAAAGTTGCCTACTTAAAATCATCTACAAATAAACATGTCAGAAAACCACAAAGTGAATTTGGTTTTGGCCTTGAAAACTGGGTAAACGGGTACTTGAGGATTTGGAAACTGGGGCATTGGTAGATACTGACATAGAGTATAAACCTCCAATTTGGGCTCATGATGACTGACTTGGAAAATTTGGTGAAGGTCTGAAGTTGGCTACCTAGATTTGCAAGACTACAGACATCAATAGAAAAGTGTTTTTTGCAAATGGAATGGCCCTAGGAAAGTGTGCAGACGGGTTCATCAAGGTTTACAAACTGGCACACTTCAAGTATTTTTAGAGTGGAATGTAGGAGAACAAACCATTTAATTTAGGCAATCATAGACTCAAAGATATGACATCCCGAATAGGGCTACAAATCAATCTACACTTTTGATTACTAGTAAAACTTTATAAATTGCAAACAGAATCACGTTTGAAAACTGATCAAACAAATTCATCATAAGCTCAAATCAAGAATGTAGCAAGTCTCTAACCCTTAGAATATGATGTAAAAGGAAATTTCTTATTTGGGTTAACTGGTCAAAAGTTATAACTTGTCAAATAGAGCTACCTGGAATTATGAACAATATGCAAATTTACAACAGAGGTAACTGACCAACTTTGAGACATTCAAAACCTAGTCAAATTATGTCAAAATGACTTAAAACTTGGGAAATAGGTTCTTTGATATGCATACTAAACATCCTCAAAGTGGTGAGTCATAAAATTTCTTTGGGTAAAAGATATTCAAAGGAAAACCGGGCCTTCTGTTGTTGTTTGACACATGGCCAAAATTGCAGAACTAAAAACCACTCAAAATGGGACTTCGCAGAATGGTTTGGAATGTTAGTTTATCACCATAGAAGACATGTATAGGCTGAATTCAAGGTGTTAGAAACATAAAATACCTCCTAGACCTTAATACGAAACTCAGGTACTCAAGCAAGAAAATGCATTTATAGGGCTCAAAACTTTGAATGGACACTCAAAACGAGAAAACAATTATGAGCACTAACATAGGCTTTGTTTGGAGATGCATGCCCCTTGTAGGCATAGAAAAAAATCAGATCTCTGGAGGAAGCAGACCACTCTGACAAAACTTTCTCCGAACAACTACTAAAAGCAAGGAAACTATTCTAACTGTACAAGATGGTGACCTTGGGCCACCGAAAAGTTTTAAAGTTTCCTACCTCTGTCATATACCGGATTCTCATTAACATCTTCTTGAGGTAAACTAAAACTTTGATTCTCCTTTGTTTTTCCCAACACATCTATACTTTCAATCACTTCGTTAGGCAGAACAAAACTATCATCATCACTTTCATAGTGCATATAAAAACTATACATATTTTCTTCATCTTGCTCACTATGAATTTTCATATCAGCATGCTCTTGAATATAAAAATCAAATTGAGAACCATCATAAACATATGACGGATGCATCCTATCAAGAGGAAACATAAAATGTTCATATTCCACTTTGTTCATGAAGTTGCACATGTTGAGAATATGAAACTTACCTTGTGTATCCGAGTGTGAAGGTTACATAAAATTTTATTCTTGCCTCTTTGTAGTCATATTACTCATCACATTAGATTTATCACTTGCTGAAAACTCTTCACACAGAAACAAATGTTTAGTCTCCAAATCTGAAAAATTGTTCTAAAAATGCTAATCCAAAATATGTTGAACACAATCTTTTTCTTCATCTAACAAACTATTAGAGGGAACATTAAAATTTGTAAAATTATCATTAGGCTAATCATTACAAGACTTGTCAGTATAAAAAGGAAACTCAAAATCAGCAATATTATTTTCACTGTTGTCCTCTTCATCTGAAGTATCAAAACATATTTCACTGCAATCACTAGCAAACTTCCCCTCAAAGACATCCCCTGCATCTATCAAGTCATCATGTGCACATACATCTAAGGTATTATTATATGCACCTCCAAAATTTGATAAAGATCTTTTAGATTCTGTATCTTTTTCCATATCAAACATTGGGGAAGTGACTTGACTAAATAAAGAAAAACTATGAGGGAGAATACAAACATCCTTAGAAGTACGTACAAATTTCTCAAACTCATGAGCCAAAAAATTTGAAATCTCATCATGGCTCAAGAAGACTTCCTCAAAAATCTTCTCTTGGTTGTGATTATTATCTAGATGACATGAAGAACTCGTAATAGTAGCAATATTTGTACAACAATTTGAAATATCAGAATCATTATAATGCTCATTCTCATCATTGAAGTCATTACCTCTACTATTGTTACAAACCTCTTCAAACTCATATTCACTATCACAAGATTCATTTTCAAATTCATATCCGTCTTCTTCATGTTGGTTACAACCCTTTGATTCACTAAAAGTTGAATCCATCTCTTCACACTCGGAAGACAAATTATCATTATTTACATATTCGTTACATTCATGATTACCTTGACTTGCAGCACATGTATTATCATCATTAGGAGGCACATTGTGAACAATATCATTATCAGTTTCTTTCTCCCTAATGAATCTCTCAGCTTGTAAAAGCTCTTATAACCTTATAAGTGTTGGCCAATTAATTGAATCAAGTGCTATAATATCTAGGAAAACACTAGGTAGGGAAGATTCCTCTGGTATAGAATGAAAAGGCATCATACCGATTACTAATTTGAACTTTATATAAACTTGTTGAACATTGAGGCCCTAAAGATTTCCCATTTTCCCTTTGACTATACTGACAATCATATTGTGGATTTTCTTATTCAACATAACAATATTACTAGCCATAGTTTTCAAACTATCAGAAAATTGCAGATTAACCTCAGACCTGACATCTAAATCCATCTTAAAATAAGAATTTACCTCTTTCTTTAGTGCTAAAAGTCATTGAATAGAGGTACTACTTTTTAAACATTCAACTTTCATGCAAATGAAACTCATGAAAAGTAAAATACCTTCAATGTTGATGCAAAAACTTTCCTCTACTGATTCTAGCACTGGTGTGAACATGAACTTCCTCACACCATATATGAAATCATTGTAGAGCTGCCACCTTCTTTAAAAGGAAAAAATAAATCACAATTGTGATTCATTATGAAACATTTAGATTTTCTTATAGCAGTAGAAACAACAACACTGAACCTTTAGTGAAAAACACTTCTTTTCCAAGAAACTATCAAGAGCTTCAAATCTGCCCATACAATTGAAAGTCCTTCAACTTTTAAAACATAGAATCAACTAGGATATACTTGTATAGAGATAGAGTTGCCACTCATAAATATAAGAATATAAAATAAGATTTGTTACTTGACAAAATCTGAACCAGACTTTCAATGGTAGGAAAAACACAGATCATTAGATTGCTCTTGTAGACTTACAATCTTGAAAACAAAGAATAAACCATGTTGTTCATTCTCAACTCTGAACACTACAACACTTTGAAAACACTCTTCGGTTGAATTGACTAATGATGGAATCACTAGTGACAACACAATCTTTCTTCAACCTTCAAAGCTACTAATGTCCTAGATAAAACATCAGTAGGAGGCATGAAACCTCAGCATGACCTTGCTGTTGATAAAAATTTTTACACATGCCTTTCTTGTAATTGTATTGAATCACCTTCAGATTGCAATACTCCCTAGCAGAGTCGCCATTTTGTTGGTGACTCAAATGGGAAAAACCATGCCAAAATATCAGACTGGAATATATAAATTTATAGTAGAGATTCTTGTCCATTTAACATTGAATTGCTTCACAAATTCCCAAGTAGTGTCATGATTTTGTTGGTGACTCAGATGGGAAAAACCATGCCAAAATATAGGATTGAAATATATAAATTTGCACCAGAGATTCTTTTCCATTTAATAGTGAATTACTTCACAAAGTTGCCATTTTGTTGGCTCTTGATTTAATAGTTTTGAAAATAACCAAGAAACTAGACCAATAAATATAAGGTTAAAAAATTCCTATAATGGATGCACTTGATTACAATCTTGGGCCAACTATAAGGATAATTCCTTCTTCTTCTTCAGGCTCTGTAAGACCTAGGTGGGTGGACCTCAGATTCTTTATATGGTACCAGTGTGAAGGCATATAACAGAATCTCAATAACAGATAAAATCCCTTAATCTTTCATGTCTATGCAAGAATTCATGGGTGAAATAGCTAATAACAGAGCACATGAACTTGATAAATCAAGTGAGGGAAAACTCTTTTAATTCTTAAACATAAGGGAAAAGATATTCAATTAAAGTTTTGATCTCAACATAACCTGGGTATGCAACAATAGAGGATATGCAATCTCTAAGTTGACCAGTCCCTTTTCCATTGGGCATCAACTGAACCTTCACATACAAATGGACATCTTAATATACTCATATACTCAGACATCTAATCTATCTATCTGACTTGCAAATAGACATCAATCTTCATAAAAACTCTCATACTTATGGTAATATCCTCCTAGTGTAACCCATAATCCTGTTAATGCAAATGAGTATTTACTTGGCTTCTTTGTTCCAACATCAAGTTTATCCTGACATACAACCTTAAGGGATTGCAATTGAGTTCAAGATCTTAGTTCTTAAACACAAAACATTGTAGATAACAAAAGAAGGAGATGAGAATTAGAATGAAACTAAAAGAAATGAAACTCTTGCATTAATTTCCTCGAAACCAATACATCATCTGTATATCAAAACTCATAAAATACACAAAGAATGACTGTGTAATATAACAATGCTTCAAAAGAAATACAATAATGTAGTTCACAACAAAGGAACACTGAGAAAATGGTATCACAAATCTCAGGAAATTCTCCAACTCTGGAACCTATCTGGTCTCACAATCCTCAAAAAATATCAAAAAAATTGGAACCCTTACAATGAGTAGAGAGGAAGCATATATAAAAGAGAAGATATTTGTAGAATTTTAATCTAAAATTGACATCTATCCCCCTAGAAATATCTTCAATCTAAAGTTGCTAAAACTAAACTTCCTTCATTTGCCTACAACCAAAAACCATAAATGATGTAGAAAATATCTTATATATCTCCCTAAAGCAATTAGTAAAATATCTCATGGAGAAAATATTAGGTACAAATCAAATCTAAGTAGGAGGCTCAAAATTTGATTTAGTTCGTCACATTTTCCTTTGCTGTGAAGTTCATCTATTCTGCTGGCAAAAAGCATAATCTCCCTCATAACTAATGATGAAGTCAAATTTGATAAAAATTTAATTATATCTGATCTCAATTCAAACTGGAAACACAAGTCTTCATTTTTCATTGAGAAGCCCCTGAAATCATAAAACCTCTTGTAGTCGCTTCCAGAAAATACTTGCATAAAATCTGACTGCAAAAAATGAAAGTTCATTTCTTGCTAGTTTTGTCGGTATATTACACTACACACTTTGGACAAAAGTGCCCCTTAGACCAATTTGAAATTATGGCTCCTAGATTGTGAATAGAGCTAACGATAAAATTTTAAATGATTATATAGTCAAAACTATATAAAAACATTAAAATCAGTTAAAACTTTATTATTTGTAATTCTGAGCATTTATATTTCTCTGAATTTTCATTTTTACTTCATTCTCAAATCTCCCAGTTCACTGATGCCAAGTGTCAAAACTTGATTCGGCATCACCATTTGAATTACTTTTAATTAATTAATTTTTAAATTCCTGTAACATTTTATTTCTTAACATGTCCTCCTTCAATCTCATGAACCAACCTTTTTCGTGATATCTTACCAGCATTCTTTAGCCTCCCCGATGATACGATGACTCCAAATTTTGTAGCATCGCACATTAGAATTTTGACCTTTCAAAGACTTCAATATGCACACACCTTCACTAATCAGATGGAATCAGTCAAACCCCAAAGTGTGTCTGGCTAAAAAAAAATTGTTTTCGAACCATTGACATAGAAAATTGATCCATTGACCTTTTCAAACTATCTAAAATTGAAATTGATCACAAATTCACCATTGAATACTTATTTTAAATGATTTCCACACCACTGTGAAATTTCTGTCAGGAGGCCTATTGCCTAGCTTTAAAAATTGATTTAAACACATGATTGAGCTTCGAAACTCTAGACGTCCTACCTCTCTGACATATTCAATAGGTCTGCCAAATCTTGTTCGATGATGACATCAAGGTCAAAATATATCAACCTCCAAAGTTGCCTACTTAAAATCATCTACAAATAAACATGTTAGAAAACCATAGACTGCATTTGGTTTTGGCCTTAAAAATTGGGTAAATGGGTACTTGAGGATCTGGAAAATTGGGCATTGGTAGACACTAATATAGAGAGTATAAACCTCCAATTTGGGCTCATGATGAATGATTAGGAAAATTTGGCAAAGGTTTGAAGTTTTCCACCTAGATTTGCAAGATTGGGGACATCATTAGAAAAGTGTTTTTTGCAAATGGAATGGCCCTTGGAAAGTGTGCAGATGGATTCATCAAGGTTTACAAATTGGCACACTTGAAGTATTTTTGGAGTGGAATGTAGGGGAACAAACCATTCAATCTAGGCAATCACAGACTCAAAGATATGACATCCCTAAAAGGGCTATGGATAAATCTGCACTTCTAATTACTAGTGAAACTTTACAAATTGCAAATGGAATCACATTTGAAAACTAATCAAACAGATTCATCATAAGCTCAAATTAGGACTGTAGAAAGTCTCTAACCCCTAGAATATGATCCAAAAGGAAATATCTTATTTGGGTCAACTGGTCAAAAGTTATAACTTGTCAAATAGGGCTACCTAGAATTATGAACAATATGTAGCTTTACAATAGAGACAACTGACCAACTTTGAGACATTCAAGACCTAATCAAAATATTTTGAAATGACTTGAAACTTGGAATGTAGGTTCTTTGATATGAATACTAAACATCCTCAAAGTAGCGAGTCATAAAACATTTCTGGGTAAAAGATATTCAAAGGCAAACTAGGCCTTCTATCGATGTTTAACACAGCAAAATTTCAGAACTAAAAACTACTCAAAATGGGAATTCACAGAATGGTTTGGAATGTCAGTTTATCACCATAGAAAACATTGGTAGGCTGAATGAAAGGTTTTAGAAATATAAAACACCTCCTAGACCTTAATACAATAGCTAGGTACTCAAGCAAGAAAATGCATTTATAGGGCTCAAAACTTGGAATGGGCACTGAAAATGGGAAAAAAATTATGAGCACCAACACACGTCATCAAAAACTTGTATACAATCTCCATCTAACTATTCTATTCATAATATGAAATCAACAACAAGTTATAGATGAAACAATACACTCCTATAAATCAAATTCTATACTTACACAATTTTCTCTATCCTTGTACTCTTTCATTGAAAATCTACCCAAGCATGTTCATCTATAAGGGGTTTTTATCCTTTTGTTAACCAAGATATATGGCAGGGATTTGGGTGAGGTATTTTCTGTAGATTTGGTTTATCTACTATTTCTCTAGATGCAAATTTTTTGGTAGAACCAAAATCAATAACTACCTTGCATACATTTCTATGGCTATTGCAATTGGTCCTGAAGATAGTGTTTCTTTGAGGATGCTCCATTGGCATGGGTGCTTGAATCAATGTCCTCTTCATAATGAGAGCAACCCCTTCTTCACCAACATAGTCTTTTATACTTTCACCATCATCATCTTGGAAAAGATTTGTTCTTCTCTCTCCTTGGTTATTCGGCTTCTCAGGACACTTGTTTGTATAGTGGCACATCTGGTTATAATTGTCACACTTGATCTAACCATTATTTATTCCACCATTTCCACCTCTTTCATTACCTCTTCTTCCTCTATATCCACCTCTTGAACTAATTTCTCCTTGGGTATTCTTGTTATTGGAATCTCCTTGTGGTCTATTGCTTTGTGTTCCTTTACCTCCATATTTCCCTCTTCCTCTATCATTCTTTCCTCTATTTCTACCACTTTGTTCATTCTTTCTTTTGAACTTATCTTCAACCTTGAGTTCCATTTGGTATCACTAGTTTATAGTGGTAGGACTTGTCAAACTTAGTTTATCTTGAATGGCAATCATTAGTCCTTTCATGTATCTAGCAATTTTCACACTTTAAGGTTCAACAAGTTTGTACTTATTACTAACTTCTAAATTTTTTTAGTATAGGTGGAGATGTCCATATTTTTCTACCTCAAACTCATTCTCTTCTTATGAATTTGAACTTCATATTCCTTGAGGATATAGGTCTCTCTTAGTAGGGTAACCATCTTCTTCTATGTGGTGACTAGATTCTTGTTACTCTTCCCCCTGTCATCTTGAGTGAAGTTCCACAATGTGAGTGCAAAGCCCTTGAGCCTAGACTTGTAAATATTCATAGTTCGGATCTTGGGGATGTCTTTATAGTAAAATAAATTTCTTAGGGAATCTACCTAATTCATTATAGCCTCTGGGTCCATCTTCCCATTGTATGTAAGAAAATCAAGCGTAGCATCCATGGTTCTCCTATCCATAGATTTGAAATTCCTCACAAGAAGCCTCTAGTTAGTAGGACATTCTTCTTCCTCCTACTCAATGGGTTATTCATCACTCCCTTATCTAACTTATTCATATTTTTCACTACTTCTATTTTTAAGCTCTTCCTTAAGCTTTTCCATCTCTTCCCTCATAAACTACATCTCCTTGTTTCTTTTCTCATCTTGCCTTAGTTTCTGGTCTCTAAGGTATTTCACTATCTCTGCATTGGTCATCCTTAAAGATAACCATCCATATTCTTCTTCCATGGTATAATAGATATTTTACCCTAAGGGATCATAGGTTTCTTTGATGCCACTTGATTCTTTTGATCACATTTAACAACTTTCACCTAATCACTCCCTAATGGTCACAACCTTTGAAAATTAGTTGGAGTAGGTTGGAAAGTTCTTCGAATATCCCTTTTAGGTAGGTGGAATAAATAATATGTACTTTTGTGATTTTAAATCAATAAAATATCCCATTTTTCCTTATAATTTGTTGTAACACATGAGTGTATGGACTTGTATAGATTAGTATAAGTAAATGATTGTTTGAAATATATCTTGAATGTATTAGAAGAAGAATGCAAGTATTTTGGAGGATTGAACTAATTTAACATCAAAAGATATTTAATATTCTTTATTAGGTGCACCAGAACCCTTGTTTCATTGACAATTTGTGGCAAAAAATGCCCTAACTTGCATTTCCACCATGGAAATCTCATGAAACTTAGGAAAATTCAAGTTAGGAGGGTATACTATAAGACCCTAGAAGCATGGCAGATGGAGAGCAAGTTATCTAATTTTGTAGCCCATCCCTAGACCAAACATCTCTATGTGTTTGGTTTAGAAAAACATGTATTGAAGTTCTAGAAGCACTTACAGGATAGATAAAACCTTTCTAATGGTGGAGTGTGATCTATAATAGACCCCTCTTAGTTTCTTAATTGGTGGCTAAGTCTAATTAGTAGCCCAATTTGTACTTCCTTTGCCAAACCAATCAATTAAGCCTAATAGGGCTAATTGTTGTATTTTTGGTTTGGTGGTTATCTAATCAGTTGGGAGTCTAAAGCCTTGGAATCAAAAGCATTTTCAAAAAGGGTGTCTGGTTATCAACTTTTTTTTCCTAGTTCTTTTGGAGTAATTTCAAACCAAGTTCTCATTTTCTCTTTTGTAGGGTTGATTGGGACTCGTAGGCCTAACAACCTATTTTTCTATTTGAGGCTATTGGGCATAATTTAGGATATTCTAACCCATTAAGTTGAGTTTCACAAATTTTTAGTAACCTTTCCATTCACCCTTGAACACATAGGTTCTCATTTCAAGCATATCCTTAGTACTTAGATATTTTGTGCTTTAAGACCTAGTTATGCTCCTTTTGATGCCTAGACAATATTTTTGAGTAACTTTCATATAAAGGTGTAGAGACCTCTCTTAACTCCACTTAGGGTTATTTGAAGTATTCTAAGTCCACACCACAACCTAGTTTTCTATATAAGGGAGAGCTATGAATCAATACACTTCTTATTGATCACCTCTGCATTAGGTGGTATTAGAGCTTAGAAAAGCTCTTAGGAATAGAAATGGTAGTGAAAGTTGATCAGGCTAGTGGAGGGATCCCTTTAAGGATAAAAAATATAGAGATAGCCAATCCTATGAGAGAGTAGGTAGCCAAGAATAAGAAGATGTAAGTAGAGATAATAAAGTTGAAGAGTTCTCAGACAAGTAAAACTACGAGCAATGATTTAGAGTCATAATAATAATAATAGCAATAAGAAGAAGATGAGATTGATGATGAGAAGACAAGTGTGCCAAGGGAGAAAAATCTATTAGAAGCTTTGGAGAGAGTGCGCAGGGGAGATAGAAAACTAGATCTTCCTATGTTCCTAGGAAAGATGAACCATGAGGAATGCATGGATTAGTTGGAAGCCCTACAAAATTATTTAAGTGTGAAGATATACCTATCTCATAGAGGATCAAGATTTCCAAGTCAAAAATGAAAGGACCAACACTAAGTTGGTGGAACTTCCTATAGAGGGAAAGAGTGGAGAAAGAAAAAGACCCCATAACCACATGGAAGAAGATGTTGAGATAAATCAAGAAACAATTTGTTCCCGAGGATTATGAAGTGACACTATAAATGAAACTAAAAAATTTAAAGAAAAGAGATCTTGATGTGGGATCTTACATGGAATAATTTCATGAAATCACAATAAAGACAAAGACACCTAAAGTTGAGAAACAAAAATTTTCTAGGTACATGAATGGTCTCAAGTATAGTATTCAAGATGAGTTAAGTTTATTTTGTCTATGGTCTATACATCAATGCTACCATATGGAAATGAATATTTAAGAGAAACAAAAGAGGAGAGGAGAGAAAAAAATTGGGGAAGAGGAAATGGTTTCAGAGGTAGAGGAAGGTTTCATGGAAGAGGCTCATCTACAAGACTACAAGGAGAATCTAGTCATCAAGAGAATGATAGAGAGCATAATCATAGAGGAAATTTTAGAGGGAGAGGAAACAATAGAGGAAGGTTAGGAGGTAGAAACACCTCTATGTTCACTGGGAATTGTTTCTCTTGCGACTTGGTTGGTCACCAATCTTTTAAATGCCCAAACAAGGCTAGTACAAGCCTCAATACACCACAAGGAGAGAGGAGAATCTAACTCACCCAAGATGAGGATTGTTAAAGTGTGACTTATTAACACACAAATACATCCAGACCTATAGACCCTAAACAAGGAGAGTGCATAATGTTCAATAGGAAACTCTTGAAGATTCCAACTCCCAAGGAGCCCCCATAAAGGAAGAGTCTATTCAGAACTTACTGCAAGGTACTTAGTAAGATTTGTAAAGTTATTGTTGATTCTAGTTATACACAAAATATAGTTTCTAATGCAATGATAGATAAGATTTCTTTGAAGAAAATATCCCATCCAAGCCCTTATAAAGTATCTTGGCTTAATAAAGATCAACAAATTTTAGTAGATGAACAATGTTGGGTAGAATTTCAAGTAAAAGAATATAGAGATAATGTCTAATGTGAAGTTGTGAATATGGATGCATACTATCTTTCCCTAGGAACATTGTGGAAATATGATATTGATGCTTATCATGGGGGTAAGAAGAACTTGTACACTTTGACTAAGAATGGGGTTAGTTAAACTATACCACCTATCCTTCATTCTGAGAAATATAGAACCTTAACAAATAATGTTATCTTAGTAGGAGAAAAGTAAATTTTGAAATCAATAAGGATAGCAAAACACCTTGTTTTTCCATCATAGTGAATTCAAAAAAAAAGCCTAAGGACGTACCTATGACTTGGAAATGTATGCTATGGTCCAATCACTCATAAAGTAGAGGAAATACTTATTTCCAAAAGAGTTTATCATATATAATAAGAATCATGATTTAAGTTTTCTTAATAGGTAGGATAAATTGAGCCATAGGAACCTCAAGTGGATGAAATACTTATACGCATTCACTTTCACCATAAAGTATAAGAAAGTGGTAGCTAAAAAAGTAGCTAATGCATTGACTAGCAAGAATTTATCTATACAAGAAATCACTTTGGAAAGTGTAGGTATTTTTGTCCTCAAGGATATTTATTGTAATGATGAAGAATTGAAAATAATTTACAAAGGAACTAGGACATAGATATCACACTAAGTTTGCAGAGTACATGATTTAAGAATGACTATTATTTAGAGGGATTCAACAATGTATTCCTAATTGCTCCATGAGGGAGGACATCATAAAAGAGAATCATTGTGGATATCTATCAAGCCATTTTGGTCTTGAAAAGATACTTGAATTAGTAAGGAGATTTTATTTCTGGCCTAAGATGTAGATTGGGATAAGGAGATTTGTAGAGTGTTGTCCAGTTTCTCAAAAAGCCAAAGGAAAAATTTAAAATGAAAGCTTGTATACACCATTATCCATTGCTAGTAAACCTTGGGACTCCAGTAGTATCAATTTTGTATTGGGCCTCCCAAAGACAAAGGTGGGATATGATAGTTTTTATGTGGTTGTAGACAAGTTCTCGAAGATGGCACACTTCTTGCATTGTAAGACTACACATGTGTTGAGAGATTGTTGGAAGCATGAATGATGATGATATTCCTATAGGGAGGGGGGAGGTGGGTATTTTAGATATGTTACTATAATGATATGTTACATTCATGACTGATTTAGTCTTTGATGTCAACATAGTAGTCTTCTATGGTATCTAATAGAAAAATAGTGGAAAGATCATGTTGGTATAGATAGCTAGTTGAGTATTCTCATTATCTAACATTATGAGAGATAATTTTGAGTATCTAGTATATGCAATTAACATCGGATGAAGAAACAATGAGTCTAGAAGAAGTTATGTAAGTTATGGTGATGTTTGTTTTGAAAAAGAGTTTACAAAGGCATCTTCTGTTAAACTTGTTATATATCTTAGCATAATTATTATTCTAAGAATCAAGGTTGACAATGTGTAGAATACATTTTGGCAATGATGTGGTCATAATATTACATGTATAGAAAGTTATTCAAGTTACAAGGAGAAAGATTGATGTTATTGCTAAGTGTAATGTGTTCTTGATGTGGTCCTATAATGATTAATTGAGAAGGTCTAACAGATGACTTAGGGAATTCTTTTATGGAATTGGTATAAAGGAAGTGCATTTCCCTTTATCATGATATATGTGTGGATGATATTTGTAAGAATCATAAGAACAAAATGTGAAGTTGAGTAGAGTGGAGTAGAAGTGAAGGAAACTTCATTGTTGAGGTTCTATTGTGTGATATGAGGTTTGATATTTGGATCCAAGGTTTGTGACCTAGTCTAAAAGGTCACACAATGTTTGCTTTAGCTGATAGAACAAAGGAAAGAAGAACATAATAGTAAATTGCATGTTTGAGAAATGAACTCTTATTGTAGTTGAAACTACATGTTTGGGTAGTGGGCTCTTCTTGCATACATTGTACTGCAACTCCTAACAGGGTTGGAATCTCGTAATAGGGATTCAAAGTCTCCTCATAGGGACTCTATGTACTAAATATTGTAATAGAATCCTAAAAGGGTCCATCCTCTAGCAAGGAATATTTATATTAGTACATCATCTTATGGGCATCATTACCACCGGGGTTTTCCCTTTGATCAAGGGTTTCCCTAATTAACATATCTGGTGTAATTGTCTATGTGCATCTTATTTTGGTTGTTGTTTACTTTGGTTGAATAGTTAAGTTTGTTTAAAGAAGATAAATGTTTTAATTGTTGGATAAATGATTCACCCCCTACCCCCTCTCAATTATCTTGGTGGACTATTATTTCTAATAATTGGTATTAGAGCTTTAGGTCCTTGAAGATAAAGTTTAACAACTTTGGGAGATCCATGGAAAGCATGTTCAAGAAATATGGTCTAAAGTTTGATAGAACAAATTATTATAGTTGGAAGGAAAAGATGAAATTCAAAATTAGAAAAGACAATAATTCATGAAAAGGATTTGGAAAATTGTACTAAGAATGAAAGAGATGTTTTTATGTGTGACATGAGAGCTTGAGAAGCACTATGACTGTACTTCTTGAAATTGAATACAATTAGGTAAAATCACTTGCTACTTCACATTTTATTTGGAAAGATTTGGAAACTAGTTTTGAAGGTGATGCACATTCTAAGAAGTTGAGGTTGCAAAGTTGTATTTATGCATTTCAAGATGCAAAAATGATAGAAGATGAATCTGTAAGAACATATGTAGGAAGGATATTAGAAATTACTATAGGTATTAAATCTCAAGGGGGAACCAAAGAAGATGATGAGGTTTTTGGAAGATATTGAAGACTTTAACATCACCATTTAATTCATTAGTTCAAATGATATATTTGTTGATATCTTGTACCAAAGATTTCACAAAGGAGACATTGCTAGGAAGAGTTGAAGAAGTTGAGAATGAGCTTACATAGTCTAGAGAATTGACCATAATAGAGATAACTTTTAGTGCCTTGAATATTTGACCTAGTTTATCAAGGAGCTCAAGTGCTAGAAGAGATTTTGCCAGTAGTAGTAGAGCTAATGAGGATAGAAAGATTGAAGAAGGAGTAGCCCTTCTAGTAAGAAGAGAAAAGGATGGTAAGAAAATCTTTAAATGTTGGAATTGTGATGAATATGGTCATTATGCATCTAAATGTCCTAAAAGAGAGAAAATTTATAAAGGAAATTACATACCTTGAAGAAATAGAGAGTGTTTTTATGCAAATGAAGAATTTTTTCTAATGATCAATTAGTAAGTGCTTGTGATGATGAAATTGGATTTGTGGAAATTAAAAAGAAAGTCCAAAGAAAGTATCTTTGGTGTCACAAGTTGAAAAGAAATCTAATTGGATAATTGATAATGGTTGTATGATCACATTTGTTGGCTTCAAAAGTTAGGATGGAGGCATTGTCAAAGTTTGAAACAATGTAGCATACCAAGTTAAAGGTATTGGATGTATAATTCTTGATGGTAAAACTAACACTGAGGATGTATATTTTCTTGATGGTTTAAAGCACAATCTTTTGAGTGTTGGATAACTAGTGAACAAAGGTTATCATTTACAGTTCACAAAGAAGACATGCATGATTAGAGGTAAAAATAGAAAGGTAATTGGAATAAGAACCTGATTGAGAGGTAATGTGTTTCAGTTGAATCCTACTAAAATGATATATTTGGTTGCAAAGGTAGATGAAAATTGGTTATGGCATAAGAGATTTTTTTGTATAAACTTTGATATTATTATGAAGACTAGTAGTATGTTTGCACTTAGAGATTTGCTTAAGATTGTAGAACCTACTAACACAATTTGCAAGGAGTGTGTTTGGGCAAAGCATAACAAAACTTCTTTTCCCTACAAGAATTTTACTATTACATAAAAATTGGAGATTGTACACACAAATATGAGTTTTCCTACAAATACTAAAGGATTTTATGGTGAAAGGTAGTTTATGATTCTAGTTGATGACTTTTCCAAAATTATGCAGGTTGCATTTCTTAAAGAGAAATCTGAGGTAATTGATAAGTTCAAAATATTCAAGAATAGAGTTGAGAATTAATTTGGTATGAAGATTAAATATTTAAGATTAGATATAGGTGGAGAATTTACTTCAAATGAGTTTAACATGTTTTGTGGAGAAAATGGAATAAAAATATAGTTATTAGCTCTAAGAACCCCTACATAGAATGATGTAACAAAGAGAAGGAACATGTCAATTATAGAAGCAACAAGAACTATGTTAGCTAAGAATGATGTATCCAAGATATTTTGGAGAGAAGCCATGAATACATCAGTCTACATTTTAAATAGAGTACAAGTCAAGAAAGACACAAACAAGACCTCTTATGAATTGTTGTTTGGTCACCCACTTATAGTTAAGTATTTCAGAATTTTTGGAAGTAAGTGTTATCAAAGGAGATCATGATATTGGTAATTTTGATGCTATAAGTGATGAAGGTATGTTTCTTGGTTATTCATTGAAAAACAAGGCCTATAGATGCTATAATCTGAGAACTAAGACTATTATGGAAAGTGTAGATGTGAGAATTGATGAGAAATTTAGGATACAGGAGTGAATAATTGATTACAATTCAAATGATGATGTTGTTACTAAACCAAGGAATAATGAATTATTTTTTGAGACTAACAATGATTTGTAGAATGAAGGAGAGTCAAGGTATGAACAAAGATTGAAACCTTTCATAGAGCCATGAGTTGAGATAACAAATAATACTTTGGGAAATAATATGATAAAGAATCACCCATCTTAGCAAATCTGTAGAAGTAGCAATAAAGGTGTGATGAGAAGAAGCAAAGTCAATGAAGAAATATGTTCGATATCTCAAGTTGAACCTAAGAATGCAGATGAAACATGTAAAGATGATTATTGAAAACAAGCTATGAAAGAGGGACTAGATAAGATAGTAAAAAATGAGACATGGGAATTAGTTCCTAGACTAGCAGACAAGAATTTGATAAGAACTAAATGGGTTAAAAAATGAATGAACAAGGTGAAGTTGTAAGGAACAAGGAAAGATTGGTATGTAAAGGTTACTCACAGCAAGAAGGAATAGACTATGATGAGACATATGCTCTAGTGGCTAGAATAGAAGTAGTAAGATTATTCTTAGCCTATATACCATAAAATAAATTCAAAGTATATTAGATGGTTGTCAAGTCACATTTCTAAATGGAGAACTTGAAGAAGAGGTGTACATTGAGTAGCCTGAAGGTTTTCCTTTGGCAGATGATAAGCACATAGTATGCAGATTGAAGAAAGCATTGCATGTCTTGAAGCAAGCACCGAGAACCTAGTATGTAGGGTTGGACAAGAATTTGACAAAGCTTGGATATAGCAAAGGTATGGTGGATAGTAATCTCTATTGGAAAGAAATTCATGATGGTTTAATGATTTTGGTAATATTTTTTGATGATATCATATTTGGAGGAAATGATGGAGAAAGTGACAAATTAATGAGTATGATAGGAGAAATGAAATATTTTCTAAGATTGCAGATTGTAGAGAGTGAAGAAGGAATCTTTATTTCTCAGACTAAGTACTTAAAGGATTTAATGAAAAGGTTTGGTTTGGAAACATGTAAACCTGTTGGAACACCTATGGTAACTAGATACAAGTTATCTAAAAAGGATGAGACACCTACTACTGAGCAAAAGAAGTACAAATCAATGATTGGACATTTGCAATATCTAACTCACACAAGGCTTGGTATAGAAAATGTAGTTGGAATTGTTGTAAGATTCCAAGATGATCCCAAAGAAGCACATTATGCAATATTCAAAAGGATATTTAGATATCTAAAAGGAACATCAAAGTTTAGATTGTTGTATGACAAATCTAATGATTTTACTCTAAGTACTTATACTGATGCTGATTGGGTAGGTAGTATGGATGATAGAAAGAGCATCAGTGGTGGAGCCTTCTTTCTTAGAGGAATATTAGTTTCATGGCTAAGAAAGAAGTAGGATTATACCTCACAAAGTACAATGGAAGTAGAATATGTTGTAGTAGCAAACAATTGTAACCAAGTTGTTCGTATGAAGTAGATGTTGAAGGATATAAGGATAGAAATTAGTGAACCTATTGTCATACATTGTGACAACACAAGAATAATAAATATGTCTAAGAATCCATTATTGCATTCAAAGGCTAGGCACAATTATATTAAGTATCACATGTTGAGGAATAAAGTAGTATTAGATTGGAGTATGTGAGCACTAAAGAGAAAATTGAAGATATATCCACTAAGCCTCTTCCCAAAGAGACTTTTGATTATTTGTGAGGTATGCTAGGGGTTACACCCCTTCCTAGATTAGAGTAGAATATGCAAGAGTGCATCAGTCTAGTTTAATAGAACACCATTATTTGTCTAGATTGAATTTTGATGCTTCCTATATGGGCGAGTATCTGTGGTGGACAAAGTCATCTAGGACTCTTGTTGGATGTGGTTTTGAACATTGTCTTTCAAAACTTCAGCTAGTAAGAATCAATTGTTTCTTAGTTTGATGGTTGCTTAAACCTTTGACATTGATGTCAATCGAGGAGAAGTTTGGCATGAAAAAAAATCATAAGGAGAAACATCATGGAGTCGAAGCAAGAAAGAACAAGTACAACTTGTTTGGGAGAAGAAAACAATTGGGGAGAATGATTGATGAAGAGGATTTGAAAAGAAAGATGAACAATATTTTGTTGGTATTCTTGGGACTAGATGTTTTTCATCTATGTCGCCATCAATGCCAAAGGGGGAGATTGTTGAGATAATGTTGGAAGCATAAATGCTAATGATATTCCTATGGAGGAGTATTATAGATATGTTACTATGATCATATGTTACATTCATGACTAAGTTTTTCATTGATGTCAACATAGCAGAATTATTATTGTGATAATCAAGGTTGAGGATGTGTAGAAGACATGTTGGTGATGATGTGGTTAAGTTTGCTCAGCATAATATTGTGTGTATGGAAAGTTATTCAAGTTGTAAGGCAGTAGATTAATGTTATTTCTAAGTGTAACATGTTCTTAAAGTGGTCCTATAATGATTAATTGAGAAGGTCTAACTGTAGACACCTAAATTTGATTACACTGCTTTGGTAATCCTATTTAGTTATCTCTAAAGGCATTATTAATTAAATTCTTATTTAATTAATCCTTTGCCATCCCCTAGCTGATTAATTTAATTAATCATCTATAGTCCTAATTGATAAATCAAATAAGCTATTATTTATCAATTCAATCCTTTTCTTCTATCTAATTCCAAAATCCCCATTTATCAAATAAATCTATTTGATAAATAAAACCCTCAAATCTAATAAGCTCCTAACTTATCCCTAAAACCCTCTTTTTAGCCTAATCCACCCCATCCACCCATACTAACCAAGCTTAGCTACTAACTCACCCACCCTCATGAATGCCATCCACTTGCAAATCTCTAACATCCCTAATCTAATCCTAAACCCAAGCCTAATCTACCCCCTAAACTTGTCACATTCCCTAAGTAAGTTTAAGAATTTTCTAAGCCAAGCAAAGTCAACAATCTCAACTCCCTCCAAAATATCTCAACCACTAAGCCTTCAATGCTCTTACAAAGGTCATAAAGACTCTTACAAGCCCATTCATTGCTCTTACAAGCCATAATGAAGGGTCTTTATGAAGATATTATCCCTTGAGCCTCTTTTGTTGACTCATCCTTCCCCTTTCCTCCATCCACTCACCCGGTGACATGTGTCACTCCCTAATTGGTGCTAAACAAGCACAATCCATGTGCTCCCCTTTGAGTGCATCCTAGCCCTCCTTAAGCTTTTTCCTTTCCTTCCATCTTAACCCTCCATCCCTCAAGCCCTTATCCTATAAATTGAATCCCCTCCCAAGCCATTTCATCACAACTTTTGAGCTAAAGTTATAATGCCATTTTAAGACCAAGTTTTATACCAATCTCATACATCCACACCAAAAATCCCAAAAATCTCCATTGAAGCTAGTTTGAAGCTTGAGCATACATCCCAATCCTTAGACTGATTTACCAACCAAAGAGCTAAATCCTATTGGGAGAGTCCATTCATTTGGCTCACATTTCCAATTGGAGTTTCCTCTTTAGTCTCTCATTTATATTATAGTTTTTATGCTAGTTAATGCTTTGTTCTTTTAATAGATTAGTATTTCTTGCTAACATATTTCTCATATACATTTTGGCACACCCAGTGGGACCCCACTATGGGTCATTTAATCATCCATTCCTATCTAAATGTTTTTTTTCTAACCATCTAATGTTTGTTGTTGTTTGAGTGGGTTGTAGGGTGTTTTGCTTATTTTTGCAGGTTAAAGAACGCACTTGGGAAGAAGACATACCCTCTAAAAATTTGAAAATATAAAAAAATATAAAAAAATTTGGAAAAAATTTGCATATTTCTATTTTTTTTGCGCAGTGTCATCTCCGGAGATTGGCGTCTGCACCTGCAAACTGTCATCTCCACCAGCTACTTTGTTGTCTCCGTAACCCAAACTGTCATCTCTGCAGATCAGCGTCTCCACCTAGTCTTCTTCTATCGGCGCCGCCACTAGACTGTTGTCTCTTTTTCCTTAACTATCATCTTCGCAGATTAGCGTATCCGCCAGATACTTTGTCGTCTTCGCTAGATACTCTGTCATCTCCGTCGTCACCTCTCTTGTTCTGTCATCTCCGCTACCGCCAACCCAAACTGTCACCTTTGCAGATCAGCGTCTCTGCTTGTCTCCAATTTCCTGCACCACCAAACTGACCTGTCGTCTTCGCTTCTTTTTCTATTGTCTTCGCAGATCAGCGTCTCCAAATTTTGGCGTCTCCACTTGATGAACTGTCGTCTCTGCCTATTTTTGTTGTATTTCTCTTTTAGCATATCAGTTCCTGCACTTTTTATTTTAAAAAATAATAATAATAAAAATAATAATAAAAAAAAATTTAACTTTTGGTGGTTCCATAGAGTAGAGGTTTTTCTAAGCGTTTTTATGCCTAGGAAAAAGAACAAAAAAAGTTGATTTTATTTTCCCCATTGTTAAGCTTCAAATTTTGAGATTTTTGGTGTTACTAATCAACTTGACTTTTTTTGTAGCTATTGCAAGTTGGAGCACATATAAAACCACTAACCATATTTTTTTTGCAGGTTCTCATATTGCTAAAATGAACTTGAATGTTTAACCTTTTTTCTTGGAATGAATGTTGCTCAAACACAATCTTGAATGCAATAGATTAAAATCAATCTTTCTTGGAATGCATGCTTAAAACAAACAAACTCAATCTTGAATGCAAAGGATCGATTAACCATTGCAATATCTCACACTTCAATTTTGGGCATTAAATGAATCCACATTTTAGAAATATTCTAAGTTATAAAAACTAATAAAGATGCTTTGAGTGAGTTTGTAGTTGGACTTACCCTCTTTAATCACCCATCAATTTAACTATTGGTTGCAATCTTAGCGCCATCTATGGGGATGGGTCTACCTAAGAAGGTGTTAAGTGCTCCACGTAAATCAAACTCCACTCACTTGGGGTTTTTAGTGGTTTTTCTAAGTTAAAAAATTTCTTGAATGCACATTAGCTTCACTAACACTTCATTTGGGTATAATAATTGAACAAATCTTGATGTGGAGGGCCTTTGAGCGCGCGCTTGACAAATCAAGTTTCACATATCTTTGTTTTGGGCTTAAAAAAAACTCACACTCAATCTTGAATGCCTAACAATCAATGAACATCGCATGGTCTTGACACATTTTCAATGGCGCTCGCATTTCTTATATTGACGATCTCTCAACTTCCATTATGTTGATGACATTGTCAAGTTGGAATAAACATTGTATGTCATAATCACAAGTTTCTTCAATCATAACTTGCAAAATCTAAATCATCGATTGGAATGAACGTGTGTCTTTTAAAACCCAAGATCATGTATGTGGTCTTGTTTTACACTTTTTAGGAGGCCTGGTTGGGGATTTCATCACCCCTTGGGATGACCTCAACTATAGCGTTCTAGGAGAGTATAAAAATCAAGAGATGAATCCAAAGACACCTCTCTTGGGATCAAGATTTTGTCACTTGGACTAAGCCTCAAGGAACTTTATACCCTTGAGAAGTGAAAGAGGAGAAGTGGGTTACTGCTCCTCTCGGCTGTGTGACATCTTTTTGGTTTCATCTATGGATTTGGGCCTCATGTACCTTGTGTATATCGAGGACTCCCTAGCTATAACAAATTTCATCCTTGTAGAAAGCTTCCTAGGATGTTGGTTTGTTTGACGTGCTTGCTCCAAAAAAATTTTTGCTTGTTTGTTCATAGCTTTTGAATGAATGTTTGCCAACTTTGGTCAAAATCCCAAAAAAGAAAAAATCCCCTAGCTCAAGGCATACTTAGCATAGTCATTGCCTCATCAAAAAATCATCCAAGCTCCCCCGCCGCAACCAAATCTATCTAGTTCCTTGCTTTAGAACAATCCCAAATCCAAAGTCCATCCAAATATTCCCCCCAGCCAGCTAGCAACCCAATCCAAAATCACACCCAAGCCTTTAGAGAGTTGTTGTCACTCTGCCAGAATTTGCTATCCAATCAATCCTACCAAAGAACCAATCTCACCAAGGTTATCCCTCTGACAGAGCATTGTCTAGGGTAATCCAACTTTGTCACTTGCATCCCTCATCACCTTGAGCTAAAGGTTGGGATCCACAAGTGGTCAATCTCATGTCATACCCATAGGATCATTAGTCTATCCTTAAGTTGACACAATCTCCACCAATCCAACACATAGCAAAGAAAAACTCTCACTTTTTGACAACATGCCCTTGAAGTCTTCCATCCACAATAAAGCCAAAAATCTCCAGCCAATCCTCCTTAGGTCTATCATATAGCTTTGACTCTCCCTAGGAAATCTTTCATCAACCAATCCAAAATCTGCGCTTAATCCAAATCTAACCATGAGCTTTCGTGTTCATCCATATGCAAGAACCCATCCCCATCTGACTCATCATCAAAACATGAAATCCCAAACCTATCATGATGTGTTCGGTCATGTTGTCCTTTTTCTCGGCACCTCCTATTCCAATGATGATGAAAATCTTGTTGACTATGACGAGTATATTGAAAGCCTTAGAAACATTCCCCCAAGCATCCCCCAAAATCCACGTATTCTTCCAAACTATCTAGTCATGCCATCTGATATCCCAACTTCTCCTCCATCACCCAATAAACCAAGCTTCCAATCTTCCACCCCCATCACACTAGCTATTCCTATCAATCCACCTCCACCTTCAACACACAAGTCTCCAAGGAATCTCCTAGAGGAAATACAAGAAAAACCACCTCCAACAGTCGATAACCCATGTCATCTAATCCAACCATGTGAAGTAGTCAGCGATGAAGCTTCCCCATCTATAATATCACCTCCATCTCCCATAGCTATCATCCCCATACCATCCATCAAATTGCTTAAAATCCTTCCACTTCCCACAAGCATCAAAATCCCAACACCTGTCAAATCCCTCTGAATCCTATCCACACCACCTCCAAGCATTTCCCAAATCTCCCGAAATGACCCTTATGCATCCATCTTCTACTCACCCATCTCCACTACCGAATTTCCCATCTATCCATCTGATGCCTTTGAAGAATCCATCCCTTCACCTCTTATCACCCATCCACTCCAATCTAATCCTATCAAGATCTTGCCCAAAAGCATGTTGACATCCCCCAAAGCATAAATGAAGATATCATCATACCATGTCTTCCATCCATAGTGCAGTCACCATCCTCTCCATCTTTAAAACCTCAAGCCATACCTCCTCTATTGCAGGATATCTTTTCATCCCATCAAGTAAATCAAGATCCTATCCTACCATCTCCTTCGCTCCATGCTTCCATCTTACCACCTATCCAAGCTATTCCACCATCTATAATCTATCCTCTTGGTTCACTTACATTCATCCATGGTGGCCTCCTCTCAGCAGAAGAATTAAGAATAGTATCTCCCCATTGCAGTACATCTGATGAAGCACTTCCACCATTTTCTGCAAGCAAAAAGTATCCTTAGCTAGTTCAAATGCTCAATCGATGGCATTATCAAGGTCAAGGTTTAGGACCACAAGAGCAAGGAATCAGAACACCTATTATTGCACAAAAGAATCTAGGATTTCATGGTCTTGGATATGTATCCAAAGGTTCACCATCTAAAAGTGTTGGTACATGCCATCCCCAAACCAAGCCTATCTCCAGGCCCACCATGCTAGCCTGCCATCACTCCTTCAAGAAATCTTATATCATCCCCCCTCCACCACCTTTGCAAACCAAAAAAACCTACCATATCCCCCCTTCATCCACTAAATCCATTTTGGGTCCCTATGTCCCAAAATCTACCATACTCCATCCTCCTATCAACCATCATAAAAATCCTATTCAATCTATTCCTATGCAAGATCAACAAAGGCACATATCAAGGCACATCATCCATCATCATCCCCTACACGCTCTTCCATATCCTCTTCATCCCACAAAGCTTCTCCTAACCATCTTCCCAAAGCTTACCATAGCAATGTAAATGCCAACTTCAAAATGCATAAAGCTAAAAATCCACATCCTAGGCAATCATATGTCTATTCTAAAAGACATACTCCAAAAAGGAAAAATCCAATCAAAGAATGCAAAATAATGCAAAAGCCTATGAAAAGAAAATCCAAAACCATGTGGATCCCAAAGCAAAAAGTTGAAACCCAATGCATAATGGCATCCAACATTGCTAATCCCCCATCCAATGACTCATTTCCCCCATCTCCTAACTCCATCTTGGGTGCCTATATCCCCAAGTGTGCTTCCACAAATCCTCCATCAAGCCCGCATCTACCATCTATCCCCCATATGCTCTTTTCACACTTGTCCCAACATGTGCCAATGTTGATCCTGCAAGCATCCCTATCTCATGCTCCTTTCCAGCCTTTTCATCCCTCCATCTCCTGCCATCAATCCCATCTAATCCAATCTATTGCATAAATCACACATCCGGTGTACCAACAGCTAGCAACAAAATTGAACATTCCAACAGCCAGTGAAAATTCCCAAAAAAGCCAAAAATAGCTGAAGAAAGCCAAAATCATTCCAGCTAAGTCCAAAGTCAAAAAGTCAAAAAAATAAAGAAAAATAAAGTGTCCAATAGTGAAAACTTGGCAATTCAAGTGCCTTGGACAAGTACCATGATGAAAACTTGGCAAACAAGTGTCATGCATAACCCAGCCATCCCTAGCTTAGCCTATCACCCTCATGCTTTTGGTCACATCTTGTCATCCAGCTCCATCTTCCAATTTATCCACCTATCTTTCATCCTCCACCTTTTATCTATCACCATCCACTTATCTCCTGCAGCTTTAGCCAACCATCCCAGCTATCATCCATCTCCCTAACGCCTTCAGCTTTTCCATCCTAGCTTCAATCCTATCACATCCATCATAAGACCTCCTTCCGCATGTCATCTTTTGATTGGGGGCATTGTATTCCTTTGAGATCTTGTCTTGTCCATCCTCCCTTGTCATTGGTATCTCACTCTAGGCTATCCTCATGCAAATCCAATGGCATCCTCTCATTAGCCATTCACTCTAGCACCACTTATCAGCTTAGCTACCACCAACCTCAGCATTGTCCCCATCCTTGGTCGCACATCTATCATCATCATTGGATGCATCCTACCAAATCCATACCTTTCGCTATCACCCCATCCTTAGCTTTCGCATCTTGCACAACATCAAACCATCCCGCTATCCTATCATCCTGAGCTTTTGCTTGCTTGTAACTATCTTGGTCAGCTTTAGCTTGTAAATATCTTGGTCATTCAGCTTGTACATCCTCTTTAGCTTAGTAACATTATATCTATCCAGCTTTCATGTCAATTCCTCCTTGATCAACATCTTGCACACATCACACAACCCTTGGTTAGCTATTCCAATGCATCCTTTAGCTAGATCTCCTGTCACCAAAGTGTTATCCTTCTTAGTTCAGCTTACTAGATGCATCCCTCATCTAGACCCATCAGATTAGGTTCTCTCTGATAGATCCTTGTAGGATATAGCTTTCCTCATGTCTGATCTTGGTCCGTTAGTACCTCATCCTACCCATCTCATTGGCAAATGGTTCTCTTTTGGATTTTCACTTTCTTTTGATTTGGAATCTTCCCTTTTGGGTCTTGAAGTATCTTTTCCAAAAAATCTTTTTGTTCCCTCCTCAAAGTTGCCACGATCTTCCATATCATGTTATACTACGAATGGGGCAATTTGGGCGTAAGGTCTTGATCAAGTCTTTTATTTGTTTTTATTTTCTGCTTGTTGGTTACCCAGTGTTGGTTCCACTCTGATTCTTTCAAGATTCATGTGTGATGTTGGGGCAATCCTTGCGTGTTTTTTTTGAGTCAGTTTGTCAGTCCTCTAGACAGTTGGTGAAAAGGCCTTGATGTTCTTAGTAACCTTGGAAATTAACCAACAACCCTATAGAAAAACTAGTGCTCAACTACATGGTGGTACTTCTCTTTGAAGTATCCCCCTGCTCAAAAAGCTTCAATGGATTCCCTTCATCTCCATTATCCTCCATCCATCTCCAACATCTGTCTCTCCTACCCCAGCTTGTGCAACTATATCTCTTTGAATCAATCATCACTCTTAGCTTTAGGGATCCACAATCCTAGTCTTAGGGATCCACCAATCCAATCAATCCACCAAGCCTCATCTTTCGAGATCCACAATCCTAGTCCTAGGGATCTCTGAAACCCATCTTCTGCCAATCTGACTCTTTGAAATCCTATTGCATCAGCTTTATAATCCCCTCATCCATCTCCCTATCCTGGATTCCTTTTATAGCTCTCTGCTCCTTCATCCTCCCCCCCCACTCCTAAAAGTCTTAAGCTTATTTACTCTTGTGCCTATAATTTTTCCCTTTATCATTCTCCCATAGTGAGCGTTTGAGCTAATTTATCCTCTTCTCTTAAGCCACTCTTCGTCCTCCCATCCTGGATTCTTGTATTTTTCAAGAAGCCATCAAGCCTCACTTTCTCTCCCCACCGCCTTCTTGAGGGGGCATTTCTAAGTCTAGTCTCTCCTCTTCTTATCTAAGACTGGGGCAACTTTGTTGCTAAAACATCTTCCTCATGTCTTCTTCATTCGAACTTCTTTGAAATAGTGTTGTCTCAACACTATGTCAAAGAGGGACAAAATGTAGACACCTAAATTTGATTACACCACTTTGGTAATCCTATTTAGTTGTCTCTAAAGGCATCATTAATTAAATTCCTATTTAATTAATCATTTGCCATCCCCTAGCTGATTAATTTAATTAATCATCTATAGTCCTAATTGATAAATCAAATAACTTATTATTTATCAATTAAATCCTTTTCTTCTATCTAATTCCAAAATCTCCATTTATCAAATAAATCTATTTGATAAATAAAACCCTCAAATTTAATAAGCCCCTAACTTATCCCTAAAACCCTCTTTTTAGCCTAATCCACCCCATCCACCCATACTAACCAAGCTTAGCTACTAACTCACCCACCCTCATGAATGCCATCCACTTGCAAATCTCTAACATCCCTAATCTAATCCTAAACCCAAGCCTAATCTACCCCCTAAACTTTTCACATTCCCTAAGTAAGCTTAAGACTTTCCTAAGCCAAGCAAAGTCAACAATCTCAACTCCCTCCAAAATATGCCAACCACTAAGCCTTCAATGCTCTTACAAAGGCCATAAAGACTCTTACAAGCCCATTCATTTCTCTTACAAGCCATAATGAAGGGTCTTTATGAAGATATTATCCCTTGAGCCTCCTTTGTTGACTCATCCTTCCCCTTTCCTCCATCCACTCACCCTGTGACATGTGTCACTCCCGGATTGGTGCTAAACAAGCACAATCCATGTTCTCCCCTTTGAGTGCATCTTAGCCCTCCTTAAGCTTTTCCCTTTCCTTCCATCTTAACCCTCCATCCCTCAAGCCCTTATCCTATAAATTGAATCCCCTCCCAAGCCATTTCATCACAACTTTTGAGCTAAAGTTATAATGCCATTTTAAGACCAAGTTTTATACCAATCTCATACATTCACACCAAAAATCCCAAAAATCTCCATTGAAGCAAGTTTGAAGCTTGAGCATACATCCCAATCCTTAGACTCATCTACCAAGCAAAGAGCTAAATCCTATTGGGAGAGTCCATTCATTTGGCTCACATTTCCAATTGGGGTTTCCTCTTTAGTCTCTCATTTATGTTATGGTTTTTATGCTAGTTAATGCTTTGTTCTTTTAATAGATTAGTATTTCTTGCTAACATATTTCTCATATACACTAACAACTAACTCAGGGAATTGTTTAGAAAAGGATATATCTTTATTTCTAAATAGGGAAGAGATAAAGTTGAGAGAAGTCACCATAACCATTTTATGGAACTGGTATAAAGGAAGGACATTTTCCTTTATCATGATATACATGTGGATGATATTTGTAAGAAGCACAAGAGTAGAATGTGAGGTTGAGTAGAGAAAAGTGGAAGTGAAGAAAACTTCATTCCCTAGGTTCTATTGTGTTAACTAAGGTTTGATATTTGGATCTAAGGTTTGTCACCTAGTCTACAAGGTTAGATAGTGTTTGGTTTGGTTGACAAAATAAAGAAGAACATAACAGTAAATTGCATGTTTGAGTAGTGAGCTCTTGTTGTAGTTGAAATTGCATGTTTAGGCAGTGGGCTCTTCTTGCATACATTGTACTACAACTACTAACAAGGTTGGAATCTCCTAGTAGGGATTCAAAGTCTCCTAACATGGACTCTATATACCAAATGTTGTAATAGACTCCTAACAGGGTCCATACTCTAACAAGGAATATTTATATTAGTAGATCATCTTGTGGGCATCATTCCCACTGGGCTTTTCCTCTGATCAAGGGTTTTCATAGTTAATACATCTGGTGTAATTGTCTATGTGCATCTTATTATGGCTTTTGTTTACTTTAGTTGAATGAATTTTGTTTAAAGAAGATAAATGTTTTAATTGTTGGATAACTAATTCAGCCCCCCCCAAGTTATTTTGGTGGACTATTGTTTCTAACTACATGATGCCTCAAGCATTACAGGGGTGTTCTTCAAGGAAATTGTACGAATCCATTGGTTATTACTCATAATTTTTTCAGACAAAGACCCAAATTTTTTGGGATATTTTTGGCATACCCTATGGAAAAAACTCGGCGAAAAACATTTCTATGTCATCTTCTCATCACCCTCAATCAGATGGATAAACTGAAGTCATCAGAAGGTCCTTAGTAAACTTACTAAGATTCCTAACAAAGAAGTATGGAGTGGCATGGGATACAATCCTTCCACAAAAAGAGTTCTATAATGATTCTATGAACATAATTTTAAGACTCAGTCCTTTCCAAATTGTGTATGGATCAGACTAAGAGATGTCTTGGAGCTAAGAAACAATCAAAATTTTGGTTAGAGGAGTGCTCATGCTAATGAATTAGATTATGAAAAATATTCACCAAAAAGTCAAGGAAAGATTACAACAAACCCTTGAGAAGCATAAGCACACAACATATGTCAAAAGGAAAGATGTCCAATTCAAGGTTGGAGACATGGTTATGGTTCACCTAAAGAAGGAAATATTTTCTAAGGAAAAGTACACCAAGATGATGATGAAAAAGATTGGCCCCTTTAGAATCTTGAATAAATTTGGCAACAATGCATATAGAATTGAATTACATTTAAACATTGGTTTATCCTCCATCTTCAATATAACTAACTTATGTGCATATAAAGGTCTTATTATTGATATCTCCATTGTAGGCACTAAAGATCTGCCATAGGATAAGGAGCTACAACACCTTCCTCAACCACCAGTACAAGAAATTGAATGCATTCTAAACAAGAGGATAGCCAAATAGACTAGGAGATCTACTTACTATGAGTACTAAGTAAAATGGAAACATTATTCATTGGAGGATAATACTTGATTGACACCTAAAAAAATTAAGAAGACTAGTTTCAATTTAGAAGAACTCACAACTCAAGGGACTTGAGTTATTCTATCATGGGGAGTATGGTGTAGTGCACCCATGTTTATCTCTAATTTTTTCTTTGTATTTGTAATAAATGGATAGTTCATGGAAGATCATCCTATTTTTGTTTTGGATCGATTTTTTTGGTCAAGGATCTCTTAGGCAATCTTGTAAGCTTAGAGATGCCTTAGTCCATTAGGATCACCCTTTTTAGCTTTAAGTTTCTTTAGGAATTTTTTCTTGTCTTAATAAGGCCTTAGGTTGGGAATTCATTCAATCCTAGGCATTTTAATCATATTTTGATAATTGGGTAGGTCAAAATCTATTCAAAAATCCAAAAGTTCAAAAAATATTGCAAATAAGATGTAAAAGTTGCTTATGTCACTTCAAAAGTTGTTCAAAAGTTGCAAGATGGAAACCAAAGAGTAATAAGAGGTTTTGAATCAATTTTACTTCATTTTTGAAGATTTCTTAAGTTTTTATTTTGATCCCAAGTGGTAAGAGGTTCAAATATATGATCTTGATGCAATTTTGATTTAAGATGAAGAGTTTTTCTGAGCAAATTGTAGAGTTGTATTGATGGGTTTGGTGTGATTCTTACAAACCAATTTTATTTTTTAATATACTTTGTGTTATTTTTAAATTTCAATTGATTTGAGATAGTTTAGTTTTGGTTTCAAGTATTTTTAAGCAATTTCTTTAAAAGTAGTCCAGGATGAGGCTTGTAAGAGCTCGTTTGACAAATGAAGTCCTAACTTGCTTTGGAATTGATGGAATTATCTAAGATCCTAGAAAATGAAAGTTTGGATGGTAGACATATGGATTCCTAAAGCTTAGGAAGAGGCTCGAAGGAAAAACCATGTTTTCATCAGGCCCTAAGCTGAATAGCTTAGTGTATTCAGCTATGATTGAGAGAAAAAGGAGTAGAAATTGATGATTTGTATTGATGAAAGTAGTTTAGTAGTAGATTTAAGTTATTTTTCATTATTTGGGAAATTTTAAGGCCCTACACCAATTTCATGCACCCATTATGTAATACTTGCTTTGAAAACCAAACCTAGTGTGGCCTATTAGGTCTATGTACTTCGCAAAAGTTAGGTGTTGTAGGAATGGAATTTGGAATCTAGGTTTTGCAGCCTTTAATAAATTTCAAAAGGCCATTTTAATCTACCCTTAGATTTTTTAGATACCAGCCTAAGAGGAAATTAAGGCTAGAAAACTAGAGGAGGAGACCTGTATGGTTCCATAATAGATAAAGATAATCACACCATTATTCCTCTCAAGGATACTATGTTCATTTTGAAAATTATTCATTCCATCATAAAATACACTTGTATTGTCAACCCAGGGAGGTAAGATTTGAAATGGGTCAGCATGGTATGTGCACTAAGTTCCTTTACGAGTCTTAGGACCTATGCTATAGGAAAGTAAAATACATGAAAGGAATCTACACTACCAATACATAATAGTAAAAAAACTTAGACTAACAACAAATAACTATAGAAAACTTTAGAAAAAGAATTCTAAACTACTTGACTATTCAAACATCCAGCATGATCATTTCCCACAAGTGTTGCAGGAACTTTCATAGTAACAATGTTGCAAGACTAATACAATTAATCTATCTTAAAATAGGAAATTGCAAGAAATGAATCTACTCTACCTAAATCTATTCCACCTCCCAAGTGGTCCCCCTTGGTTGGCTTTAACTAACTAATAACATAATAGGGATTCCAAAATCACTATTTCATTAGAATCCTTCTTTCTTTACATCATTGAATAATTCATGAAGAACATAAAAGAGTAACTTTAAAATCTTAAACTAATATTGTTTATTTTTTCATTACTTTTCCTCTTTTACAACAAAGATCCTAAATCCATTTTATAGAGGATTGGATACTTATTAAAAACATGACATAAAAGCCATGAATAAACATCATTAGAAAAGAAGGCAGAATGTCAACCATGACATAAAACATTGATTAAGCAATAGAATAATAGCTTGTAGGTAATATAGCAAGTCAGGTCTTTTTGGTTTTTCGTAGAACTATAACTCCTCTGCAAATGCGGCTTATTGTTAGGATCTAATTTGCACTTCCTTTTCCATGACCAATCTTCATCTTCTTCTTCATTAATATGTTAATCACCACTCTTTGCACCACTTCTCCATTTCCTAAAAATTAGAAACATTTGGAATGGAAATGTGCAAAAATAGTTCTACTCTTATTCAAATATTAGAACATAAATTAAAATATTTATATGAAATACCACATTCTATGTATAATATTAAGCGTCGTATGTCATAGCCACTATCCATTGGTTCAATAAGTTCTAGTTGTATCCAGCATAAGTTCGCAAGATATTTAAAATAAATGTGTTGGAAATGTTTTTCACAAGGCTCAAAGAGTAAGTTCAAACAATAAAAACTATATCAAATTTGAGACATTAATATGCCTCATCATCTACCCCCCACTATGCCAATGCTTATCCTCAAGCATTGTATTTCTTTGCTATGGCTTTGCAATCTCCAATTGTATTCTTCCCCTACTTCTCATTTCTGAAAGTGCAGAAACATCCTCTGGTGCATCTCCAATGTTCACCCAAGTGTTCTTCAACCAATGGGCCTAGTTTGGTAGCATTATTTTCATACGAAGACCAAAGAAGGGTAGGAGGCTGAAAAGTTAATGGCATCCATAGCTCTATTATGATTTTTCTTCCCAGTTGCATATATTTAGACACCTTATTAACTGTTGCCTCAAAATTGAAAAGGCTATTGGTTTAGCCTTTTTGAAAGATATTGGCAGTGGATTCCATCAATTTCTAAACCCTACAATTTCTCTTTTCTTTGTAAAGTTTGGAAGTGTCTGGTATTCTCTATAAACCTTTTCCCTTTCTTCAAACACTTTCTCCCTAATTTGTGGTTTTGGTCTCCCAAAAGTTAATCTAAATCAATCTCTCAAAAGATCATAAGGCTTATGGGATTCAGCCTAGAGTGGTAATCATTCAGATTTCTCAAGATCTCTATGGGTATCCAACTTCCTATCATAATTTGTCTCATTGTGCATCTAGGACATTAAAGCTCTAAGGTGAACATCCTCTATGTAAAGCAAAGGGTTCCACTCTATCTCATGTGGAATTATGAAATTATACAAATAAAATTCATGCAACAAATTGTTTTTCCATGAAGGAAAAATCTGATACACATTATAAAAATCTTGAGAATTTTTAAATTCACAATCAATATCTCTCATTTTCATCATCAATTGAAATAACAAAAACTATTCATTCAAACAAATAGAATACACCCTTGGTGGTGGTCTATAGGGCATTACCTTATTAGCTAGCTTTAAAGCTTTATTCATCTATTTTTTTTGTTTCTCAAGTTGTTCCTTCAATGATACAATTTCCTCATCTCTATCAAATATTTCCTTTTGCATTTGGTCTCTTTCTTGCCTCCACAAGGAATTTTGAAAAAATGAAATGATTGTATAGACCAAAAAATATCGATTGAATTGTAGATGAAGGAAATTCTTGAGCCTTAGATTTTATCTTTTGTTCTTTGGGAACTTCATGGAAATATTGGGTGTACTAGGAGGATTTATAAGGTATAAGAGAAACATTAGAATGTTTAGGGACTAGTAGCATGGTAGGTTGATCATTGCTAGGGGATTTTTTGGAATAGTAGTAGGGTTTGATTTATATATTTCTTGATTCTCTTGTGGTATCTCATGGATAGGATCATTTTCATGTGTTTCCACATTTTGGGGTTCCAATTGCATAAGAGAATCATCTAGAATATTTTCAAGTACTGATTATGTACGAGACTTTGAAATTGGGGCATTTGGGTTTTCAATGGAAATTGGAGATACTTGACCTCGCATACAAGGGCTTCTATGTATAGGGACCTATTTAGCTTTGACCATTTTGTGGGTCCAGTTTAGTTTAGGCATGATTGGAGAAGATGCTACATGAGTGGTTACTGTAGGAACAAACCTTTTTCTCTTTGTTACTTTAATAGAGGGGTTTTGGGCTTCCTTTTCATGATTAGGGATTTCTTTACTAACCTTATGCTTTTGTTTATCTGTAGAAGAGCTAGGTATATCATTCTCTAAAGTAGGCTCAATAGGCTTATCAGGAGAGAGTTATTTTCCTATTTCAGCCAAATTTTAACTAGGCTTTGCGATTTCTTCCTCATTTTCTAAATTTTGGGGAACAGGGTTGGCTTGAGGCTACAAGGTTTTAAATTCAAAAAAATATTCCCATGATATAGGGGAAGAATCCCTAAGATACCTTTCAACTAAAATTTTGATTAGGGCATGCTGAGAGACAAAATTTGCATTTCCTTTTTGAGTTTCTTTAGCATTAATACACAACATACTATAAAGGAAATTGGGAACATTAACTTGAATGTTATGTCTTATACAATTGACTAGCTTAAAATGATGAGCATGCAAGTTTGAAAACCTACCTTCACAAGTCAAATACCTGATAATGTGGGTTGTCAATTCTGGATATGGAACTGGAAGAGAAATTCTTTTACACCCTTGCTTTAAAATGTCTAATTGAGAGTCACTTGGCTAAGTGAATTGTGCCCATGAGGACCTGGCATCATGTTCATTTAGATAATGCTACCCAATTTCTAGTAGTCCTATGACTTCTACTATCTACTTCTCAGTAGGAATCACTCTTAATACCCATACTATCACTTCTCCTTCATCAAATGTTGTTATGAACTCTATTTCTAGTTCTTCATTGTACTTGATTAGTTGTAAGAAATAACCAAGCCATCCACAAGCATGAGATTGTTGAACTACTTCAACATCTTCTTGTAAAATATTATGAATGACTAGTTCATACCTTCGTAACTATCTTCCCATCTAAAAATTTCTAGCTTTGATTTTCTCTACTCTCACCACTCTAATAAGTTTTTCCCCTTTTACCTCTACAATTCCCTCTTCTCAGAATTTCAAATTGATCTTTCTAAGAAATGTCGTTACCACTTCCCTTGACAAGACTCTATTGTGTTCAACATGTAAAATAATGATGCATTAATTATTAAGGACGTCAAGGTTTAACTGAATGTTTTTTGGTAATAACTCTTAGTCCTTTCAATCATGTCAAAACATAGGTGAGCTTTTCCAAAATCACAATGAAATGGTATGGTAGATATAGAAAGATTTTAAAAATTAATGAAGAATATCATATTTCTACCAAAGTATAGCCTATAATGTAGACATGACTAGGATAATGTGGCGATGACATTTGGAAATTAATACACATTCTTGACTCCCCACTAAAATATGACAAGTGTCTATACTTTAAAATTTTTGGCATAGGAAGGAGAAATTGGCTTAAGACTTATACAATACATTTATTGTAGTATTATATATAAATATCAAAACCTATATGCTAAAAATGAATAAAGAGTTTTAAAAAAATTGTACCTAAAAATTTGAGAGTATACGTTTGCATGCAGGTTGATGATGTGGCAAAGTTTGGTGACTGCAAAAAAGGTGTTGACAGTATGGTTTATTGAAAATAGTAAAAATATAATTTGTGGGTGATGTGGAGTGTGAGTGGATGGTAGATAGAGAAATGACATGGGTTGATATGAAGAAAAAGAAAAATGAATGAATTAATGGACCTCATATTAAAAGAGGTTTTATTATGAGGGCTTCATGAAAGTTTGTCATGGAGTGGCTGTAGGAAGAAGGTTGTCACCCTTTGTTGTAGGAATTGTGTTCATAGGAGCTAGTAAACTAGTTGGTTGGAACTACTGTAGGAACTCATCTTTGGTCTATGGTTTACGATAGAGGCACAACCTATGGCCATTTACAAGTAGCTTGAACTGGACAAGATCAATTATCGTCAACTGTACTACACCATTTTTGAATACATACTAAATTTCATAAGGCCCTAAGCACTGGGTTTGCAACTTCCCTGGATTCTCTTTCAATCAAGAATCATATAGGAGAGCCCAATCTCCTACTTGGAATTATTTATTATGGATATGTGCATCATGCCACTTCTTTTTCTGATGTTGAATGATTTATGTTCTTTCCAAAGATGTCTTTCTTATTTCATCCAGCAAGTTCAAATGGAGAAGTCTCTCTTCTTGTGTTGCAGTAAGACTAATGTTCAATTCCAAAGTAGTGCATATTATTTTATGTTCAAATTCAATAGGCAATATTGTTGTTTTACCATAAACAAGTTCAAATGGAGTGAATCCAATTGTTGTCTTTCATGTGGTCTGGTATTCCCAAATAGCTTCAGTTAATCTACTAGTCCAATCCTTCTTGTGTATGTGCACTTTCTTAGTTAGAATGGCTTCAATTTCTCTATTGGTGACCTCTACTTGCCCATTTTCTTGAGGGTGATAGGGATTGGATTTGTGTTGCCTTATACTATATTCTTTCATAACATCAGTGATCAAGTTTGATGTGAACTGGACTCCTTGATCTATGACAAGTTCTCTAGGGACTCCATAGTAGGTGAATATTCCTTCATATAGGAATTTAGATACTTTCTCATCTCTTTCCTTTTTCATTGCTCTAACTTCCACCCATTTGTAACGCCCCACCAAGGGATCCAAAAGAATTAACCTAAAGTTTCACTAAGTTTGCTAAACATTTTTTTTTTTTAAAAGTAAGAATGTATAACATACACATCAAACACATAGTAGCGGAAGCAATAACATGTAATCATCGACAAACATACATTGCAAGTTACATTTCCTAAGGATCCCAAGACGTTGAGTCACGTTTAAATTTAATTAATTCTAAGTCTAAAAACTATCACATACATATGAAAGAATAATCAAAAAGTCCCATGTCCATAATATACATTTGTTCTGAATGCCTCTTGGCAAATTAATTCGGAATGCTCAATCATCCTCTGTACAAGTCACAGGGTATGAAAGGCTTAAAAGAATATACATATGTAAAGATAAAGATACAACATCCTCGAATCCATGATACAAGGTACAGTAAAAATATATGAATCTATTCACCATACATGATACATCCATACATCCATAATGATAAAACATCTATCATAAAATCTAACCATCCATCATAATAATCCAAGAACATAGTGAAGATAAATGCCAATCACGAAAAACTCCAGCCATGGTGATCATGGAAAGGATCTCAATGGTAAGAGTAAAAGCACTACCACCCGACCACTTAGAACCTAAATGATCCACTCCCACTGCGCTGAGGAGATAGTCTCAAGTCCCAAACAAGGTATCAAAACACAAAACACAAGTACTCTCTAAGTCTGGGAAATCCTAAAAGTATACTAACTCAAGGGTTCCAACATAGATAGACATCTAGACCCAGAGGTACCACAAAGACACGTAGGAAACCTAATATGCAAGCGAGAAAGTGTCATCGCAAAAGTCACGTAGAAGTTACCCAAGCAATCCCTTAGGAATCCTGGGTCCCTACTGATCCCTGCGGCCACTAGTATCCTCTTGTACTGACGAGGCATACTATGGAATGCAAGGTCATAACCAAGCATTCTCTCTACCCCATCCTAGTCTGTACTAGCACTCAAGGCATGGGAGAGAACATACAATTATCTTGTTAGGTTCATTTTCCCACATTTAGTGTAAATGTTTTCACTTATTAAAACAACTTACAATGGGTTACTCCAGGCAGCCTCTTAGGGCCTCGATCCCCATTGCAAGCCACTTCCTGACACTACACATAGATAACCTACCCTAGGCTCATGAAATCATGAATCAAAGAATCATAATAAAATCACCTCAGTCCTATACAAGCAACTGAAAAACATCATAAAAGATAAGCCACAAAAATTACATCAGTTCTTCATGAGCAACAGACAAGCATCAATGATAAATCACAAAGTCCAATGATTCTCCAATAAGCAACCAGAAAGTAACCCAATAGTAAATTACAATACTGATCGAAGACTCCAAAATGGTCAAGTCAAAACATGACATCATCAAGAACATAACAAACACTTCAATCCTCTCAAGTGACCGAAAAGCAATCCAAGTATAACTGATCGAGACTCAAAAATGGTTAAGTCAAAACATGTCACAACATGACATCATCAAGATCTAAATGAACACTTCAGTCCTCTCAAGTGACCGAAAAGCAATCCAAGTATAACTGATCGAGACTCAAAAATGGTTAAGTCAAGTATCTCAAATATATATACACCACAACGTCACATAAGAAGACAAAAAGCAATAACAACTAGTAAATACAATCATGTCATAGAGCATACCATCACATTACCAAGGTCGGGTATAAAAGATCGAGACTAAAACATCATGACATCACATTCATATAACCCCTGAGCCTGTTGTAACAACCTATAACTGGTCAAAACTAAGCCAACCCCCAAAACTACAAAATGTAGACAAAGCATAGAAACATCATAATATCATAATTCGGTTTGATTTGAAAACATGTAGTTGATTTAAGTATGACATTTCAGTTTTCTGTTCAATGTAAGTTTCAAGTAGAAGAGGTTCTCAATTAACCCTATAATTCGCGAAGTCACCCCTATTAATTTGAATCAATTTTCTAAAAATAACCTAAAGATAAGTTATTTATTTAACTTATTGAATTAAAGGTAATTAAAATCTAAACAATATTATTAAAAAATAATATTAAAATAGATCTACAATTATATTGACAATATCCATTATTAATTAAATTTAATTAAATAAATTTTAATTAAATTGATTAATAATTTAACTAATTAAGCACTTATTTCCATTTCTCATAACTATCATTATTATTATTATTATTATTAATTTTTAAAAAGTTTTAGCAAAAACTATAATAATTCAATAATTTCAAATAACTATACTCAAATATATTTAATAATTTAAAATAACTTAAATTTACTATCACTTAAATACAATTTAATCTTAATTGAATTTAATATTCAATAACTATAAATTATTTTTATTTTTATTTTTTTATTATATATTTTTTTTTAAATTTTTAAATAAACAATAATAAATAAAACTATTAATAAATTATTAAATTTTTATTAAATCTATTAATAATTAATACTTAAATAACAATTAAATATTACCAAAATCCTAAGCCCAAAATCAGAAATCAATATCTTGCTCACGGCATGTAATAAAGTTTATTTATATATATAAAAATAATAATGGCACAATATATATATTTGCCATGCGATTAAACTAAAAAGAACAATGGCAATTTTATATATATTTGCCATGGCACAATATATAAATCGCTGGCCTTTGCAGCGTACGACTACTGCTGTCGCAATTGTACGACTGCGTACAACAGCCACCTGCGACTGCAGGTTAGTGGAGGTACTTTTGTATTCTCCCCATTTAATTTATATTTATATATAATTATAACATTTACACAATGTCTTCTCAATTGTGTAAAAGAATATGTGATATTTTATTTTAATTCAATTTTTTAATAATAATAATTTAACAAATAAATAATTTATGAATTAATTATATCTCTTTTCTATAAATGTATTTAAATTTTCTTTTCTTTTTTCTTTTTTTTAAATTTTATTAAAAACAATAAAATTAAATTCAAACATTATTAGTATTACTTTTAATAACAGTTGCAATCATAGCCTAATAAAAATAATAAAAATAATAAAAAAAATAAAATCATTTATCCATCTGAATTTTCGATCTAGGATTTCCAATACCAAATTCAATCTCTTTTCAAATTTATCAAATTTAGATTTCTTAATTCCATTTAACTCAAACCCCAAAACCTGATTTAATTTGAATAAATTTCCTTCATCTAAAATCTAATGGAAGAAAAGATACGCTGAACAAATAAAAGAAAACCATATATAGAATAATTTCCAAATATCTAGACAATCATCTCACAAACACAAAGAAGACAGGAAAGATGAAAGCGTATTTAAATTAAGCAAAATTCACAAGTGTCTACCTGGCACTGATGCTAAATCGTGACGCCCCAGAAAAACTGTAGAGAACAATCCCCTTTCAGATATCTATTCTTTCCGAAAATCCCCCCCTTCTCCAAAATTTGCCGTCCTTCTAAAATGAACCTTCTAATTGTGATAAAGAGTTCTCTCCTTAAATCGAGGCACTGATTGTGCGTTCACCCAGGAGAACTCCTTGCTCACAAGGCTCAAACTCTAAATTAACCTTTATTATCTTTTCTTTTATTTTGCATTCAACTTTCATGCACATTAAGTTGATTTATTAAATAACTTTATTTAAAATTCTACTTGACTTCTATTTTAAATTAATTTATTACTTTAATCTCATGTGCACTTTGTGAAATTAAAATAACATTATTAATTTATATCATTTAATCTTTTAATTTAATTCTCATATTTAAACTCATGCTTAGATCATGCGATCTAGAATTCTTAATAATTTAATATCTTTCAACTTTTAATTTATTTTAGAACTTAATTGATAACATTTTTAATTAATTTAAATAACAATAATATTTAGCATTTATTTAAAAATGAACTCCAAATATATTATTATTAAATTAAATAAACATTATCCTGTCCTAAATTTATCTTTGAACATTAATTTCCAAACTTAATTCTTTTATTTAATTAATTTCTCAATTAATTAAATATTAAAGACATCATATTAATTCTCCATTAAATTAAATCATTAATTAATCTTTTTAATTAGACTTAATTAATAGAAAACAAATCAAGGACTCATATAACAGCATACGAAAAACCCATCATAGAAAAACACGTACTAAATCAAACAAAAAGGGTTATAATCACGAAATTACATCCTTTGATGCATTCGGAGGGTTCTTAACTCAGATGCTTGTCCTAATTATCAATTAGGACAATTGGCTACAGGGTTTAGGATTTGGACTTAAGAGTTTATCTCCCCTCTCTTACCATTGAGACAATGCGATAGGGTACGCTCATCCTGGCAATTCAGGGAAGTCGATACCCGGTACCTGCAACCTGCATAAAATCCACGCATGTACAAACACAATATTCTAAGCTAAACAGACAATGGCAGGAAGTGGTGCATCGTGTAGATCCCGACTAGCAGGTGACTACGACTCCCTTCCTTAACCACATCAAAAACACCATACATAAATAAAACAAACACGCACACCATACACATGCAGTATGGGGTAAGTATTCATAAGAAAGCACGTGTGATAATAAACCATCTAACTAATCATCATCGATAACTGAAAACATTGAATAATCATCATACATGCATGAAATATAGAGTACCAAGTAATCTCATCATATAATAAACTGAGTGTAAAACAACATCTGATAATCTCTAAAATAATAATACTAATCATCAAAAATAAATTGGCCTAAAAAATTTTGGCAAGGATGACAGAAATGCAACTTAGGGGCAGGCACTACACCATTTAGTTACATAATCTGTACATACTAAGATGTAGGATTTTCCACTTGATGGTGGGTCAAATGGACCTATGAATTCCATACCACACTTGTTAAAAGGTGTTACTACAATCTGTGGAGTGAGTGGCATCTCATTATTTTTGGTTGGTTAGCCCATCTTCTAGCATTTTTCATAGTTGGTGGTATAAGTTACTACATCCTTATGTAAGGTTGGCCAATAATATCCAGTTCTAAGTACTTTTAGTGTTGTTATTTTTCCTACAAAATGTCCTCCACATGGTTTGTCATGACAAGCATGCAATATATCATATATCTCATCTTCCCTTACATATCTCCTCATGACCTAAGCTGGTCCAACATAGAAGAGATTGTTATCTATCTAGGAATAATGAAAATTTTTCTTTGCTAGCTTCCTCCTTTCTTTGTGAGAGAAGTGTGGGGGAATTCTATTTGCAACAAGATAATTTGTTATATTTGCATACCATGGTGTATGAGTTGCTATATGGAACAAGTGCTCATCTAGAAAGGTATCTTCAATTGGAGTTGGATCTTCATCAGTAATGTTCAATCTAAGATAAAATAATTTGTAACTATCTTGAATTTTCTTGGATTATCAATAATGGTAGTATCAAACTCATGTAACAACAAGAACCATCTTGCCAATCTACCAGTTATAACAAGTTTGTTCATTAAGTATCTTATAGTTGAGTGATTAGCATGAACAAAAATAGGATATCTAGTTACATAATGTCTGAATTTGTTCAATGCATAGACTACAATTAGAAGTTCTTTTTCAATTATTGTGTAATTTAGTTTAGGTCCATGAAGGGTTTTACTAATATAGTAGATGACATTTTCGAGATTAGAAGGATTTTGTCCTAATATAGCTCCTATGACATAGTTTGATGTAGTAGTATGAATATGAAATGGAATTGACCAATCAGTTCCCTTTAAAACTGGTGTTATAGTGAGGATTTTCTTAAGCTACAGGAAGGGTTCATTACATTTGGGTGTCCAAACAAATTTAGCTTCCTTAGTCAACAGTTTCTACAAAGGACTAGCTATTTTACTTAAATACTTTTTGAAATGCCTATAATAGCTAGCATAACCTAAAAAAGATCTTACATCCTTTAGTTTTGTAGGTATAAGTAGTGTTAGAATTACCTCTATCTTAGCCAAATCCACTTGTATTTTTGTAGCTAATATGAAATGACCAAGCACCACTCCTTCCTACATGAGCATGAAACATTTCTCACTATTGAGTGATAGATTATGTTATTTTCATTGACCAAGAACCTTTTTAACATTCATCAAGGCTTCTTCAAAGTTGACTCCAAATATTGTAAAATCATGTTGACATATGAGTCAAGTTTGTTATTGGTGACATACAGTTAATCAGACTATAAATATCTACCAAGCTCATTGTGCAATCAAGATTTTTTACCAATCATTTTAGTTACCACTAAGTGCTACAATTGCTATCAAGTCCTTTGGAAAATTTTCAATGCATGTCAAACAGTTTCAATTAGTGTGAAGATTAGTAAAGTAAATTGAGCATCTTAGTGTATGCTAAGTTTACCAGTGTAAATCAAGTAGTGCAATGCTTACCAAGTTTGCAGTTGATATGATGTGAATCTAGTGCTAACCAAGCTACTATGTGTTAACCAAGTGATTTAGTTTACACTGAGCTCATAGATGAAGTATTGACTAAGTCACATAGCGTGAATCAAGTAATTTAGTTTATATACCAAGTTGCACAATATATGTTGAGTCACCAGTGCAAACTGAGTTTAGGACTACTTGAAAATGATTAGTATGAACTGAGCTTCTATATCTACCAAGTGCATGATGATGCCGAGAATTGACAGTGGATGCCAAGTATTAGAACCTCATCGAGTCAGTCTTTTGAACCCGAGTGTCTTCAATTAGGCCAACTTTGTAATATTTGTATAAACTTGTATTGTGGCCAACTTTGTAATTGTGTAATTGGATTGGTATATATTTAATGTATTATATCACATCCAAGAACAAGTATATGTGTGTAAATTATGCAATGTAACTAAATGCAATTAGAGAAAAGTAGAAAAGAGTGAATTACAAAGGCTACAATAGTATAAGGAGTAGCAAAGACATATCTATCACAACAAGGTTATTTGTACATAAAGGAATCACATTTAGCAAACCAAGTTCCAAATTAGAGATCAGCTACTACTTCATCCTAATAGGTGGATCAGCCAAATACTTTAACAAGGTAGACTTAACAGTCTTTTGCAAATCTCTTTACCGAGTGCATACTTCATTGTATGTTTGTAAATCCTTTAAGAAGGTGGACCTAGCAGTCCTTATTGCTCCTAATAGGGTATATCCTCAAAAGTGATCAATGTAAGCCTTAACAATCCAACTTTATACTACAGTACTAAAGCTTGTGGGTATCTTCCCTACCCTAGTTTTACTTTCTATTTAGAAGGGTTATGGGTCACCAAATTTATGTGTCAACATGTTATGAATTCTTTTATGTTTTAGTTTCTTATGGATGATATTAGATCATATTAAGTGGGAAGGATTAAATGCTAATTGCATAACTGATGATAAAAGTTTTCTAAGGTTACTAATTCACCCCTCCCCTCTTAGTAACCTAGCCTTTTGAATATTTCCAACAATTGGTATTAGAGAATTTTGGTTCTCAGGAGAAGTTTAATACCTTGAGAAAAGATCAAGGCCATGGAGATATTCAAACTTGAAAAAGCTATTGATAATGAGAAGTTAGATTTTGAAATGGCTATTTCCTAGCTAAAGAAAGAAAAGGAGCAACTCTCCCAATCCCTAAAAAGAAGAAAAGATCCTGCAATTCAAGTGAATGATCATCTCTATAATGAAGACCTTCATCCATCAAGCAACTTAGATAATGAAATCAAAGAACTCTTGGAAAAGAATGTTTCACTACAAGAAGAATTGAGAAAGATAAGAAGAGAACAAGAAATTCAATTAGTAAGGCTATGTGAAATTATGGAAGAAAAGAACAAGACAAAAGCATAAATGGAAGGAAAAGACAATGAGATTAAACATCTATCCCTTCAGTAGACTGACTTTATTAATCAACTCACCAATGCAAATGAAGAAATCGTCAACCTAAAATCTTAGAATAAAAGATTGCAGAATGATCTAAACTCTAAAAGGAAAATCAATGAAAGAATGATGAAATCCGAAGCAGACATTAATTAGTTGAATGAGTAAAATCTCTATAGACAAAAAGGGAAACTAGGAATTGGATACAAAGAAGAAGGTGAATCTTCCAAACAAGGAGCTCAAAGGAATCAAATACCTACTTGCAATCATTGTGGTAAGATAGGTCATGCTTCAAACAAATGTTGGAGCAATGGAAAAACAAAATTCAATGGAAAATGCTACAAGTGCAATCAACATGGTCATAAGGCTAATGAATGAAAAGAGAAACCAAAATTTGAAGGAAAATTTCACAAATGCAAGAAACATGGACACAAGTCATCAGAATGCAAAACAAAGATATTGAATCTAGGAGAACAAATTGTGAAAGAAATATTTGGTTGGGACTACAACACCTCATGCAGATTTCATTACTGTGAAGAATTTGAACACATTGGAATGAACTGTGTAAAACATCATATGAGGAAAAGAGATATCACTAATAGATGTTTCATTTGTACAAAACTTGGTTGTCTTGCCAAGAACTATATGAATACTGGAAGGAATGAAGATGAAAAAAAGGAAAAAGTTGATAACATACAAAATCATATGAGGCAATAATGCGTTCCAAAGTCTACCAAAAATGCAAGTTCAAGCAATGATGGTCAAGTCACTCAAGAATTGGCTGACTCTACCATTTCTATTTAATTTATCAAAGGATAACTAGAACTAGGCTATCAAAGACGACATCTAAATCAGTTCTAGTTGAAAGGAAGAATAGATCCATATCTATATTCAAGATACAAAGGGATTAGTGAGTAAAAAGAGGTACTAGCTACTACTAAGTTACCTTCTTTACCGAGTAAGGTTAGGTCACAAACTCTACCAAGAAAGGTCGGGAGTAACTAAATGTTAAATGGTTATTGAGTGATGAAAGACTCTATCGAGTGATCAACACAAGTGAAGTGGATGACAATCTGTCAACATGATGTCAGTCAATCTACCTTTCATACTGAGCATTTATGGTGAAATTTTGATAAAAGGCATGGAATTGGAGTCATTCTTACCATAAAATACTTCAGAGCTATTGTGAAGTGCATTATTTGGAGCATCCAAGTGATTTGATTGAATTGTTAGGAAAAGATTTTGAATTTTCTTAAACCCTACCGAGTGAAGATCGCATCCAACAATAGTAAGGAAAAGTGAGGTTTAGACATGCTAGTTCATGGTGTAGAATGGAAGGCACCAAACTTCAAACTTACTCCTACAATCGTTGATAGTGGAGCATAGTCTCAAATCTCTCTAAAGGTACTATTGATCAATGATATTCAAACTCACTTTAAATGTGTTATTCAAGAGATTGGTACTTTGGAGATGGATGATGCCCTAGATAAACTATGTGTAAATGGATTTTTGAAACCTAAGCACCAACACCTAGAAACTAATGGGTTAACTCATAATCCTTGCATGTCCCATGAATTTCAAGTTAAATGGATTAGGTTTATCCTTATTCAGGTGCATAATGGGCAGTTGTGGTTGGAGCAACCAATAGTAATCTCAAAGAAGATGATTCATCAAATTACTGGTCTCCCAATGCCGACAAAAGACAAGATGACCAAAACCCTAGGTCAAGAAGAAAACCCTAGTAGAATGGGACAGTAGAGGCATGAAAATAAGCACTATCACTAATGTATAATTGAATTTTGGCATCTATATCATTGCACACAAGATTTACAGCTTGGGTAGGTTAAACAGTGTGTCATGTAGAGTAGTTTACCTTGCATACAAGGTAGTGTAGAACAATCTATCTTATGACCTTGTCGAGTTACTGTTGAAACAATTCAACAAGAATATGGAGAGCATCTAGACATCAAAGAATAATCCATGTAATTTTGGCTCCCTATTAACATGCTAATTCTTTTATGTTCAAAAATTATTTCCTTCAAAAGGCACTGTAGTATGGAGAAAAGATGTGCCAGTGCTATATTAGATTAATGAGTATATTGATGAGATAGGTGAGAATTATAATAGTATAATGGATAATTATTTTGATTCTTTCAAGGAGACAATGAAAAATAGATACTAAATTCCCAAGAAACTTGTTGAGGATTATAAGGATGATGCATTTTTCATGGTGGATAGTGACAAGGTATATATTCAAGTAGTTAGGCCTAGAATTGCATGGGTGAAACCTCTTGGATATGAGGATAATATAGATGAAACCAAAGACATCATTGAGGCACTTTTTAATGAGCCAATGGATCCAAAGGCTACATATTTTGGGACTTATGAGGAAGCAAACCCAGGATAGAACTAGAGATAAAACTCACTCAGGCAATAAACAAAGGAAAGAGAAGAATTGCAAAGATAAAAACAAGTTCCACACTTTTGTTAACTGAGGGAAAAGGTGAGGATGAGGAAGAAGTAGAGGATGTAGAAGAAACAAAGGAAGAGAAACTAGTGAAAAAAAGGGCAAGGTGATTGTATGTATACTTCATTGTATGTTTGTAAATCCTTTAACAAGGTGGACCTGCTAGCCCTTATTGCTCCTAATAGGGTAGATCATCAAAAGTCATCAATTTAAGCCTTAATAGGACAAATTTATACCGTAGTACTAAAGCTTGTGGGTATCATCCCCACCCTAATTTTACTTTCTATTTGAAAGGTTTATGGGTCACCAAATCTATGTGTCAAAATATTATCAATGCTCTCACGTTTTAGTTTCTTATGCATGCTATCAGATCAAATTAAATGGGAAGGATTAAATGTTAATTGGATAATTGATGATAAAAAAATTGTAGGGTTACTAATTCACCCCTCCCCTCTCAGTAACCTAGCCTTCTGAATATTTCCAACAAATCATCCATGTATATTTCCATGCAATCATGTGATATACCAGAAAAGATGCTAATCACGACTCATTGAAATGTTACTAGAGTGTTACACAGGCCAAATGACAAGACAAAATATGAAAAAGTATCCCATGGACATTTAAATGTAGTTTTATCTTGATCTTCAAGAGCTATACTTATCTAATTATAACCACTATACCCATCTAGGAAAGAAAAATATTTCTTACCAGCCAGAGTATCTAGAACTTGATTAATGAAGGGTAAAGGAAAGTGATCCTTTTTGGTTTCCTTATTCAATTCTCTATAATCTAAACAAATATTGAATTTCCCTCCCTTTTTAGGCACTATGACCAGAGGTAAAACCTATCTATTATCAGATATAGGGTACATGAAACCAACATCAAGCAACTTTTGCAGTTCAATTTTAACTATTTCTCTGAGGGATGGATTAATCCTTCTTTGGGGTTGGTGGAGTGGCAAGCACCCTTCATTGATGTATATTCTATGAGTGCATAATGTAGGAATTAACCCCTTCATATCCCCATAATCCCATGAAAAATTCTTTTCATGTTTTTGAAGAAGCTTTGATAACTATTTGGAAGGCAATTTGGGATTAACATGGAGATTATGACCTTTTGACAACTCAACAGTAGTTGTGAGATCAACTATAGAAACTTTAAAGATTGGACTTGTGTCTAGTTCACATGGTAAGAGATGATATATAATGTTTGGCTTAGGTAGAAATAAACTCTCATTACATTCCTCATGTGTAGGTAATTCTAACATAGAACTGTCAGATACATATTTTTCTACCACACAAGTGTTAGCTTCAGAAAAGACTATCTTTATAACATCATAAGTTGTGTTATAGAGTTTAACTCTTCTTCTCTATTCCCTAAATTCGGCCATATAGATGTACCTAAATCTAGTTGTGGTTGTGCTAGAGGATATAGATCAAATTTCTTTTTTGCCTATCCATTAGATATGGTCATTCTCCCTAACCTACAACTTATATTTGCATAAGATGTAGCTAACCATGGTCATCCTAAAATGATAGGGTAACTAGATAAGTTGACTTTTAGGGACAAAATCATGAAATTTTTAGTGTACTCTAAAGAGTCTAGGTTACTAATATGTCTTCTATCATCCCATCAAGAGTGGTAGTAGAACTATCTGCAAGTTCCAAAATTGTTGGGGTAGCCCTTAATACTTCTATATTCATCTTTTGTATCATATCCTTAGTCATGATATTTATAGCAACGCCAAGATCAATTAAAGAATTTTTAGTAGACTAACCATTTATAATCACATTCACAATAGGAGTTCCTGGATCAAAATATTTACGGATGTCAACCAATTGTCCTACAAGATGGACTATAGTTGGGTCCTTTTTCTTCCTCCCGGGCTTTTTTAGACATGCTTCTCTGATGGCTTTGCAATAAATAGGAACATCCTTAATAGCTTGGAATAAAGATATTTGGACATGCATGTTATTTAAATGATCAATGATATCAAAAGGAGGTTCAACTATTATTTGAGTTTTAGCTCAGCTAGTTATATTGGTTAGGTCAACCACTTGTGGTTGAGAAGTTGCGGGTTCTAATGTTGCATGAGTATTTGGTATTTTAGTTATGAGAGGCAATTTAGGTGTTGGTAGGGTTTTACTAGATCTCAAATGTATATCTACAACATTTAGAGCATAAGTAGGGTATTGTTGAGCATCAAAAAAATACGTGGGTTTTTATGGCTGCTAGCTATTGAATTTGGCTAAGGTTGTGTAGGAAATTGAGTCTACTTTTGAGGTCTAGGACTTGTAGGTGGTGGCATTAGTGCATGTTTTTAGACTAGAGGTGGTAATTGTGGATTACCTTTATTTTGGTTAGGCCATTACTAAGGTCCTCTCAATTGGTTTGTAGACTACCAATTCCCTTGGGGTGGTTGCCATTGGTTTTGTTGATTGTCCCATTGATTATTTTGTTGGTTTCGCTAGGAAGGTTGGGAATTATGAGGCCATTGAGGATATTGTAGATTATTTTTCCAAGAATTATTCCAATTAGGTTGACTATATTCTGGAGGACCTTGGTAACTACATTTTTTCCATTAATTACCATATAGATTTCAATTTTGTAAAGGGTCTTGAGGCATACCTTGATGTTGCGCCCATGAATGACATTGAGAAACAAAGAATACTTGCTCATCCTCTCCATCTATCTTGATGTACTTAGTTGGAAGATGTTGGTTTTCCATGCTAGTGACCAATTTGCATTGGCAATCTTTCTTCTACTTCTGACAGTGTGGACAATACTCAACTAGTTGCACCTCAGCTTCTGCATGCTTCTTCTTTGCAGTCATTTTGTTGATATGTGTGGAAACATCATTTATGATGTCCTACTTAAAATTTGAGAGCAGATTAGATATCTCAAGCTTTGAAATACCCTGACTGATTCCTTTACTAGTTGTAGTCTAGTGTCCTCTTCCTTTCTTCATAGTTGACCTTGAGTAGTTAAGATAGATTTGCTTAAGGTCATCCCAAGAAGATTGATATACATCACCACCAACCATCAGGTCTAGCGCTTCTAGAAAATTATCATTCACCCCTCACAAGAAGACTAGATTTTGTGAATCATCTGCTAGTACATGTTGAGGGTTCTTTTGCAGTGTCTACAAGAAATGTGAAACATAGTGTTCCAATGTTTCATCCTCCTTTTGTGATATTCTAAAGATATCATCTCCTTTTGAATCATTTTCCATGTAGTAATCCTTTTATTTATCCAGAAATAGAGTTTGCATCTCATCCCAAGTACCTGCTGCATTGGCTCCTAAGCCCATGAACAATTGTAATGTTGATTCTTTCAGTGTTGCTGCAAAAAAATTGAGCTTATGGGCATTAGTGTTGTAGTCAAAGCTATGACATAGTATGTCAAACTCAAAAAAGAAAGTATTAGGATCTTTAGGTGCAAGGCCATAGAAATTTGAAAGAGTAGTTGGAGGTATATTTTTGAGATTAGCATTGTTTACAAGGCTTGGGAGAGGAAATGGAAGAGTAGGTTATTCAATTATTGGAGGTATTTGATTATGGGGTTTCTGCTAAAAAGGAGCATTAGGTATTGGATTGTTAACAATTGGTTGATTTGGAGTAGCACTATCAAGGAAATTGGCCAAAATTTCAGCAAAAGGTTGAAGACCACTTGTATCTAAAGGTTCTACCCTAGAGGATGATTCTATAAGAAAAATAGGGCTTGCATCTAAAAAAGGAAACTCAGCTTCTTCTTCAATTTCTTTTTTCACATTAATAGACTCCCATGGAAGAAATCTCCCATATTCATCTTTTTGTCTTCCTCTTTGATGCATGCAATTGAATTGGTGACTTGTTAATCAAACCCACAATTTTTGTGGTTTCTAGCTAACAAACTAATCTAAAAATAAAGAACTCATGAAGGTTCCTAGTTTCACACCATCCCTAACAATAGCACCAAAAATGTACAATTCCATAATAGATAAAGATAATCACACCATTATTCCTCTCAAGGATACTATGTCCATTTTGAAAATTATCCTTTCCATCATGAAATACACTTGAATTATCAACCTAGGGATGTAGGACTTGAAATAGGTCAGCATGGTATGTGCACTAAGTTCCTTTAATAGTCTTAACACCTATGCTATAGGAAAGTAAAATGCATGAAATGAATCTATACTACTTATATAGAATAGTAAAAATACTTGGAAAAATAATGGATAACTGTAGAAAACTTTAGAAAAAGAATTCTAAAATAGTTAACTATTCAAACATCCACCATGATCATTTCCCAGAAGTGCTGCATGAACTTTCATAGTAGCAATGTTGCAAGAGTAATATAGTAAATCTATCTTAAAATAGGAAATTTCAAGAAATGAATCTACTCTACCTAAATCTATTCCACCTCTCAAGTTGGCCCCTTTGGTTGACTTCAACTAACTAAGACTATAGTAGGTATTCCAAAATCACTCTCTCATTAGAATCCTTCTTTGTTTACATCATTGAATAATTCATGAAGAATAGAAAAGAGTAACTTCTAAATCTTAAACTAATATTGTTTATTTTTTCATTACCTTTCCTCTTTTACAAAAAATGATCCTGAATCCATTATATATAGGATTTGATACTTAAAAACATGACATAAAATTTGTGAACAAACATCACTAGAAATAAGGTGGAATGTCAAACGTGACATAGAACATTGACTAAGCAATAGAATAACAACTCATAGGTAATATAGCAAGTCAGGTCTTCCTAGTTTTTCTTGGAATAATAACTCCTCTATAGGTGCATCTTATCATTAGGAACTAGTCTGCACTTCCTTTTCCATGACTAATCCTCATCGTCTTCTTCATTAATATGGTAATCACCACTCTTTGTCCCACTTCTCCATTTCTTGAAAATTAGTAACATTTGAAACAAATGTGAACAACAAAATTTCTACTCTTATTCAAATATTAGAATATATCTTAAAATATTTATATGAAATACTGCATTCTATGTATAATCTTAAACATAGTATGTCATAGCCACTATCCATTGGTTCAATAAGTTCTAGCCATATCTAGCATAAGTACACAAGATAATTAAATCAAATGTGTTTGAAATGTTTTTCACAAGGCTCAAAGATTAAGTTCAAACAATAAAAACTATATCAAATTTGAGACATTAATATGCCTCATCAAGACCTACAAGGGATTTTAGGATAGCTAGCATTTCATACTATATAGTAGTTGGGGGGGTTAAAAAAAAGGTTGATTCTTGGTTATTGTAACATAATAGAGGGTGTCCCAATAGAAACTTGGGATTGGTACAACCACTAGTGAAGAGTTCCAACTTCTGGCTTAGAATAGGGCTAGTGTTCCTAAAACACAAAGGTACAAAGTCTTGATTGGAGGATTATTCACCTTGGGGGAGTTGAATGGAGACCATATCACCCTAGATAGGCCATAAACATAATATCCAAAAGGAGTAAAGAGCTAGGAATGGTACAAGTGGATTTTTTGGGTTAGGAAGAATAAGATGCTTACACTGCAATTCTTGTTGATCATCATGACATTACTCATCAATTATATGAGAGCTTGTATAGCCTCTTTTTCTTTAGGTTTCTTTTTATCTGTCATCTCTTTATCTTCTTCTTATTCAACTTTCTTATCTATTTGTCCCATTCTAACATTAGTAAACTGTGAAAACACAATTATTTCCTTACTGTATTGCTTGTCACTCATGTCAGATGTAATTTTAAAATCATCAGTTTGAGCACTATCAATCCTTGGATAATCCTTTCTTTTTAGTAACAATGTATTGGTACTTGGTGGATAGGTATCTGATATAGCATTTTTCATATCTTTCTCACTTAATACATTCTAATTCTATGGAGATGAATCAGGAATGTCCTCAATTGTGATAACATATTTTTATTCACATACTTCTACCAATTCTCTTATCTCCTCTGTTAGCATAGTAACTTATTTTATATCATCTTCCTCTTCATTTACTTCTTCACCTCTTCTTTCTTCTATATCTTCTTTGTTAGTAGATGGAATAAGCAATCTAAATGCTTCCTTCCATAAAAGAACACTTTCTCTCTCAACTTTATTAGCCTTATTCTACAAAACTTTGTAGGACCTTTCCTTAGCCATAAATTTCTTTACAAAATATCTCAAGCCTATAGACATAGTGTTTTCCCCAAATCTAGCATTATGTGTGCTAATGTGGTCTCCCTAATTTTTGTTTCACTAGATAATGCCCATTTCCACTTAGCATCAAATTGATTATATAAATTCTCAGGAATGCCAACACTTGTCTCTATAGGTTTCTTGATCATCATTTCTATCATAGATTTTTCAAGATTCTCTTGATCTTCTTTATTTAAAGAATTGAATCTAATATCCTTAAATCCTACAAAACTTGTTGAATAACTAATCTCTTTATAGACCTGGTCCATAGTCATTGGAAGTAGTCTTGAAAAAATTTGAAGTTTATATATATCATCAAAATCTATTTCTTCATCATATTCCTCCTCCTCATGTGTTACAACTAGTTTTACCCTTCATCTCTTAGATAGATTTTGCTTTGGTGATTTGGCCAGAATGTTATTTGATGGATTGCCTTTTTCTTTTGCAATTAGGGGCTGAGCAACCTATGGTCTTGTTATCACCATTCTCTTTGTCTCTAGATCTAGTGGTATAACAACCTTCTTTACACCTTTCTTAAGACACTCTTTCACCTTGGGATCAAAAATCACCATTTTCATTTTTTAGTTGCAATGGGTTTGACAATAGCTAGTTCTTGGCCTTTAAATCCACCAATATAACTAAGATGGGGCAGGGGGTGAATCAATTATCCAACTATTATCACAATTATCAACCTTATTAAAACAACAATATATTAAAAAACCAGAACAAAATACTCATGCACAATAACACTAGATATGTTAACTAGGGAAACCCTTGATTAGAGGGAAAACATTGGTGAGGATGGTACCCACAAGATGGTATACTAATATGAATATTCCTTGTTAGAGGATGGACCCTGTTAGGAGTCTATGAAATAAATTTAGCATATATTAGTCCCTATTAGGAGACTTTGAATCACCATTAGGAGATTCCAACCCTATTAGGACTTGTGCCAACTTTGTTAGAAGTTGTAGAAGGTAGATGGACCCACTATCCAAATAGATTCAAGGGAAAGAGCTATGAACCAACTAGCCAAATGATCTTTGTATTATTCCTTGCAAGAAAATTGAATTTTACTCTAATGCTCCTTCCTCTTTCTTTGTCCCGTCAACCAAACTTTTTCTCCTTCTAATCTCAATACCTAATAAAAAAAATTCACATCCAATAATCCCTTGGATCTCTTTCTCTCATTTAATAAATACTCTAATCTTCTTCACACTCCCTTACATACTTTGCATCACACTTGCACACTTTACAATAAAAAAAATACTTTCCTTTATACCATGTCCTTAAAACAATCCATTGTGTCATCCTTGAGGCTTTCCCAATTAATTTTAATAGGACCATAATAAGAAACTTAATTAATTATAATCATGAAAGAACTGGTAGTTCAGAGTTTATGCAAGTCTTTACACATGTGACTAAATGGCTTTCAAACTTACAAAAACTCATCATCAGGATGTATTCTTCCACTGTGTAACTTCACATATCCAGATTATATTTCTATTAGAAGATATAATGTAATCATCAAAAACATTTTCTTAGGTGCTCTATTTCTATACTACTCACTATAAATCACATATAACTTATGTGTCTCTTCAACTTAGGTTATATGCACTTAACCTCTCTATCAGGACATTGTGGGGAATATGTCCTTAACTTCACATAATATGATTGTAAAACCTCTATTTGCACTACCTTGGTCTCTTTCTACTACTCTTCCAATCTTCACATAATTACTACTATGTTGACATCAATGACAAACATAGTCATGAATGCAACATGTCAATACTACCACATGCTCTCCAATGGTTAGGATAATCCCCCAAAGGAATAGCATTAGCATTCTTTCTAACAATCTCCACCTTTGGCATTGATGGAAACATAGATGAAAAATATATAGGTTCCAAAAATACCAAACAATACTCCGGTGTTGTTGTTTTTGTCATATTTTCAAATCCTCTTCATCAATCAATTTTGAAATCCTTTGGAATAGTGCTCTATTCTACATCGTCTATATCAACATCATAATTTTTTCACTAAGAAACTTATTAGATTCTCCCCCATTCAATGGTACTCTTATCTTCCTATTTGGAATTAATAACTCTTCATAATGCATATCTCCCCGATAGAGATATTCCTCGTTCTTTCTTACATGAATATTTCTAAATCTCCCTAATGAGGAATACAACTATCTCTCCCTCATTTACTTAAATGATTTTTTTCATGTACATTTCTCCCCCACTAACATCAATGACAAAAACTTCATTATGTCAATTAATTTCTTCAAGTTTTCAACTAGCTCAAGTATCCAAAGACACTATTCCAGACCATTTACCAAGAGTCCTTAATGACTATGCTCATCAAAGATACTCCTATTAGAAACATGAATTCTGATGATATTCCTATGGGGGAGTATTGTATAAACATGATTAGATCATTATCATGATGATATGTTGCATTAATGAGTATGTTTTTCATTTATGTCAACATAGTAGTTTTCCCTAGTATCTAATAGAAGAACAATGTATAGATCAAATTGGTATAGATAGATAGTTGATTACTTTTGCTAAGGAAGGTTAAAGGGAGATACCACTAAGTGTCTAGTATATGTAGCTAACCTTGGAAGCATAAGATATTAAGTCTAGAAGAAGTTATGTAAGTTTTAGTGAAGACTATTCTGAGATAGATTTTATAGAGACATGTTCTAGTAAACTTGTCATATCTCTTAGTAGATTTGTTATTATGAGAAGTTGAAGATAAAGATGTAAAGAATCAATTTTGAAACTGATGTAGATAAGATCACTCATTATAATATTACATGTATGGGAGGATATATAAGTTACAAGGAAAAAGATTAATGGTATCACTAAGTGTCCCATGTTCTTCATGTGGTCCATTAATAATTAATTGAGAAGGTGTAATAGTCAACTTAGGGAATTGTTTTATGGATTTGGTATAAAGGAACGAAATTTATTTTTATCATATATAGATGTAAGTGAATGATTGTAAGAAACAAAAAGAGAAGAATGAGAAGATAGTTAGAGCAGAGCAAAGGTGAAGGAAACTTCCTTTTCAAGGTTTTATTGTGTGATCCAAAGTTTGATACTTGGATCTGAGGTCCGTGACCTAGTCTAAAAGGTTTGAAAGTGATTGGTCTAGTTGATAGGAAAGAGGAAATAAGTTAAAGTATAGTACATACAATTATTTAGCAAGGAATAGTTTAGAGATTAGTTGGACAGTGAATTCAGTGGTCTTTCCTGAGAAGTTGTTTGGACAGTGTGTCCTTTTATCTTCTACAAATCCTAATAGGGTTGGCACAACTCCTAACATGGATTTAAAGTCTCCTAATAGGGACTCATATGTACTAAATGTTGTAATAGACTCCTAAGAGGGTCTATCCTCTAACAAGGAATATTTATATTAGTACATCATCTTGTGGACAGCATTCACACCGGGGTTTTCCCTCTGATCAAGGGTTTCCCTAGTTAACATATCTTTTGTAATTATCATGTGCATCTTGTTATGGTTGCTATTTACTTCAGTTGAATGCTTAAGATTATTTAAGGTGGATAAATGTTTTAATTATTGGAAAATTGATTCACCCCCCCAATTATCTTGGTGGACCATTTTTCCTAACAATGATTATTAGAGAATCAAGTCCTTAAAGATAAAGTTTAACAACTTTGGGAGATCCATGGTGAATATATTTAGAAAGGATAGTCCTAAGTCAAAAAGAGGAAATTTAGACACCCAAATAATGGAAATTCTTGGTGAGTTATCAGATCTATGTAGAGCCTTCTTCAACATTTCCTTCACCTTGTTTATTGTCTGCAACAAATTTACAAATAAATCAAATTAGATAAAAAAATAAGATTGAAACATAATTAAATTGAAGACCATAAAAAATAAATTAATATATATAATTAAAGACCTTGTTTAATTCGATGATAACATGCCACAGTCTTTTGAAGATTTCTTTGTTTTGCTTCATCAGATCTCTTTCTTGCATATTTGGTTTTTCTTCCTTTCTTGTTTCCCATTTAAAAATCATAAAAATAAAAAATTTACTCTTGCCTTGATAAATTTCATGTAGTAACTATATAAAAATGTCACAATAACAAAACATACAGCTTTACTATTAAAAAATTGACCTATCTGTAGGTGATGTCAGCATGTTTTTTGTTTTTTCCATGTTCACACAAACATGAATTATTTTACATGTTTGGGTGAAGATGTCAAATTAAGTTTCCAATGAATGGAAAGATCAGACCTAGATGTTCACTCGAACATATGTTCACGTAAACACCTGTTCTATGTTCAGGCAAACATCATCTTCGTATGAACATACAAATTTACAAAATTTTCACCCTCTTTTCTTGAAAAAAATAAAATTGACTCTTCTACACCCAAAATTGAAAATGAATGATCTCCTACTATAAAATAAAAAATTGCAATTTGTGCTACTTGGAGCAAGCTTTCCAATTACTATAATTGTAATACATATTATATTCATTAAGACTTTCAAATATGAGTTTAACTCATTAGAGGTTAATTACTGATTGAACATCAATTGACTTCAACACTTTGAGAAAATTAGTAAATTAGGTCAAATTTTTTTTGAAAAATATCTATGAAATAGGTTATTGAGATAGCTTTATATTCAAAAAATAAAATTAGATTTATTATAAATTGAGTTCAAGTTATCTATGTCAAAATGAACGTATGTCTAAATTACGATTAGTGTCACTTCAAAACTTCATAAACTATACAATATTCAACTAAATTAAATCAAATCAAATTTATCCTCTAGATATTGATGTTAAAAATCCAACACCAAAATAATTGCCTCATTATATTTTCTAGAAATTTTTTTATGTGTGTCAAGCAGACTGCCACTCTTTAAAAATATTGAATTTTAATATGTAGCACTTTTCAGAGGAGAAGAAAAAATTGACTTAAATAAATTTTTTTTAAAATTAAAAAATATGGTTACAAAGTAGGAATAGAGTACTAGAAATCACTAGTTTATGTCATCTTTAAATTATTCATAGTTTTAGCGATATAGTCACTCGAACGTGAGGTTTGTTTTAAAAATATTGATTTAGTGTCAAAATTGGTCAAAAAGTTGAACCCATTATTGTGGGATCACCCTTTGAAACATAAAGAATAGAACATTGAGTTTTCAGATCCAAAGTCCTTCTGTTGTATACAATAAAATAGAGACACAAGCAAAGATAAGTCTAGATCTAAAGAAGACATAAAGATTAAGGAAGGTATTGATCTACTTATGAAAATGGAACCAGAAGGTATGAAAATTTTTGTTTGTTCGACATGTAAAGAATTTGGTCATTTTTTGACTACATGTCCAAAGAGATTAAGAAAAACTAGAAAGAGTTTACTTTCTAATAAGGTTGAAGAATTTAAAGAAAGTATGGAAAGATTCTTGAATGATTGTGATAATGAGCCTAGTTTGGTTAATGAAGAAGAAGTAATTGATGAGACAACTTTGGTAACTATTATTGAAAGTGAAAATGTAAGAGTTGATGAGAAATTTAGGATACAAGAAAGAATAGTTGACTACAATTTAGATGATGATAATGTTGTTACTAAAGAAAGGAATGATGAAGTAATCTTTGAGAGTAACAATGATTTGTAGAATGAAGAACAACTAAGGCAGGAACAAAGCTTAGAACCTTCAATAGAGCTAAGAGTTGAGATAACAACTCTTACTTTGGGAAAGAATATAGGAAAGAATCATCCACCTGATCAGATCATTGAAAACATAGATAAAGGTGTGATGAAATGAAGAAAAATCAATGAAGAACTATGTTTGATATCTCAAGTTGGACCAAAGAATGCAAATGAAGCATGTAAATATAACTATTGGAAGCAAGCTATGAAAGATGAATTGGATTAGATAGTGAATAATGAGACATGGGAATTGGTCCCCAGAGCAATAGACAAGAATGTGATAGAAACAAAATGGGTATTCAGGAACAAGATGAATGAACAAGGTGAAGTTGTAAGGAAAAAATCAAGATTGGTATGTAAAGGTTACTCATAGAAAGAAGGGATATACTATGAAAAAACCTATTCTCTTGTGGAAAGTATAGAAGTAGTAAGGTTATTCTTAGCATATGCAATAAATAAGAATTTCAAAGTGTATCAGATGGATGTCAAGTCAACATTTTGGAATAGAGAAATTGAGGAAGAAGTATGCATAGAACAACTTGAAGGTTGTCTTTTAAAATATGGATTGAAGCAAGCACCCACAACTTGGTATGCATGGTTGGATAAGCATTTGACAAAGCTTTGATATAGAAAAGGTATGGTAGATAGTAATCTATATTGGAAAGAAATTGATGATGGATTGATGATTTTGGGAATATTTTTTAATGAAAACATATTTGGAGGAAATGATGATGAAAGTAACAAGTTTGTATAAAAAATGAAGAAGGAATTTGAATTGAGCATGATAGGAGAAATGAAATATTTTCTAGCATTATAGATTGTGCAAGATAAAGAAGTAATCTTTATTTCTTAAACTAAGTATTTGAAATATCTACTAAAAAGGTTCTGTTTGGAAACATGTATACCCATTGGAACACCTATGGTAACTAGACACAAGTTATTTAGAAAGGATGAGACACCTACTATTGAGAAGAAGAAGTACAGATCTATGATCAGAGGATTACAATATTTGACTCGCACAAGGATGAATATAGAAAATGTGGTTGGAATTATTGCAATATTTAGAGCTAAACCCAGAGAAGCACATTATGTGGTAGTCAAAAGGATATTTAGATACCTAAAAGGAACACCAAAGTTTAGATTTTGTTATGATAGATCTAACAATTTCACTCTATATGCCTATACTGATGTTGATTGGGTAGGCAATACGGATGACAAAAAGAGCACCAGTGGTGGAGCCTTCTTTCTTGGCGGAAGATTGGTTTCTTGGCTAAGAAAAAAGTAGGATTGTAATTCACAAAGTACAATGGAAGTAAAATATGTTGCAGTAACAAACAATTGTAATCAAGTTGTTTGGATGAAGTAGATGCTAAAAGGATATAAGGATAGAATTTAGTGAACCTGTTATCATACATTGTGATAACACAAGAACTATAAATATGTATAAGAATCTAGTGTTTTATTCTAGCACAATTATATCAAATATCACATGTTGAGAGAGAAATTTGCAGAAATGGAAAATAGATTGGAGTATGTAAGCACCAAAGAGAAGATTGTAGATATTTTCACTAAGCCTCTTCCCAAAGAGACTTTTGAGTATTTGCGAGGTATACTAGGGGTTATGCCCATTCTTACATTAGAGTAGATAATGCAAGGGTGCATCAATCTAGTGTAACAAAGTACTATTGTTCATCTAGACTGAATGTTGATGCTTCCTATATGGGGGAGTATCTATGATGGACAAAGTCATCTAGGGCTCATGGAAAAATAGTTTGATATAAAGCACATTGAGGTATATTAATGGGAAAGAATGATTGATGAAGAGGATTTGGAAAAAAAGGTTAATAGTCTTTTGTAGTTGGTATTTTTGGAACTAGATTTTTTCATCTATGTTGTCATCAATGCCAAATGGGTAGATTTTGGAAAAATGAATGTAGATGATATTCCTATGGGGAGTATTGTAGAAACATGATTAGATCATTATCACAATGATACATTACATTCATGATTGTGTTTGTCATTTATGTCAATATAGCAATTTTCTATGGTATGTGATAGAAGAACAATAGAAATATGAAGTTGGTATGGATAGATAGTTGAGTACATTCACTAAGAGAGGTTAAATGGAGATACTACTAATCTTTTAGTATATGTATCTAACCTTGGAAACATAAGATATTAAGACTATAAGAAATTATCTAAGTTTCATTGAAGGCTATTCTAAGATAGAGTTTATAGAGGCATGTTCTGTTAAACTTGTTATATCTCTTAGCAGATTTGTTATTCTGACAAGATGAAGATAGAGATGTAAAGAAGACACGTTGGATATGGCATGGCTAGTCTTGCTTGTCATAATGTTAAATTTATAGAAAGATATTTAAGTTACAAGGCAAAAGAATAATGTTATCACCAAGTGTAACATGTTCTTAATGTGGTCCTATAATAATTAATTGAGAAGGTGTAACAACCAACTTAGGGAATTGTTTTATGGATTTGGTATAAAGAAAGGATAATTTCCTTTATCATGTATGGATGTAAGTGAATGATTGTAAGCAGCATGAAGAGAAGAATGTGGAGATAAGAAGACAAAAGTAAAGGTGTAGGAAACTTCATTGTCGAGGTTTTATTGTGTGATCTCAAGTTTGATACTTGGATTCAAGGTTTGTGACTTGGTCTACAAGGTCTAAAAGTGATTGGTCTAGATGATGAGATATAGGAAAAAATTTAAAGTATATTACAAATAATTATTCTACAAGGAATAGTTCAGAGATCAGTTGGATAGTGAGTTTAATGGTCTTGCCCCAAAAGTTGTTTGGACGGTGGGTCCTTTTGTCTTCTATGAATCCTAATAGGGTTGGAACAATGGTTTTTTTCTGGTGAATTTTCATCGATTGGCTATTCTATCTCTTTGGGAAATCACACTTTGGAAAATAAAACCTACATATGGGGTCAACCATGTCATCGAGATATTAAATAATTTGGGTCAAAATCCCAAGCTAATCACTCATTAGTTTACACATAATTGGTCCCAAATCTTGGTCCAATTGCCAATGTAATCTACATTTAGAACACGATTATTTTAAAAAAATTGCTGGTCTTTCCCTGATGTTTTCTTATTGGAAATTTTTATTTTTCCCTTAAGATAAAATAATATTTTTCCTTGAGTTGAGAATCACCTACCATTTTACTGACATGTGTCCCAAACTACCCCCGTTTAGCCAACTATTTATGTTTTGGTCTTTGGGACTTGTGTCCTAATTTTGAGAAGATTTAGACTTTATGGTATGTCATTTAAAATTAGGCCCAAAATAGAGTTGAAACCATTGATCTATATTACATCAACGATCCATATCAATTCCTTTCACCATTAAAATGACAACATAAAAAATGATGACAACCAAGTTGGCAATAAAAAAAGGCACATTATTAATTAAATCTTAATAGATTGACATACTACAAGTACACTGTATAGTGTACACTTGGCATGTGAGCCATGGACCACTTGTGACTATAAATTCACCAAAATATTAAATAATCTCTGTTTGGAAACTAACATATTAGCCACCTGTATTAATATTTTGTGTTAAATAAAATAATTAATTCGCCTCTTACATTACAAAAATGTTTATGACCAAATTTTTTTTGCCTACATTCTTTTGCATACAAAAAAAATTAAAATCAATTCTCCACAATTATTATTAAATTCTTATACAGAAAGGAAAATTTTGCCAATAGAAAATAGTTTTCTCCCTTTCTTCAAATGAAAAAATCACCCTCAATTAGAAAATTTTCTTGCATATGTAATGTTGAATTCGCTAGTATTTTACATATTTTTGTTGGGAGGGGTTTCTTAAAGTTATCCCTAGGTTGGAATTTTCTAACAAGGATTCAAATTCTCCTAAAGAGGACTCATATGTACTAAATGTTGTAATAGACTCCTAATAGGGTCCATCCTATAATAAGGAATATTTATATTAGTACATCATCTTATGGGCATCATTCTCACCATGGTTTTCCCTTTGATCAAGGGTTTTCCTAGTTAACATATCTAGTGTAATTATCTATGTGCATCTTGTTATGGTTGTTGTTTACTTTGGTTGAATGGTTAAGATTATTTAAGGTGGATAAATGTTTTAATTATTGGATAGCTAATTCACCTCCCCCCTCTCTTAGTTGTCTTTGTGGACTATTGTTTCTAATAACTCCCCCATACAAGAAGCATCAACATTTAGTATAATCAAACAATAGTTCTTTGTACCATTGGATTGATGCAATCTCTACATCATCTACTCTAAAGTAAGCAGGGGCATAACCCCAAGCATACCTCTTAAGTAACCAATTGTATCTTTAGGTAAAGGCTATGTAAAGATATCTGCAATTCGATCTTTAGTACTCACATACTCCAATGTAATCTCCATTTCTACTACCTTCTCTCTCAAAAAATCATACTTAATAGATATATGCTTAGTCTTAGAATTCAATACATGATTCTTTGACATACTTACTGTAATTGTGTTATCACAATATATGATAATAGGTTCTAAAAATTCTATCCCAATATCTTTCAATATTTGCTTCATCCACATAACTTGATTACAGTTATTTTGTTGTTGCTACATATTTTACCTTAGTTGTACTCTGCAAAATACAATCTTATTTCTTGCTTAGCCAAGAAATCAATCTTCCTTCAAGAAAGAATGATCCACCACTAGTGTTTATTTTGTCATTCATACTACCTTCCCAATCCACATTAGCATAAGCACATAGAGTGAAATCACTTGATCTATCATACCATATTCCATAATCAGATGTTCTCTTCACATATCTGAATATCCTCTTTATTGCTACATAATGATAGTCCTTATGATTAGCTTGAAATCTAAATACATTCCTAACTACATTTTCTATATTTGGCTTAGTGTGAGTCAGATATTGCAAACCTCTGATCATGGATCTATACTTCTTCTTCTCAAATGTAGGTGTGTCATCTTTTCTATTTAACTTGTGACCATTTATCATTGGTGTACTAACAAGCTTACAACTTTCCAAGCCAAATCTCTTTGACAAGTCTTTCAAATACTTGGCTTGTGAAATGAAAATGTCATCACTATTTTCCACAATATGCAAACCTTTAAAGAACTTCATCTCTCCTATGACACTCATTTCAATCTCATTCTTCATTTATTTAGAAAAATTATCTCTTTCTTTATCATTGCCTCCAAATATTATGTCATTAAAAAATATTACAATTATTAGCAAAATATTCTCAATTTCTTTCAAGTACAAGTTACTATCTATTGCACCTTTAGCAAATCCAAGCTTTTCCAAATATTTGTACAACCTTGCGTACCAATATCTACATGCTTTCTTTAGGCTATATAGATATTTCTTCAATCTACATACCATATGTTTCTCTTCTGTTAGAGGAAAAGCTTCAAGTTGTTCAATGTATACCTCTTCTTCAAGTTCTCCATTTAGGAAGGCTTTTACATCAATCTAATATATTTTGAACTTCTTATTTTTCACATAAGCCAAGAAAATTCTCATTTCTTCTATTATAGATATAGAGCCATATTTTTCCTCATAATCTATTCCTTATTATTGTGAATATCCTTTGCACACAAGTCTAGCCTTGTTTCTTAGAACTTCACCTTGTTCATTCATGTTTTTTCTGAATACCCATTTGGTTCCCATAATATTCTTGTCTTTAGGTCTTGGAACTAATTCCCATGTGTCATTATTCATAATCTAATCTAATTATTTCTTCATTTCTTGAATCCAATGGTCATCCTTACATGCTTCATCTATGCTCTTAGTTTCAACTTGAGAAATTAGATACCTTTCTTCATTAACTCTATTTGTTGTCATCACTCCTATGCCTTTGCTTCCAATTATTTTCTCTAGAGGGTGATTCTTTGTAAAATTCCTATTAGAGGTAGGAGTTTCTAACTCAACTCTTACTTCTTTTCTTGGATCAGGTCTTTGGCCAACAATTTGCACATCATTTTGCAGATCATTGTTAGTCACAAAGAAAACTTCTACATTCTGTTTAACAATTCTAGTTCTTATTTATTATAATCAATAATAGTTACCAATGTTATCTTGTCTATTGCTTCATCCCTCTTAACTACTTCAAGCTTATTATCTTTATCATAATAGTCATTCAAGAATCCTTCCATAGTTGCCTTAAATTCTTCATCTTAATCAGAAAGTCAATTATTTCTAGTTTTTCTTACTGTATTAGGACATCTGGATGAAAAATGACAAAGCCCTTTACATGTCCAAAAATATTTTTAAAAAGTATACCTTCTAGCTCTCTTTTCATTAGTAGACCAATAAATTCCTTGATTTTAATTTATTCTTTAGATCTTTATCTGTCTTTAGTTGTGCTTCTATTCTTTTCTATGCAAAAAAAGGATTCTGGATCTAGAAACTCGATGCTCAATTCTTTACACATTTTTTATTTTTCACCAATAAGCTTCATCTTCTAGGTGTCAAAAGTTTCTCTATCTAACTTAGTACTATCCTTTCTTAAATGACTAACCAGCGATCTCCCAAAGCTATTAAGATTTTTCTTTAAGGACCTGAAGCTTTGATAACAATTGTTAGAATATATAGTCCACCAATATAACTAAGAGGGGTGAGGAGGTGAATCATTTATCCAACTATTATCACAATTATCAACCTTATTAAAACTTAACCATATAATAAATATAATCATAAACCACAACAAGATAGTCATGCACAATAACACTAGCTATGGTAACTAGGGAAACCCTTGATCAAAGAGAAAACCCTGGTCAAGATATGAATATTCTTTATTAGAGGATGGACCCTATAAAGAGTATATCAAATACATTCAATATATATTAGTCCCTATTAGGAGACTTTGAATCCCTATTAGGAGATTTCAACCCTGCTAGGAGTTGTGCCAACCTTGTTAGTAGTTATAGAATGTAGATGGACCCACTTTCCAATAGCTTTAGGGGAAAGACAATTGAAACCATTGTCCAAATGATATATGTATTATTCCTTCCATAATAATAGAATTTTAATGCTTTTTCCTTTTTCTTTGTCCTATCAACTAGACTTTTTCTCCTTCTAATCTCGATAACTGATCAAAAACTTTGAATCCAATAATCCCTTGGATTGCATACTCGCATTTACCAAATACTCTTCTTTTTTCACACTTTCTTTCACACTTGCATAATTTAAAATAAAGGTAATACTTTCCTTTATACCAAGTCCTTAAAAAAATTCCTTGAGTTGGCCTTAAGACTTTCCCAATTAATTATAATAAGACCATAATAAGATACTTAAATATTTATATTCATGATAGTACTATTGACTCATAGTATATTCAACTCTTCACATGTGAAACTTTAGGGATTGTAAACCTACATACATCATCATCAAACTATCTTCTTCCATTATGTAACTTCATGTATCCATATTATATCTCTGTTATAAGATATATTGCAATCATCATAAACTTCTTCTCAAGTACTCTATTTCTATATTGCTCACTATATATCACATATAACTTCTATATCTCTTCAACTTAGGCTATTCACACTTAACCTCACTATCAAGACACTATGGGGAACATGTCCTTAAATTTTCATAATCTAATTGTCAAACCTGTATCCACACTATCTAGATCTCTTTTTGCTATGTTGAGATCAATGACAAATAGATTCATGAATACAAAATGTCAATACTTGTTAGCATGAATGCTAATTGTATTCATTTGGGGGAGTATCCTAAGAATTGGAGAGTATTGACATGTTACATTCATGATTATTCTTGTCATTGATGTCAAGATAGAAGTAATTTTGTGAAGACTAGGAGTGTACCAGACAAAGATCGTACTTGTATGGATAGAGTTTTGATGTACAAGTGTGATGCAATAGTTCACAATGGAAGCCTTCAACAAGAAGGGAACTAGGCAAATGGATAACCTCAAAATCCTTCAATACCCAAAAGAGAGGATTCAACACTAAGACACTTATCACAAGTATTAAAAACTAGACTCAAACAGGTTATCACAACCCCAAGAGGGAGGGAACCTAATCACTAGGTTTGCCAAAGTCCAAAACACCAATATGCAAGGATTCCCTAAAAATGCATATTAGATAACAAACACTCAAATTCAATAAAATGAATGAAAAGACCATGGATTGAACTATGAACACTTCTTTGACCTATTTAGATCTGATGACAACAAATTCAATGATTCATTTGGTTCCAAACAACCCAAACATGATAATTCAGCATATTGTCGTACATTGGCTAGTAGCCCTTCAAACTGAAAACTAGACATAACAAGGAATAATTACACATGAAGGCATAGTATAAAATTATATTCTAACACCCTTCATGGATATACAAAACATGTGTAAACCTCACAAACTGAAAGTGAATGCAAACCTCTGCTATAACCACGTTTTGGTTGTGTTAATAGGCCTAATTATTCTATGCAACACTATAAATGCCTCTTCCCACTTTCCAAATCACTAAGTGCCCATTCTAACATTCTAGGGCATGCAAAAATGGTCTAATTCCAAAGTTTCAAGCTTTAGATTTCTCCCAAACTCAAGTTATGACGACTATTGCAAATCATCATATGGTGTATGTATGGTGCCATACACTGAGGGTATGGTGGCAAACCGAAACCACTACTTTTCCATGTTTGAAATCTAAAAAATATAAAATTACATTGAAAAATATTCGATTCTACCAAGGGGCATCAAAATACCATGGTGGAAAGTGCCAAAACAACAAGGCCCTATGTGAAACCTTGTTAAATGCTGATTTCTAGCCATCTTTAAGCAAAACGTGAATAACTTAAAAACTATAAAGGATAAAAACATGAGACCACTTGCATCTAAAAGATGATTCAACCCTCTACCTTATTGAGTCACTCAAACATGCTCATACATCTATACAACACCCTAAAACTTACAAAATTGCAAGAAAAATAGCTCTTTTTTTATTGATTTATTTGCCAAAACAAGTACATATCCCTATCACCCACCTATGAGGCTATTTATAGGGTTCTCCGAAATTTAAGTGGTTTTTTTTAAACCAACTATCCATTTTGAAGAGTTTTTACAAGTTTTAAACAAGTTTTTGAAAAGTTGCCCAAAGTTGCATAGCAACTTTTTCAACACTTTTGACAATTTTTGCAATAATGCATATTTATCAACCAAATTTTTTCCTAGGCCTAATTTTAAGATCCTTAATGGATCTAAAAATTAAAATAATGAAAAAACACATAAAAATACCTATTCCTAGGGTTTGGGATCATAAATGACCAATAGTCAAACAAGGGGTTATAGAATGCCAATCTTGCAACTATGGTCTTACAATAAGATCTAATGACCAATCTAACATTCCTAAGCATGGTTAGAGGTCCTAATGAACTTAGTGAAAAATCAATGATTTTTTGATGGTGGAGTGGGTGCTCCTACACCATATCGAGCAAAGAAAAAAAGTGATTTCAAAGAAAAGTCGAAGCATTTCTGCAAATTTCAATTTTAATCAAAATTTGTTTCATTGATCTAAGGTATTTCTCAAGTACCAAGCTACACTATTTTGAAATTGCTAAAACCCTAGTTTAAAGAAATGGCCTCTACCTCCAAAAACCCTAAGGATAAGGAACCATTTGAGGTTCAACTAGTTAGTAATGAAGTTAAACAACTAGATTTTAGGGCCATACTAGAAGTTGCATATAAGATTGACCCCACTAGTGCATTATCCATCATTCCACCAAAGGTAGTCATGGTTCAAAATGTTATGAAATGCTACAACTACAAGATTAGAGGGATTGGTGATATGGAGATATGCCAGGCTTAGAATAAATTGTGTGAGAATGGAGTGTTAAAAGAAGAATTTAACATTGTTGATAGAAAGGGACTAATGTGTGCCCTAGATTTTTTCATGATTTTTAGAAAGGAGTGGATAAGGATAGTTTTGAGTAAAATCCATGATGGATTCTTATGGTTGGAAGGTGGTCCTATTAAAATATCTAAGAGAATCATACATAGGGTCACAGGTTATCCAAACCTAGGTCAGCCAAAGACCTTGAGAAGTGACTCCAAGGAAGTCATTGAGAAGAACACATGGTCACAATGGAATAAAAGAGGAGTGATCATAGAAACCATACAATATCCACTCATAGAATTTATAGTAAGGGTCATATCACATAAATTCTATCAAACAAACTAACTGAATAGTGTTTCATGCATTGTGGTAGATGTAGGATATAAAATTGTAAAGAAATATCATACATATTATCTAGCAGAACTGCAATTGCAATAGATAATGGAGAATTTGGGAGTAATAAGAAGATCCAAAGGTGCTTAGTGTAAGTTTGTTTCTATTCTGATATGTAAATTCTTCTATGTTCAAAATGAATTTCCCTCATTTAGCAAGATAGGATGGAAGAAAAATAGATCACCTGCTAAACAGATAAACGAATATATAGAGCAAATGGGAGACAATTTTGAGACAATTATGACTAGCTATTTTGAGGAATTCAAGAAGTCTATGAAGCAAAGGCTAAGAATTATAGTTTCCCTAGTGCAAAAACACATTAATGATATATGTTTTCTAGTTGATATTGATTACACCTATACTCTAGTAGCAATACCAAGAGTTAGATAGCTAAGGCCACTAGGATATAAGATAAACATTGATGAAGTATCAGCTGCCATCACTACATTACTTGTAGAAGAAATTGATAAAATTGCAAAACATTTCAGCACCTATGATGTTGTGAAATCAAAGATTGAAATGGAGCTAAAAAGAGCATCCACATTGAAGAAGAAAGAAAAACTAGTAAAGAAACTCAAGGCCAGATTTGGAGAGGGAACTGTTGGAGATAATGATGATGAAGAAGAAGAACAGGGCCAAGGACCACTTTCTTTGACACAAGGCATGGGTGATGATGTTGAGGAAGAAGGTGTTGAGGAGTAACAAGCCAAGGAAGCACCTGTAAAACCTAAGCCTAAGAGGAGGAAGGAAAACACACAGCCTCTAGCCAAGCCAAAGGGTAAGAAAGTAGCCAAACCAAGCCCCACTAAGCCTACTATTCCTATCACAAGAGCCACTAAAAGGGCTACTACTCAAAAGACATAGGATAAAATAAAAGAAAAGAAGAAGGCTACTAAGCAAGAAGGACCAATGAAGAACAAATTAAGGAGAAAAAATGTTGCTCAACTTGACTCTAATCAAGAAAAGAATGAGTCAGAAGACACAAGCTAATTTAGAGTGGTAAGTCATGCATCCAAATTTGATTTAGAAAATATTTGTGATAATATTAAGGATAATGTGGACTTAACTAGCTTGAAGAACATTTATTTTAATAAGTTAAGTAGAGATGAGTAGAATATGATTGAGGAATCAGTATATGCCATGATGGCAAGGCTCAAGAACACCCCACTTGAACTTGATAATTCAGTGCCAAAATATTTATATTCTACTATTGAAAATAAATGGCATTATTGCCTTAATATGGAGAAAGAAATAAGAGAGTCTACATTGGCTCAAGTAATGCCAAAACTAATAAGAGGTTAGATCACTAAGGCTAATAAGAAGCATGAGAACAAATTTTCCCCCAAATACAGAGCCTTCAGCATTCTCCAAAACAACATTAAAGATGTTGTTGATAAATCCACTAAGATGCAGTAGTTGATATATGGTTTAACAATTATTAAGCAAGGAGAAGAGGAGGAGAATGATAAAGAAAAGGAAATTGAGAAAGAAAAAGGTGATAAAAAAGTGGAGGAGACACAACCAAGAAAAGATGAAGTGGCAACAGCTAAGGATCAGCAAAATAAACAGAGTGTGCTAGAGACACAACTACCACCATTGAGCCCTCCACATGACACCTCTACACCTATAGATATAATAACTGTAAAGGATGTTCCTAAAAAATTTGGTTAGAATATCAACTCATTGACTACAGAGGATCTTAAGAAGATCCTTGACCAAACTAAATTACAAGCACAATTGTGCAATAACCCTATTTTGGTTAGTATAGATGAGTTGCAGAAAATTGTAGCTGACTTGACAAGAGACAAGGTGCATACACAAGAACCATCTTCTATCATTGCTACAGCTACCAGTGGACAACCTATAGTGCAAACATCAATAGACACGTCTGCAAAGGTTGACTCCATAGTTTAAGTAATGATGATTGAACACAAGACTCAGACTACAAAGGAGAAAGAGCCTACAAAGGAACAAACAGGACAGATGGATACTTCTATACCTACTACACAAACACAAGGTGCACCACCCCAAATAATTATTATTGATAAGTAAAAATTAGAGGAGGACAAGGATAGTCCAAAGTAAAAGGAGCACAAAGCAATTCAAAATTTGGTAAATTTACCAACTACAGGGACTCCAAAAAGAATGCTTGAGAAGCTGAGCACTGATGTTATGCCATTGCAAATCTCAGCACCAGGCTCAGGCTCCACAAGAGTTGCAAGGGTACTTCACTATGGAGACCCTACACTAGATGAAGAGATATTCATTCCAAAATATGACTATGAAAACATTACACTTGAACAAATTAATATCATGCAAGAGGCATTAGAGAGAAAAAAGAAGTAGGAGATACTTAGAAATGAGTACAAAAAAAAAGAGAGCATTACACGAGATCAAGGACATCTTCTCAAATGCCTTTAGCTTGTAGCCACCTAATGAGGCAAAGAATATATTAGAACAATTATTAGATATTGTTGAACCGGTGACAAATGAGGACTAGGATACCAATGTTAAACTTATGGAATGGTCAAAAAAGAAATTCCAAGAAAAGGTCAATGAAAAGAATTCCAGTGAAATAGCACTATCATAGGTAGAGCTAGAAAATAAGATAGAAAAGGTGAAAAAAGTACTTGAGAATATATTCTCACTATACACAAAATTGTGTGATCTTTCAATTTTCACACAAGAAACTAGCCAAAGAATATTGAGCTTGGAAAGAAACTTGAAGATATCTGGCATGCAATTGCCACTAGATCCAGCTCAAAGTGAGAAGTACTTTCAAACAATGCTTCACACACAAAAGGAACTAGTTGTATTGACAGCAGAAGTGGCTAATACTAGAGAAAAACTAGTTCAAATACAAGCTACCTTAATAGCCAACATGGAGATTCTACAGAAGGAACTAGCTTATGCAAAAAAATTATTGAAGAAAGATCCTAATCTTTCGACATTAGATGGCTTAGTTCACCTTGCAGTAGAGATAGCAATACAAATTAAATCCCTAGAAGTTTCACTACAAAATAGGGATGCTACTCTGAGAATTGTGATGGACATGAACAAGACCTTCTTGGCTAAATACTTAGTCAAAGTATAGACCCTTTGACATAAGTGTCAAAAAGAGGAGATAACCTAGAAGGAAATTTAATCTACAAGGGGAGACATGTGAAAGGGGGAGACAAAACAAATAGAGAAAAGGAACAGACAAAGATGGAGTAAACAAAAAAATAGGGCATATCAGAATAGATCAGATAAAGAGTACCAGAATGAATTAGCATGAGGAAAATATACTAAGAGAGATTTTGAATATAGAAAAGGCATTTCAACTCAGGGGGAGTTACAAGATTTTGAAGTATATAGTCCTTCAAAAAATTTATAACAAATTTTGAAGTTTTGTATATATGTCGAACTATGATTGTATTATACTTAAGAGAGATAGATTTATCATGTATAGTTTAGTGTTTTTGACTCTCATTTCAAAGGGGGATATTGTTGATCTCATAATGATTTTGACAATTGAGTTTCAACACACTTAAGCTATTTTCTAAGTTCATGCCGAGCTAGCAACATATGCTGAGTATAATATTTACAAGTGTCGAGATGCAATAGAAACTGAGTCAAAACAATAGTAAGTGTTGAGTCACTTAGATGTCGAGAAAATAGATAGTGCCGAGTAAGTATATGTGTCGAGTGAACAATAGATGCTGAGCATATTCAGGTGTTGAGCTAGATAGAATTTCAATATGTGTTGAGAAATAGTTTTATCAAGTGTCAAGTAACATAGTATTGACATAAGAGTTTGTGCCTTCACAAACTAACATGTAAATTGTTTTGCATGCTAGCTAATCAATAGATCTTGAAGCTTAGACATAAGATCAAATCTATTTGATTCCCTATGTAATCAACATGCAACCAATCAAATAAATGGAATGCTAAAGCTGCAAAAAGGATGAATCCTAGTCGTAGATTCATACCTAACCCTAAGTCAAGAAAATATTTTAAGGAGGTTGAAGTCCCATAATTTAGAGATAAGGATATGATGCATGTGAACAAAGAATAGGATTAAAAGGGTGAAGTGATAAGAGGACATTCAAGGTGACATAGCAGAGTAGGAGAATTGCAATATCAATTAGCAGAAAAGAGTATCAGCACTACAATAGCTACATATTAGACTAGCAAGGATTAGATTGGAATGAATAGTGATCTAGAATTAACAATATCAAATTACAAGTGATCATGTCAAACATTCTACTATACTCTCTAACTATTGTATAAGGAGAATGAAATCCTATGGACTTAGGTTCGTTTAACATCCATTGTATAAATCCTTTAACTGGGTGACATTCCAAGTGAATGTTTTGTAAATCCTTTAGATAGGTACACTTTTAATAGGATGTAAAAGCATTTCACAGGGCAGACCATGGCTCATGGTCAAACTTTGTAACCTTGACAAGCTACATTATTGTTGTAGTAGTAAGTTGTGGGTGTCATCCCCACCCAAGTTTTACCTTCTCTTTATGGAGGGTTTATGGGTGATCAATTTAGTGTCAAGTATTCTCATGCATTCTTTTTCTTTCATGTTATTTAAATATGTTGCATGCATGTGTTAATGGAAGTTAAGATTTTATTGGCTAAAGTTTGGTACTTTTGATTCACCCACCCCCCACCCCCAGAAGTATACTTCCCACTTCTAAATTCCAACAAAATGTTAACCCCAACGAAAAATGTGTGTTAACCTACAACTCGGCACATGAAGAAAAATGGGCCAACTTTACACATGAAGGAAAAATGAGCCAACTCGACACATGAAGAAACTATGTTAACACGAGATGTTAACCCTGGAGAAAATGCACATTAACCTGCAACTTGACACATGAAGGAATTGAACCAGCTCGGCACATGAAGGAATTTAACTAGCTTGACACATGAAGGAACCACATTAACACAATATATTAACCCGACCAAAAGTGTGTTAACCCTTATCAAATAATTAATCCCATTGAAGATCTCTAAGATTGGTTATCAATGATGGGCTAAATGGGTAGGAAAATTGGCCAATAGGTACCTAACAAGGCCTAGTAGTCGGGACCCATTATGCATTTCATCATATCTTTTGTGAGCTTAAGTGCATTCCCCTAAGTTGCACTTAAGTAGGGATGTTAGTGTAAATAATTATTATTTACACTTTACTTAGTTTACTTAGGATAAATGCATGATTTTTTTTATGTACTCATATGAGTTGTCATGTTCACATCATAGGAGTAAGCAATTCTTATTTTGCACATGGTGTCTACAACATCTCTACACAAGATACACCTTGTCATACTTATCCTCTCATTAATGCATGTACATTCATGCACAATGGAGGATAATCCACTTCTAGTGGATGTGTGCTTAGTTGTCATGCTTATCTCCTAGTTCATTCTAGAGACATTCTAGATGCATCTTAGAGGCCTTTTATATACAAGCACCTCTAGTGTACTATACAATCAATTGAATATAATATTGTTATTCTGATCATACTCTATTGGTCTATTTTGTGCTAGTTATTGTGCTTCTTATTCTTGGGTGAATTTTACCATAAGGAAAATTCGTACATGGTATTAGAGCTATACCAAATTCCTACAGACTAGGAGGGGGTGAATTAGTTATCCAATAGTTAAATAATTTATCTTCTTTAAACAAACTTAACCATTCAACCAAAGTAAAAAGTAACCATAATAAGATGCACATATAAAATTACACCAGATATGTTAACTAGGGAAACCTTTGATCAGAGGGAAAACCTTTGTGGGAATGATGCCCACAAGATGTTGTACTAATATAAATATTCCTTGTTAGAGGATGGACCATGTCATGAGTCTATTACAACACCTAGTACATAGAGTCCCTATTAGAATACTTTGAATCCCTATTAAGAGATTTCAACCCTGATAGGAGTTGTGTCATCCTTGTTAGGAGTTGTAGTACAATGTGTGCAAGAAAAGCCCACTACCCAAATATGCAATTTAAACAAGAAGAGCTCACTACACAAACATGTAATTTACTATTATTTTCTTTTTCCCTTTGATTTTTCAACTAAACCAATCATTGTTAGACCTTGTAGACTAGGTCATGAACCTTGGATCCAAATATCAAATGTTGGATCACTCATCAAAACCTCAGTAATGAAGTTTCCTTCACTTTTTCTCTACTTTACTCAACTTTTTATTCCTCTCTTTCTAATGCTTACAATTTCATACAATAAAATATCCATCCCTATTATGATAAATTAAAATTCCCTTCCTTTATACAGAATCCATAAAATAATTCCCTAAGTCAACTACTAGACCTTCTCAATTAATCATTATAGGACCACATTAAGAACATGTTACACTTAGTGATAACATTAATCTTTTGCCTTACAACTTGAATATCTTTCTATACATGTAATATTATGATGAGATAACTTAGCCACATCATCATCAACATGTCTTCTTCATATCGTCAACCTCAATTTTCAAGATAACAAATCTACTAAGAGATATAACAAGTTTACTAGAACATGCTTCTGTAAACTCTATCTCGGAATAGATATCACCAAAACTTAAATAACTTATTCTAGACTTATTATTTCTTCTTCTGACATGAAATACATATACTAGATACTCAAAAATATCTCAAATAACCTTGGATAGTGATAATACTCAACTAGTCATCCGTACCAACTTGATCTTTCTATTGTTCTTCTGTTAGATAGCATAGAAAACTTCTATGTTGACATCAATGACAAGCTTAGTCATGAATATAACATATCATCATAGTAACATATCTATAATACTCCCCCATAGAAATATCATCAGGATTCATGCTTCCAACAATGTCTCAACAAACTTTAGGTGAGGGTGTAAACTTTCCTGTCAATAATTTATGTTATTATTCTTTCTATCGTTAGGATTCTTGTTAAAATTCCTTCTATCCATTCTACGCAATATCTCTATGTGTCCAAAGTTAATGCATAACTTACATATAGGTTCATTTCTCCTCTATTTTGTTCCATTCTGATTATCTGGTGCTCTACGATTCCTTACAATGTGTCCAAGGTTGTTACACTTGTAATATACAATCTGGTTCCTTACTCCATTAGGTCTTTCTCCTTTAATGGATCTTCTTTGTGACCTCCTTCTTTCATTACCAACATGGTTAGTATCCCTAAAAATTATATTATTTCCATTTTTAGTATTGAACTTTGGTATCTTACAATCTACTACTTTATGTCAAAAACCATGACAATTATAACAATAGAAATTATTGATAGGTTTAAAAGACTTACCTGTACAATCTCTCTTCATATGACCAACTTCATTGCATATAAAAATTCTACCTCTCAATTCGTATCTAGCCTCCTTAGGTGATTCAACTTGCTCTATTTGTTTTGGTTCATCATGTTTCTCAAGTTGATTTACTTGCTCAACCTCTTCAGATGCTTATGTAGATTTTCTTGGTTCAATCCTATTTTGATCAATTTCTTTAGGCTTAGGGGTTTCAATAATTGGATGTGGTTCCTTTGTAACTTCAATTCTCTTAGCTGATTTTTCTCCAATAAGATATCCAAGATGTGTCACATCATAATAAGATATTTGATAGAATAGTTGTTCAACAATCTTCTCACTACTAGAATAAAGATTCTCTAACTCTTTCTTAGCCTGAGTTAACTCTCCTTTTACAATGATATTGTAATTCTCTAATTATGTATGTTCTGATCTAATAGAATCTAATTCAAATGATACTCAAGTCAAATGGGATCTTAGGTCTCCATTCTCAGATTTTAGATCTGGTTCAATCTTACTATCATCTTTGTTCAAACTCAACTAAGTTCAACAATTTTTAACTCATGTTTCAAGATCTCATTTTCTTTCTTAAGGGTTACTACTTCATCACTTTCATTAGCCTTCTCTTTCAATTCTTTTCTAGATTTTAGGTAATCAATGTTATCTTTCAGTTTACCAATGTGATCTTTTTCATCTTCACAACTTTCTTTCAAGTGATCTCTTTCCTCTATAAGAAGATCAATTTTCTCAAGGGATTCTTCAAGATTTATCTTTAACTATTCCATTTCCATTGGGATCTTACTCAAGCTATTAAGCCTCTTCTAATTAACTGAGCTCTGATATCAATTGTTAGAAATAGACAATACTTAGAGGAAGGGTGAATCAATATTCTACAATTTTTTTCCACAAATAGATATTATTAATTACTTTGCAAAATGAATATGAAAGTAAACCAATAATTTTGAATAGTAAATAAAACCATACACAAAGATTACTCATAACACCATATTTTGCAAACTAAGGAAACCATGGCTAACAAAAAACCCCAGTGGGGATGACACCCACAAAATGATACACTAAACAAAATAATCTATTGACAATTGAATAATGAAGATATGTAATTATTATCATTTATGGAAACATATGATGTACATGCTTATAACAAACTTTAAAAATAAAGATACTTAGGTTTTAGTAATCAGAAAATTGTCTAAGTATGAATTTGGTTTATAGTAGTGTATTGTTTTGTACGTAACTTGTTACTGATGTTATATTATGACTAGCGAAGTTAGATGGAGATAGTATACATGTTGATGATGAAGTGTATAGCCTCAAACATTAGTACAGACTATACAAAAAAAAAGATATTCATGTTTTACTAGTAAAATAGGACAGCAAAATTAAAGGAAATAAATTATTTTGTTTGCAAAATAATTACTTCACCAATTAGGCACGACATCCTAGATGTTTACTCTAAATTGGAAAAGTATATTATGATCTTAGTTGACCTAGCAATTTTTTTTGAAAAGGCATGGTTTTTATGCAAAGGACATCTTGCAAAGAGAAGTGTAGTATTATGTGTGCTATTGTGATATGCAAACTTTTTGTGAAAGCAATATATGTTAAGTTTTGTAAAGCTATTTTGCGATCCAAGATCATGTTGAAGATTAGAGATTAGTCAAGAAAGAAGTTACAAAATCTATATTCCTAAAGACTAATTACTTGTTTGGGTAGTGAGCTCTTCTTGTAATTGGAAGTGCATGTTTGCGAAGTGGGCTCACCTTGCATCTACTGTACTACAACTCCTAACAAGATTGGAATCTCCTAATAGGGATTCAAAGTTTCCTAATAGGGACTCTATTCTAAATTTTCTCATTAACTACTAACAAGGTCCATCCTCTAATAAGAAAAATATATATTAGTATATTATCTAGTGGGTATCATCCCCACCGAGGTTTTACCTTGGCCAGGCTTTCCCTAGTTAATAAAATATGGTGTTATAAGTTATCTTTGTACATGGTTACTATTACTATTCAGCATTACTTTATTACTATCTTATGCATGGTTCAAACTAATAAATAATATTTAGTTGGCGACTAAAGTTTGTAAATTACTAATTCACCCTCCCCCCAAGTAATTCCTATTTCTAACATAATCATGTTAAGGATATTGACCTTGTTAGGAGTCTATGAATTACATATAGTGTCTCAGTCCTTGTTAGAGGGCTATGCCCTATTAAAAGCCTCAACCCTATTAGGAGTTGCTTCAACCTTCTTAGGAGTTGGTAGTAAAATTACAACTGTATGCAAGAAGAGCCCACTACCCTAACATGCAATTATACAATATAGTTCCTTTGTACAAAATGAGATAGATACAAAAAAATCTTCATTTTTGACTATTTTACTTCACATAGCTTTGATTTGACATCAAAATTTGCATCATAGATCTCTCATACAAGTTCACATAACACATATTGAGTTTACACACAAGCAATATACTTTGTATTTGCATTACAATTTGCAAAACTGCATGTCATATACATAGTTTTCATACTCATCATATACTTGGCATTCACATTACAACACATAGACAACATCTTCTTGCTTGACATAAATGATTCTTTACTTATACTCTTTTCTTTCACAAAAACTCTTATGTAATCAACTTGATGGTTTCACATGTTACGCTAAGCTAGGGTAAACTCTAGGATGTTGGCCCTACATAATTAAGTAAAATTATTACATGACTGAAATAATTCCTTAACACTTTATTCCTATGTTCCTACTATGCTCTATTATGTTGTGCATATTTCCTTTACTAGTGTTTTACTTAAAACTTTTTCTATACTATCCATGCTGATCTAACCACTTAGGTATGTCATCATGACACTCTACTATACATGTCCTTAATTGTGCTTCTTCCAAATATTTTTGTTGCCTTCAAAATACCAAAAACTATCTCTATACTACTACTGAAATCGTCTAATACTTAGACAATATTTTATCTATAACTATGGAATCTTCAACTCTATATTCTAATATCTCATCCTAAGATATATGTTGCCATAAATAAAGACATTAACCCATCCTACCTAGCCGTATTTCTAACATTTTTTTCTATATACTAATCATCAAGATTTTCTATATTTGAATACTCAAGAAAAATTGAACGAAAGGCAATTTATGTAAGTTCAATTTTTCAAATTTATATATTTGTTTTGAAACATAGGAGTGAAAATTCTAAAAATTTGTAGCTTATCTTAGTAGAAGACAAATTTTTTTGAGAGAGATGCAAATTGAGGTTTTTGACTTCAAGAAACTAAAAAATATATATTTGGAGGATCCTAATTTTTGTGAAGCTTGGAGAGCTTGTATAGAACCTATTAAACTTGATAGGACAAAGTGGTTGGATTTTATAATCAAAGATGGAATATTGTTCAAGGGAAGTCAATTATGCATTACAAGAAGTTCTTTGAGAGGGAATCTCATCAAGGAGAAGTATAGTAGAGGATTACTTGAACATTTGGTTAGAGATAAAACTATTGCTTTGATTACTAATAATTATTATTGGTCAAAATTGTAGAAATATGGGAAGAATTTTGTATAGTGTTATAGTGTATGTGAGATGGAAAAAGGAGAAAAGTAGAACAAAAAGTTGTATCAACCATTACTTATACCTAAGAAGCCATGGGATGTTATCACCATGGATTTTATTCATGGTTTACCAAGGACACAATGAGAGCATAATTCTATATTTGTGTTGGTTGATAGGTTTTCAAAGATGGCACATTTTATTCCCTACAAGAAGACTGGTGATATTGTTCATGTAGCAGAGTTATTTTTCAAAGTAGTGGTGAGACTACATGACCTACCAAAGAGTATAGCTTCTAATCGGGATACTAATTTTTTTGGGTATATAGGCATACATTATGGAAGAAGTTAAAGATAGATTTAAATTTTAGTTAAATACATCATCCACAAAGTAATGGACAAACAAAAGTTGTGTATCTGTGTTTGTGGAATTTGTTGTGATGCTTGGTTGGAGATAAGCCAAAAGGATGGGATCTACTTTTATTACAGAAAAAATTTGTGTACAATAATTTTTTCCATGGGAGTACTGGTTTATTGTCATTTTGGATTGTATATCAGAGAAATCACTAAAAGGATTCTAAATAGAGGTAGTTTGATAAAGGAGAGATAAGTAGTGATGAAGAAGAGGATTTTGTTGAACAATTAAAGAACATCCACAAAGAGGTGTGGAAGCACATTACAAGGATGAATACACACTATAAGGATAAGGCATGTGAGAGAATGAGGTATAAGGAATTTCATATTGGGGATGAATTCATGGTTCATTTGAAGAAGGATAGATCTCCAGTAGGTAGATATAATAAGCTCAAAATGAAGAAGTTCAAGGACTATGCAAAATACTCAAAAGCCATGATTCTAGAAATCCCTATGTAGTAGAGTTGCCAGCTAAATAGAATACTTCTCCAATGTTTAGTATTTTAGATTTGAATAAATATTATGAAGGAGGTGGTGGAGATAAAGTTATAGATACATAGTGGAGTATTCCAATAGAAACTTCATCTACAAAGGAGATTGATGAGATATTGGACACTCATGTTGGAAGGAGTACAAGGAATAAAATATATAAAGAATATCTAGTCAAGTGGAAAGAGAAGCTAGTGGAGGATTCATCATGCCTATCAAGGGAGAAGGTTGATTGTATTGGTTTTCATCTAAATTCTTGATACATGTGATAGAGTCACTTCTCAAATTACCCTAAATTTCTAATGCAAGAGCATCTCGAGTGTTAGGGAAATCTTGCATCACCCAAATATATCTATTTCCAATTTTTCAGTTTTGTGTTTTCAATAAGGGCTATTCCTATGCAAAATTTATATTTTTAGAAGCTTGCTAATTGTATTAAGTTATTATTATGTTCTTCTATTTCTCTAATCTCATATTTGGATAATCATCTCAGACATATAATCCTACAATTTGAGTTTCCTTATCATATCATATGTATTAGCGTAGTTATTGCAGATTTTTAGTATGGATTTTGGCTATCCAAACTTTGGGTCCATTGATAAAGGCCTAAATAGATCTAAAATGAGGTCAAACCTTGGCTAATGGATGCTTTCTCAATCAGCTACTATAGAACTATAGCTGAAGATTCTACAATGTGGTTATAATAACCTGTCGAGTCAACAATTTTCTAGTTATGGTCTCCAAAAGTGGACCCATCCAAAAGTATAATTTGTGATTTATTTTGAGTTGATTCTATGTAGAAAAATATAATAAAATAATATAATATAAGGTTGGTTAGCCTCAAGGGTTAGGTTTTTCTGTCTAGAACCTTCTAAGATGGTGAAAATGCCTATATAAGAAAGCTTTGTATGTTGTCTAAAATAGCTCTAAGAAATATTCATAGCTCTAACTTTAAAACTACTATAAGGAAGTAGCCCGTGTGGGTTTACATATTGTAATTTTGTAATTCCCCATTTACAATGATAATAAGAAGCCCATATTTTTCTCTCAATTTTTCTTGTTTCTATATTTTTGTTGTATGTTATTGTATTAAGGGAAACATCCTTCATCACATAGATAGGTAAGAGAGTTTTGAGAAATGTACATACAACCTCAGTATCACTAATGACTCCTCCAACATTATTTATTACATTCACATCTTCCTTGATTCAGTTTACACAGTACACAACATTCTTAACTTCATTCTAATATCATCATATTTCCCTCTCAAATGTCTTCTCTTGCTCTCGGTAAATTGTTATATCCATCATGTACAAGTTCCAACTTATCATATGTTTCTTTAGCATTAATGTATTTCTTGGTAGCATCAAAATCAACATCATTCAATGATGAAGAGTAAGCACAAGGAAGAAAAGTTCCATCAACCTTCTACTCAAACCTCCAAACTCCACAAGGGCTATTCCAGGCTTGAATCACTTCCAAATAGGTACTACTCTAATATTTACAACTATTCAAAAAGTTTACAAACCCAACTCTTCAAACAAGACTTAATTCCAACTTCTTCCTACTTGAACCAACAAAGACCTATTATACCCAAGGTAGCAAAAGTGGGATTTGATGTTCCAAGACTTCCCAACACCAAGAATAGTTTAATACAACTTCAATATAACCAAAATAAGGTAAATCACTTATTAGAACCACTGTTGACAACCCACAAGGCAAACTATTGTAACAGACCTAGTAGGCCATTAGGTCTCCTATCACTATTTTTCACCAACAACACAAAAATATTGCAAAGGACCTAGCAAACCAAAGATAGTTTTAGATACCCTTTTCAAATTATTAAAAGACTCCAAAGTTACAAGACTCCACTCCACTCTAGCATGCCTTAACCCCAACCATGCACTCAGGCCTAATTAGCAACTTTAGGCATGGTCTACAAGGTAATGGTCAATAAATGGGTTCATGAAATCAATATTCTAACTCCAAAGTGTTCTCCTAATCTAAATGAAGATGTTTTTCCTTCACACCAAGTCCTCAACTCCTTTTCTTCACATTGCTTCATCAAATTGCACAAACAAGGTTTAATACATGGGCAATATTAGACCTAGGGCTTGCTTCCATAAATCTCTGCTGCAACCTCCTGCTTCAATGCTTTGGAAATCTGAAAATAAATTTCCCTAAATTTATCCATAAAAATTTGGAACCAAATCCAATGGTGGAGTTTCAAGTTAGGCCTATTTCTTTGGCTAAACCATTGTTTTGATGGTTTCGCAGGGTAGTGACCAAAAAAAAATTGATAACTTGAGTTTTTGGATTGATAGAAACTTAAATCCAATTCCAAAAATACAAAAATAAGTATTACTATCTAATAAATGTAAAAAAATTCATTCTCTAGTCCTTTCAGGCCATACTGTACCGAAAAACCAGTCAGAATAACCTAGAAACAACAAATTTTATTGATTCAAAAAGCAAGTACAATTCTCTATCTCATCCATCAGATGCTTAGAGAATTTATAGGCCTGTACTAGGTGGTTAGAACCACCCCATGGAAATTTTAGCCATTGGGAGTGGTTTTTGAAAAAGTTGTCAATTTATTGCAAAAAGTTACTAATGCAACTTTTGCAATTTTTGCACTTTTTAACATTTTAAAAAATTTCCTTCCTAAACCAATTCCAATCATTCCTAAATGTTGTTCTAATTCTCAAAACACCTAACTACCCTAGAAAATATAAAACAAAGAAAAATTCCACCTTTTGGACCAATTGATGCCTAGGTTCATATTAACACCTTGGGGTCTTGTATCCATTACATAGGTGGATGGCCTTAAGGAGATTTCTTCATCAATCCTAAGGCCTTATTACATTGAAAAAAAAAAAAAATTGATTAGGGTTCTTTGCACCATTCTCCCTTGCATAAAAGAAACTCTAGTCTCTGGAGTGTTGTGAAGTGAAGGATCAAAACCATGTGCCTTGAGATCTTTCTCTATAATCCATGTTGCATCTACTATTGTTTGTCCTTTCCACTATACAAGGTATTCATAATAAATCTTCCTTCTGGTCTGCTTACTGATCCTTTTGTCTAGAATGGCTTCCATAATGGGTTTAGGCTTTGGTGGGATGGTATTCTTCAATTCTTCCTTAAGATCTACAATAGTACCTGCATCCACATCATCTACAGTAGCACCCTTAAAATCATATAAGTCGAAGACATTGAAAATAGGTAACAAATTAATATCATGTGGTAAATTAATTTGATAGGCATTATTGCCACACTTCTTCACTATTTTGAAAGGACCAATCTTCTTCATCTACAGTTTGGTATGCAATTTCTTTGGAAGTCTAGCCTTATTAAGATGGATCGTTACCATATCCCCCACCTTAAACTATAGTTCTCTTCTCATTTTATCTACTTGTTGTTTGTTCTTAGTGGAGGTGTCTTGTGATCTATCTTGTACCTTTTGGTGGACTTCTCTCATGACCTCTACAAAGTCCCCAGCCTACGCACTTCTTCTTTCCATGTCCTTGACTTCCCTAAGTTCCAAGGTACCCCTAGGGTGAGTGCCATAAAAAAATTGAAAAGGGGTTAGGCTAGTACTTCTATTAATAGAATCATTAAAGGCAATTTTTTCTTGGAGTAAAACACAATCCCAAGAAGCACTATGTTGTTTAGAAAGACACATTAGCATGTTCCCCAATGACCTATTGACTACCTCAATCTACCCATCAGATTGAGGGTGATAGGCAGATGAAAAACACAAGTTGGTGCCTAGTTTTCTCCACAATGTCCTCCAAAAATGCCCAAAAAACTTAGGGTCCCTATCTGATATGATGGATAAAGGCAAAATATGAAGCCTAACAACTTCTTTGAAGAACAATCCTACTACAAGGGAGGCATCATGAGTGGTTTTGTAAGCCATGAAATGAGCCATTTTGGAAAACCTGTCCACAACTACAAAAATATAGTCATAACCTAATTTGGTTCTTGGTAGACCAACAAGAAAGTCCATACTCACTAAATCTCAAGACTTATGAGGTATTGGAAGTGGGGTGTAATGTCATGCATTTGATGTGCCTCCTTTTTCTTGTTGGAAAATTAAACATTCCTCAACATATCTCCTAACATCAGTCTATAATTTAGGCCAAAAATAAAATCTTCTAACCTGCTCCAAAGTTTTATCCACCCCAAAATGTCTTACTAGACTACCACAATGCTTTTCCTTTATGATGTTCTCCCTAATGGATCCCTCGGGAACACAAAGCTGACTCATTTTAAACAAAAGACCTTGCAAGATATACTCACTAAATTCAGTGTGGTACCTTTCACCCATGGATTTGAAAATTTGGTAAGCCTCCTTGAAGTCTTCATCTTGCTCATTCATGTCCTTCATGGCATGAATCAAAATGCTTTCCAACTGAACCTCCTGAATGGTTAAATTCCTCCTGCTAAGTGCATCAGCAACCTTGTTAGTTTCTCTAGTTTTATGCTCAATAGTAAAGGTGTAAGCTTGTAAGAATTCAATCCATTTCATATGCCTATGATTTAACTTTTCCTACCTATTCAAGAAACTCAATACATGATTATCAGTATATATAAAAAATTCTTTAGGCAACAAGTAATGCCGCCATTTTCTAAGGGACTGCACCAAAGCATAGAGTTCAAGATCATAGGTTGAATACTTTTTCTTGGTCTCATTAAGCTTTTCACTGAAAAAGGCCATAGGCATACCCTCCTAACTTAGAACACCTCCAATTTCCTTATTGCTTGCATCACACTCCACTGTGAACAATTTATAAAAGTCAGGGAGTACCAAAATAGGTTGGTCTACAATTTTCCTTTTCAAGCATTCAAAAGAGTCATTAGCCTCCTTGGTCCAAGAGAAAATACATTTCTTTCCTCCCTTTATGGTGTCTATCATTGGAGCACACACACCACTAAAGTTTCTTATAAATTTTCTATAGAAACTACACATACCATGAAATCTTTTTACCTCTAATGGAGTGGTGGGTGGTGGCCAATTAAGAATGGCTTCAACCTTGGAAGGGTCCATCTTTAATTCTCCTCATAATATCACAAATCCAAAAAAGATTAGTTCATTCTGTAAAGAGGAACATTTCTCAAAATTTATCTTTAACTTCTCTTCATGAAGCCTATTTAAAACCAAACCAAGGTGCCTTAAGTGCTCATCCCTATCCTTGCTGAATATTAAAATGTCATCTAAGTATACCACAACAAACTTGTTCAAGAAAGGTTTTTAGACTTCATTCATTAGCCTCATAAAGGTGCTAGGTGCATTTGACAAGCCAAAAGGCATCACAAGCCATTCATACAATCTTTCTAAGGTGTTAAATGTTGTCTTCCATTCATCTCCACCCCTGATCCTAAGTTGATGGTATCCACTCTTCAACTCCAGCTTTGAATAGATGGTTTCCTTCCCCAAATAGTCCAAAAAATCCTCTATTCTTGGCATAGAAAGCCTATATCTAATGGTTATCCTATTGATTGCTCTTGAATATGTACACAACCTCCAAGTGCCATCCTTTTTAGGAGCTAGGACTATAGGGACTGCAGATGGGCTTATAATTTTCCTAATGAACCCCTTTGCTATTAGATCTTCAATTTGCTTTGCTATCTCTTCATTCTATTTAGGGCTCATCTTATAGGCTACCTTATTTGGAAGTGTAGCCCATGGGATGAAGTCTATATAGTGACTGATATCTCTTTCCAGAGGCAAAAGTCTCTGGTTGGCTGCTTGCAACTATCCCCTTGTATTTCTTTAACAAATCCCTTACATCCTGAGGCCCAACATTGGTAACCTTGAGTGGATCTTGTGGTGGTTTTATGGGGTGCTTTTGAGGTCTAACAATCCTTGGTGACCCTCATGAATTCTTTTTCTCCTACTAACATTACTCCATTTGTAATCGGGCTTCCATCATCAGGCAAACGTGGCATGGTGTACTCAATCCCATCCTTGGTTATGGTGTAAATGTTTGTTTTACCATCATGTTTTGCACACACATTATATCTCCATGGCCTCCCAAGAATAAAATGTCATGCACCCATCTCTACCACATCACACAAAACCTTGTCATGATACTCTCCTATCTTGAATTCTACCCACACCTACTCATTAATGAGGGTTTTTTTTGTCTTTAGCTAGCCATGATACCTTGTAGGGATAAGGGTGAGGACTTGTAATTAGTTTCAATTTGTCTACCATTTCCCTAGAGGCCACATTAACTAAGAATCTGAAATCCACTATGACTCTGTAGACTTTGTTATTCACTTTACACAAAGTTTTAAATAGTGTTTTTCTTTGAGGTGGTTCTGTTGTTGCAAGGGATCTAATCATAGTCCTTTACATCATTATGGACTCACCATGCTTTGGAAGTGTAGGCCTTGAGGTGGAAAATTGATAAGAATTGGCATTTTGATTGTCCTCTTATTGAGTTAATTGTATTCTTCTATCACCTTGCGTATTTTTTTTAGGGCATCTAAAGGATTGATGTCCTATGTTATTACAAGTGAAGCATTTTCCTGTGAACACACTAGGCCCCCTTCCACTAGATCTTCCTCTACCATTTGGTTTGCTACCCCTAAAAGACCCTCTATTTGTAGACTCCCCATTAGCATTTGATCCACTATACTCTTCCTTATTTTTGCTAAATGATCATCTTCTATTGAACCTACCTCTACCCCTATTATTGTTACTTCTATCCCTACTGCTTGTTTCACCTTTTCTCTTATGTTTCTCTTCAATTTTTAAAGCCATATTAAAGCATTGATGTACTAAACCCAAAGTAATCAATGTTAGTTCATCTTGAATACTATATTTTAAACCATTCACATACCTTGCAAGTTTTTACTTCTCTATCTCATACATCTTGGCTCTGAGGGTCAGATTGTGAAATTCTTAAGTGTAGGTGCTGACATCCAAGTCCCTTTGTCTAAGATTTTGTAGCCTTTTTTGCACCAACACCTCATAGTCTTCTGGTATGAATTTCTTTCTTATCTTTGCCTTCATCTTCTTGCATGCAAAAATCTTCTCCTTGTTCTCATCTAGTCTTTCATTTTGCAAAAATTTCCACCAACTCAAGGCAAGTCCTTTGAGTTTAGCCTTGGAAATCCTGACCTTCTAATTTTTAGGGGTCTTATCACATTCAGAATAGTTATCTAGGGCTTCAATCCAATCAACACATTCATCAAGGTCTAACTTACCATGGAAAGTGGGTAAGTCCCCTTCTCCTTTCTTTCCAACTCTCTCCAATGCTACAAGGAAAGGCCTTTGATCTATAGGAATGTTCTCTTGTTCTTCATTCCTCACTATCTCCTTATGTTCTAATTCATCATCACTCCCTCTCCTCATTTTGTTCTTGAGTCTATCCAATTCCCTCTTCACAGTCCTATGCTCTTCTTAGACCATTCTACTTTCAACCATCTTCTCTTTGACCAATTTGGCCAACTCCACATTGGTGATCCTCAAGGGGATCTCCCTCTCAAGTTCTTCTCTTCCATCAAACATTCTATCTCAACAAATTAAAGTGGCTCTAATACCACTTGATGAAGAGTAAGCACAAGGAAGAAAAGTTCAATCAACCTTCTACTCTAACCTCCAAACTCCACAAGGGCTATTCTAGGCTTTAATCACTTCCAAATAGGTACTACTTTGATATTTACAACTATTCAATAGGTTTACAAACCCAACTCTTCAAAAAAGACTTAATTCCAACTTCTTCCTACTTGAACCAACAAAGACCTATTACACCTAAGGTAGCAAAAGTGGGATTTGATGTTCCAAGACTTCCCAACACCAAGAATAGTTTAAGACAACTTCAATATAACCAAAATAAGGTAAATCACTAATTAGAACCACTATTGACAACCCAAAATGCAAACTATTGTAACACACCTAGTAGACCATTAGGTCTCCTATCACTATTTTTCACCAATAACTCAAAAATATTGCAAAGGACCTAGCAAACCAAAGATAGTTTTAGATACCCCTTTCAAAGTATTAAAAGACTTCAAAGTTACAAGACTCCACTCCACTCCAACATGCCTTAACCTAAACCATGCACTTAGGCCTAATTAGCAACTTTAGGCATGGTCTACAAGGTAATGGTCAAGAAATGGGTTCATGAAATCAATCTTCTAACTCTAGAGTGTTCTCCTGATCCAAATGATTTAGATGTCGATTAAAATAGTGGATGTCAAGTTATTTAGGAGCTGAGTTACATCACTAAGGATATAGTGAATGTCGAGCATCAAAACTTTCAAGTTTCAAGTAAATAGTTTTTGGCATACTTGTTTGTAGTGGCATAAACTCCTATATAAACCATTTTTGAGCCAACTTAAGGGCTTTTTTATGATTTTGGAAGATATATATGAAGGTATATTGAGAATCCCTATATATTAAATGCAACCAATCAAAATAAGAGATGTATTAAGGAACAAAATGGATGAATCAAAATAATTGATGCCTACCTAACCCTACCTCACCTAAATCTTATTAAGGAGGGAAAATCCTAAAGAGTTTGTAAGTGAAAATGATAACAAAAGGGTGAATGCTAAGTGAAGAGAGAGAGCATTCATGGTGAATATGGAGTTTATGGAAAATATATGAATTGAAAAATCATTTAGAGAGAACAAAACAAAGTAGGTAAAGGATAGATGAGACATATATAATCAAGAGGATCAAGGTTATACTTGGAAAGAGAAGATCTAATATCTAATAGAGAGGTGCTAACTGAAGGATCAATTCTAAAACATTCTAACAGGTGAATCGGTGAAAATCTCCTAACAGAGTAATCCTAACATGCTTTTGTAAATCTCTTAACCAAATGCTTATTTTATTTCAAGTTTAAGTCCTCTAACAAGGCACAATTTTAGTAGGGTGATGAAATACTTTAGCAAGGAAAGATTTAATAGTCTTTGTAAGCCTTTAACAAGGAAAACCTTCATAGGGTAGATCATAATTTATGATCAAACAATTGTAACCTTGATTGGATACAATTTACAACTGTAATAGTGAAGATTTGTGGGTGTCATCCACACCCCATTTTTACCTTCTCATTGGAGGGTTTTTAGGTAACAAACTTATTGTGTTATGTGTTATTTTTTTCATGCTATAGATCGACATGTATAGCTATCTAATTCAATATACATGTTAAATTTTGAGATGGATGTGTGGTCAACGTTCTATGGTTAAAGTTTTGAAGTTTCAATTCACTCCCCCCACCCTCCACCTCTCAGATTTTACTTTTGCGTTCTTAATTCTAACAATTGGTATCATAGCTTTGTTCTTTGGAAAGGAGAGCTTTATAAATTTGAGAAAAGATCTTGAAGATGGAAATCTACAAGTTGGGAAAGACTAATGAGAACTAGAATATTGAAATGTAGCTTGCCCTAAACCAACTCATGGAAAAAATAGATAAGCTATAGTGCTCATTAAAGAGAAGAAAAGAGATAGATATTGAGAAAAATGACACTCATTACCAAGAAGAAGACACTACTAGATTTTTTGAGAATGGAAACTCAAGTGATTTTGATAGAGCAGTTGTAGATTTGATGGAAAAGAATGGTGCCCTAACTGAAGAAGTCATAAATATTAAGATAGAACAAGAAGTCCAATAAACATTGCTATACAAGGTGACCAATCAGAGAAATAAAGTTGAAGAAGACAAACTCATGATTGCAGATGAAAAAAGAACAAAGACCAACTAACTAGAAGAGAAGACATCAGAGGGAAATAATATTTCTCACATGCAACTGGAAACAATGAATTAAGTGATTATTTCCATATTGACAATTGGCTAATGAAGATATGTAATTATTGCCATTTATGGCAACAAATGATGTAAATACTTACAATAAACTTCAAAAATAAAGATACTTAGTGTTTGGTACTTAGAAAATTTTCTAAGTATGAATTTGGTATACAACAATGTGTTGTTTTGTATGTAACTTGTTATTGATGTCATATTATGACTATAAAAGTTAGATGGCGATTGTATACATATTAATGATGATGTGTATAACCTCAAAAGTTAGTACAAACTATACAAAAAAGAGTTATTCCTATTTTAACAGTGAAATAGGACTACAAAATTTAAGGAAAGAAATTATTTTTTTTACAAAATAATTACTTAACCAATCAGGGTCAACATCCTATATTTTTATTCTAAGTTGGAATAGTATATTATGGTCTTAGCTAGCCTAGTAGAAATTTGTGTAAAGCTATGGTATTTATGCAAAGGACATCATGCAAATTAAGATGGAGAATTTGTGATGAGAAATTGTATGTGAAATTTTTTGAAAGTGATATATGCAAAGTTTGTGAAGTTATTTTGTGATCCAAGATCCAACTAAGGAGGAACCTTTTCCTAAAGACTGATTATTTATTTGGATAGTGAGCTCTTCTTATAATTTGAAGTGCATGTTTGGATAGTGGGCTCATCTTGCATCTATTGTACTACAACTCCTAATAGGATTGGAATCTCCTAACAAGGATTCAAAGTCTCCTAACAGGGGACCCTCTATATTGAATTTTCTCACTGACTCCTAATAGGGTCCATCCTCTAACAAGGAACTTATATATTAGTATATTATCTAGTGAATATCATCCCCACTAGGGTTTTCTCTTGGCTAGGGTTTCCTTAGTTAACAAACTATGGTGTTATGAGTTATCTTTGTGTATGGTTACTATTACTATCAAGCATTACTTTATTACTTTGTTATGTATGGTTTAAAGTAACAAATAATATCTAGTTGGTGACTAAAGTTTGTAAATTACTATTTCAACCGCAACCCCCTCTCAATAATTCCTATTTCTAACAATTGGTATCAGAGCATAGTTACTCAAAACAGGACTAACAGTTTGAGTAAGATCCCTATGGATATGGAATAGTTGATGAAGAACCTTGAAGAGGCACTTCAACAAATTGATCTCTTTATTGAAGAAAGAGATAAGTTGAAGGACAGATATGAAGACTCCAAAGTATATATTTGAAAATTGAAGGATAAGATTGAACATCTCAAATCCACTAGTAGAATTTAGGCAAATAAATGACCATATGGCTAAATTGTTTAGTCACGTGACTAAAAAATTTAGTCGCATGACTAAAAGTGGTCAAATCCTGCTTTTTTTTTCAATTCATAAGTATAAATGACTAAATAAATGACCATTTTGGTCATCGGATAAAATCACAAGGCTAGATAAGTTAAGATGACTAAATAAATGAGCAAATAGATGACTAGATAATTGGTTACCTAGACAAAGATGACTAATTGAATGATTATTAATTTTTTACACTAACAATTAATAATTTTAGGACAAGTGATGTATATGTTGCTACACAATCAAATTGCGTGTATCCTCTATCAATGTTATGTTTAGGACATGAAGTAACTAAAGACACTTATTAAAATGATGTTTGACTACAATATTTAAGAACACATTATCATGTTGATCATCCACTAATTTTTGATTTGCTAATTTTTTATTAGATTAACACATCACTATTCTCCATTACATGATTTGGCATTGCAATTTGATTACCTAGTGTCAATTACATATTAAAATATTTATTTTCTATTTGCATTCTAGAATAGGGCACAAAAAAATTATGAGCGAATTTGTAACCTAAAAGATCATGTGCAAACCTATTATTATAAGTGAATCTTTGATAATTTTATGACATCTTACATGAGTTGTTGATTAATTTTTAGTTGAGAATTTTTTGGTGGTGATGGAAGGTGAGCATTAACAAAGGCTAGTTATTGAGATATTATTTTAATTTATTATTTAGGAGTGGGGCATTGAAATTTGGGTGTTCAAGTTAGCCTTTATTTGATCTATTTATTGATAGAAAATTGCATATTTTTTATATCTATAAGTTTCATTACACCAAAACTGTACTATTCTAAAATGCCCAATCTACTAGGTCATTTAGTTGCCCTAGTGTCCTTGTTCACCAAAAATATCTACTATGTGGAAGACATGCCTCTTGATGCTATCTTAAGGCCTTCAAATAATTTTAAAAAAAATTAGCATTTATATTGTTTAAATTTTATACTTTTTAATAGAATTTTATCATATCAATGCAAACTATCTTCATGATAATGGAAATTATGCTAAGGAAAAAACAAATGTGCAATGAAATAGTGAGCAACAATAAATGAATATTAATATGATAGGCTCACTCCAAATATGAGATCATATAAGGAAATGTTTTTATCATAAGATACCTATATTGAAAACATTACATTGTCTTTTTCTCCTTCTCTCAGTAAAGAGACATGACTCACCTTTTGTTGTTCAATTTGCAAAATATGTTTTAAAAATTTTAGTGAGACATTGTTAGTTTATGTACCTATTATTATGGGTAGCCTATTCGACCTAGAGATGAACTTTGCCTCATTAATTTGAATGTAATTATTATATTTCTATCTAATAATCCTAATAGTACCCATGTCTTTGGAAATATTTAAATCTTCACATTATACTTTACCTTCAAATGCATGCAAAAATTAACAAAAACTCCAAAAATCTTGTTCTTATTACAAGAATTCTTAACTGGTAGTAATACACCACTAGAATGAATAATAGAACCTATGAAAATTTAAAAAGATTCCTTTCTTATAACATGTATGCAATTTCTTTATCATGTCTAATTATGTCCTATAATTTATGACAAAATTTTGAATGTCATTTTAGAATTTTTGATATTACATTGCATGCAACAAAACTTTCCAACCATAAGAAAATAATAAATATTTATTAGACTTTTTGATAAAATATACTTTAATAAATCTATTAAAATTATTTAATTTTACCATATAAATTATAATAAATAATAGGATAGCATTACATTAGTTAAAGTTTTTGTAAAAATTATGTCTCAATCAAGCACTTATTAGGGTAAAAATCCTACTGACAGGCATCGGCCACTAATGCTAATATTTTTTTGTATTCTTTTTCTTGCTCCATAGTCACAAATAAAGGTTAGGGTTTGGAAAGAATTTTGTATATTTTCACGAGCTTCCTCCTCTTATAGATTTGATGGAGACCTTTTGCAATAGGTGAGTTTTTTTTATTGTTTTAAATTACTCTTTGTTTCCTTTTGGCAAGAGTTTGTATAATAACAAGAGGACAAACAAAGATGCACTATCAACCTCAGACACAACTGAAATACTAATAAATAACAATGATATTGCAAATAACTTGTCAATGAGAACATGATCAAATATTCATTCACACAAACCTGTATCAAAAATGATCATTGTGAAGGTCATACTCTTTCCAAATACACATAACTTAAAAATTTTAATTCTTAATATGTAGATGCAATACAAACAAGGAAAAAAGCACACATTATTGCTTGCATTGTTGTTCATTTTAAGAAATATTACTTTTTCAAATCTCAAGAAAATAATTTTACTATGTCTAATGTAAAAATTATGTGTTGGTTATGCATTTCCTTAGATCCAAAAAATATAGAGAGATCCCTACTATTTATTTTAGACAAGCCTAAATCACTTTCAGACAAAAATCTAAACCACTTTTAGACACACCACTTGGCATAGTGCATTTCAATTCAAATTAATTTAATTGATATATACAAATAGAACAATTAAACATATAAAACTAGCCTATATGTCAATTAGATTTTCTTTCCTCAAAATTTATCAAATAATTATGTGTTTTGGCTCTACATATATATGGTGTAGTTTACATGGAAAATGATTTGATAATTTTTTATTGAATCAATATATTTCCAAATTAGGGCCTATCAATGGGTTATAGAGTAACAATTAACAAGAAAGAACTACAATGAAAGATGTGGTAGAATATTTGATCAAAACATAAAGATAGATCAAGTGATAAGTAAAATAAATAAAACATTATTAGCTATCCACTATTGAGTTGTATAAATCTATTTTAAAAATATAATTATAAAGGTTGTAATAGTTTTCAAAGTGTCACCACATTTATCAAATAATACGTATGTTGTACTAACCCAAAAGTCTACATACAGTCCTTATTCTAAAACTTCAGGAGGAGGAGGTGGAAATTCCAAACCTAAAGAGACTACAAGATATACTCTAATATATTCTCAACTTTACAATGTTGGAAAGAAAGAGGATCCAGTTAGGGATGTTAAAGATCCAAAAGGATTTCTTGTATCTTAATTGGCACATGCCCCCATCATTCAACAATCTTTAGAACCTACTAATCAAGCTACAATTACTGCTTTTTGTAGTACTTATGGGTTTTCTATTATCTAGATTAGTTGTCTTTCTTTTCCTCCTATTTTCTTTTCTATATGTGAACTATTTTATTGTTTTACAAAGCATTTGAAAACAAAATATGTATGTGCTAAGAGTTCTACAAATATAAGTGCTAAGTGTTCCATTCATTATCATGAAAAATGAGTTCATGTGAAATGCTACTCATGAAACATGGATCAATGAGTTTGACTCAATAACTGCATAGTTAAATCCTGATAGAAATATCACAATTTCACTTGATGTAGACTTATCAAGATATGTTTGGTTGGTAATGGATAAAAATTTTCACATTGTTCAAATCTAATAACCTTTCAAGTTTGTGCCATGACATATTTTTACCTAGTTGCACCAATCAAATTGCTATTTGTTTGTATAGTAATAATAGATTACATGTTTAGGTCATATTTCTTTTACCAGTACATGAAACAAGCATTACCTCAAGAAGTTTTATTATTGAAAGAAAGAAAATAACTAAAGTATTAATTATAACCAAAAATCTATCCTATCTTATTATCATTCTTCTGAGCTAAGAATCCTTATCAGATAAGGTATGGGCGATCTCATAAAAAAACTATGTGCAAACCATGACTGGCAGGCAACATAAATAATTTTTAGTTGAAAGATAAGAATGAGATGTTGTAAGTTGTAGGAAATACAATATAGAAGATGAAGTGTGCAAGCGATATTCTAGAAGTGATGCACTTCTATCTTACCCTATAGACCTCGCAATGGTGGATTTAGCTTGCTTCAATACTTCAAAAAACTATTTATTTGCAGTATAGCCAATGTGTAAGAATATAATCTTCTTGTGTGATAATGATTGTAAGATCATGTTTGTTGTTTCATTTTACATCTTATATTTATATGAGGATGAAAAGTTATTAAAACTAATCTGAAGTATCACACCACTTTAGTTTTTTCTAATCTAATCGCAACTACACATTTACAGATTAAGTTATTATTACTGAGCATGTAACTAGAAATGCTAATAGTTTTATTTCACTCTATTTTGAGATTACAATTATTCATTATTTAGATGGAGGATAACAATATAGGCTAACCATTCCTTAACGTTATTCAACTAAGGAGACAAAACCATCTATAATATCCCCAAACCAAAGCTACATTGCTTCCTCCTCAACATGTATTGTATTGTTTCTAGCTTAGAAGAGGATTTTAACTCATACTTCAAACTAGATCATTATAACTTTAGTTTGACTATTTTTCCTAGAACAATTGAGAAAATTGGAGATTATGTGACATACATCTGCACAAGTCTTTCCTTCTCCTGAAGAGCTTTTATGTCTGCCCCCAACAGAGTAATGCATTTTGGAGGTCTAATTAGACTTGGTGGGGTACACTTCAATTTCAAGACCAGCATACTATAATGTCAATTGTTTCTCTCAACACTGGGGATTACGAGTCACTAAAACATTGGGATACTTTAGAGAGAAGAACCATCTAATAGTTATTCTCCACTAAGAAACAAAATAGTTTTAGGAGAAGGTGTATAGTCACAATTTCCATTGATTGAAAGAGGTAAATGCAACTTTGAGAGTAAAATTTGAAATGCAAAAAGTGCAGGATTTAAAGTGGTCATCCTCTACAACAATGATCATGGCAATACTTTGGTCGCAATGGGTGAGGACTTTAGGGGCACTACTTGATAAACGCAGTATTTGTCTCAAAGGTGGTCGGTCAAATGCTCTTGAGATATGTTGGAGAACCAAATATGGAATGTTGCATTATTCCCTCCCTCAATACATCATAAGGAATACTGATAATCTCCTTATTTCTCTTGTTTTAATGGCTTCCCTTCTTGCAATCTATATTTTTATACAAAACTATTGGTTACTTCTTTCAAGTAGTTGTCACATGAGAAGCTTCTCCATCAATAGTTATTCTTGAAAGACCAAAATTTTTCAGTTTTTCAGTTAATTTTTCGTCTAGAAGAATGTTCACAGTTTTTATATCTTTGTGAATTATTCTTGGCATGCAATTTATGTGCAGGTATTCCAGCCCTTCAAAATATCACAAGTAGGATTAGACAAAGCAGTCTAGTCTTCACATTTATCTTTATGACAAAACAATGTTTACCTCTTGCTGCATCTAATGCTATGTTAAGCCTGGTTTTCCAATCTAGAATCAAATATTGCTCTGCAATGCTACTTGAGAGAAGAAATTGATAGCCAAATAATTTTCAAGTAAAGTTATTCATTTTCATGTTCATGAGTGTGGAGAAACTAATAGAAATTTTACCAAGTCTAACATTCACATTTGTCACATGATGACAACTACACGTTAGAAACCTATGTTCTATCTCATGAATATTATAAATCTACAAAGAAATTGTGTATCTTACCTTGCTACCATAAATTTCATGCTCTCTGTATAGACTCATAGCTCACAAGCTAGTGGACATTTCTCCTTGTATGTAAATGTGGTGCAAAACATGTAACTGCAGTAGATCTCCTAGTGACAAAGAGCATCCTACTTTTGTCTGCAAATTCTTTAGTCTCTTCCCAAGGCCAGTCAAAATTGTCATCCTTAATAGAATCTCCATCAATATATAGACCTTCAATTTCCCTACTTCCTGATGATGAATTGTCATATTCTCAGATTGCATCATCATACAATGTCCATACATTAGGTTCCCATGGTGATTTCTCCAATTTGAGCGACAACATTGAAACATTGGAAATGCATCTTTTCTGTCCTGTAATGTTCAATCTACAGTATTTTTTTCACAAAATTCCTTGTGTAGATCTCCACAATTTGGTTTTTTATTCACACTTTCTCCATCCATTCCTTTTTGTAACAAGTTAGGGGCTGTGATATCTTAATTCAATTCAGTGTGCTCTTTATTAGGATATCAAGAATGTGGATGTAACTATCTATGCATTAGAAAAAATGACTTCATATCGTTCTCACTTTTCCACTATGAGGGCACAAATTTACCAATGATTGCTTATGCAAACTAGCCTTTGGCATAGTGCTTGAGATGATCTTTCCATCCTTGGCATTCAGTAGTAAGTTTCCTAATATTTTTGTAATCGCTTTGAAACTCTTGTATTTATGAGTTAAATTTGATCATAAATTTTTTTTTTATTAAATATGACTAATTGTATTACATTATTTTATGTATAACTTGTTTATTTACATTGTCTTAAAGATTCTAATATTGTTTCACTTTGTTTTGGAAAGCCACTAGACAGAACATCAGCTCAGATGTAGACTACTAGAATTGGGAAACCTAAGGGTCTTTGGTAGACTCTTACTGAGGGCTCTTGCAAAAAGGCATTTGATGGTGTTGGTGTTTCTCTTCTTCTCACCTCTAACCCTGCCATATACGTAGGGAAAATACTATTTTTTTACTTGGTTTCCCCTATTTTTTTACTTGGTTTCTCACTCCTTTAAGCAATAGTCATTTGGGATAATTTTAATGTTGTATATGTTCTATCACTGGATCAAATGTTTGTAATGTTTTATCAAGTAGAGAAAAGGTCATTGACAAATAACTCTAGTTGCCATTTCATAGTACATACATGTCATGGAAATGGATCAATAGAATTCATCACCTATTTTAAAATAAGAAATAATTAGGATATTAAAGAATAAGTAGCATTGGTAAAATATTGGAAAATGTGTCAAATATAGTATACAAAGGTAAAAGTAACATCTAGTTTATTGAAGTAATGTCAATTACAAAAATGTGTAGAAGAGGATTTATGAAGAATAAGGGATACATTTGTCCATTCTCTTCACTCCCTTTAATTGTAGCTGTTGTTTGTGATCTATTCTCTCACCATTTTGTACAAAATTTTGTCAAACAAGTAGAATATAAATCAATTTTATGGACAGCCAGGGGATTCAGTCTCATAGATAATTATACCTTGAAATTCATGTTCATCCACTACAAAAACTAGTATTTCAACCATTGAATGAGTCATCGATATCCAATATTGTAAATTCTCAAAAGATGTGGAAGCATAGATAGAACACCTGCATAGGTGAGAAATATTGCACATTGTATTTGCAAACTAATATGTGGCCATGTGATCCCACATTAGCATTACACCACAGTCCGACAATACCTTAAAAGTTAAATCAAAATATTTCCATACTATTTCCATGCTTATAACTGATTTGGCTTGATTAATAGCAACTCCCATTCCCATAACCATAGTTTCAATGCATAGGCAACTTATCATGGTGAGGGAAAGAAGCCCTTTCCTATCATCATACAAAAATAAAAAGAAAAATGTGTTGGATGCATGAGTCTATCCCATAAAAATCTTACCAACAAGGAAGAATTGAAATTTGTCAAACCTATAATTTTAATGAAACTAGGCTAAAAAGAAGTGAGAGAATAGGGGCAGTTGTGACAGTCAACAATGTTTTGTGAAATTGCACTTTTCTCAATGATAGAATTAGGAACAATGCCAATTTGTGATTTTTCTTTAATATTTCTGCAATCAAAGATGGATTTATTATTCAAGATTTGAATCATATTTGTGCCAATGGTTTTAAGCTCATCAATTGCTCAAAAATACATATGATTTTCTTGATAATTGTTAAGTAAAAAATAGTTAAGCTATGTGCCTCATCTTTTCCGATGTTAACATCATGTTGTTAAAAAATGCCTTTGAATTCTTGCTCTTTGCATCTTTTGCAGTGTAAGCCTTATGTACCAATTTACAAGTCTACCATAAAATATAATCTCCAAAATGTCTCTATCATCGTCTCCTCATCCTACACATGCCCAAGTTTTAGGTTCCCAACAAAAAGAATATCAACACCACCACCACCACAATCATAGTCAGAAGGAGAATAAAAATCCCCAACACTACTAGAAATAGTAGTCACAGAAGATTAAGGAAGAGAAACAACATCAACAGGAATAGAAAAATGTATGTCAAAATGAACAATAGGGGCCAAACCGACCCGAATGTCAACAAAAATAGCCAATCTTTCCATTCCAAGAGTATTAGCAACACCGAGAACAAAATCAGCAAGAGAAAAATGTATATAAGGATGAAACACTTGTAGTATCTACTACCTTCCTTCTATAGCTTTCCAACTTATGGGTATTCTACCACTCTACAATACTCATTGTTAAGTTTTCAACTATCGCACCCCTATAAATAGTATTTTGTTGGCCAGCGCTCACTTGGACAATTAACAAACAAAGTATTTAAGGCCAATGAAATCATGAATTCAATTTAGAAGTGTGAAATATAAGAAATTTCAATAATAAAATATAGAGGAATTATCTTTGCATTTATTTTGAGGTTGCCTTTTAAATCAATTTATGTGATATTTTGAGACAACAACAATGGTGCTATTATTAATTTTGTGGCTGATAGCTATTGGAAAATAAGGTTTATATACTTACAATATCATGGCAATAGTAGGCTTTGGCTATTTGGAGAAAAAAACTATAAACCTAACAAAAATTTGTAAGTTAGGTGGATCGAACTCGAAATAATTTTTAATTTTATAAACTACTCTATTTGGTTGAAGTAACACAAAGTGCCCTTTCCTATTTTCTTTTAAAATCTTGTAACAACAAAATGTAGTACCTCACAACACATCAAGCCTAAATTTTTGATACTACATAACTTACAGTGATTCAAAGATTATTATTAACTTCTAATGCTAAATTTAGAAGTCTAGTTTGACAAGTCAAACAACAATCCTAAAAATACACCAAACAGATTTAATCCACCATAATTATAGATTAATAGTGGAGAACTATAAAGAAATATGTTGTAAACCCCTAAAAGTAAATGTAAATAATTAAAATATTTTGAAGAAGTGTTTTAGTAGATCTTAGGCTATTTTGTGAAGCTGTCTATTTTTGGAAGTAGCAAGGTACAAATTTTAATGTCAACTAGGAATTTTACATTAGCATGGATTAAATAGAGTGTAAAATAATAGAATAGATGGAAAGTAGAAATCCAAATATAATAATTTCTATATTTTTTGTGCACAAATTTTATAAGATGAAGTACCCAAAATTGCACATTTTATTGAATATCATACCTCTCCTACAAGCAAAATTGTTATGGAACTCTATGCTCAAGTGTCTTGTCTTAAGAATTTGGCATCTCTAGTGTTCATATTTGCAAAAAATATTAATTATCTTTGTTGTAGCTTTTGTATATTTTTCTCCTCTAAAAGTTTCCAAATATTACATTACAATTTTTTTTCTTTGGGTACAATCATAACAGAAAGAAAGAGATTGTGTGATGGACGAATGATGCCTATGGGAAGCAAAGAGGTGCAAGCTTCTATTCCTAAAGACATTAAAGGTATCTAAAGATAGGCTTTCATGAAATGTTTTTAATGTCTATTTTAAAGGTCTATTTGTTTCGTGTTGTTGTACATTTGATTGAAAATGATTTACTGTTATTTCATGCATTGTCACTCTTTCCTAGATAATATAGAAGCATCTAGCAGTAGTCCAACATGCCCTTCCCATCTAGGATTTATGTGGGGAGTTTGCATCCAATGTAATGTGATGAAACCAAATTCAGATTTGGATGATCAAACTAGAGTTGCTCTTAAATATATTCATAAGGTATCCATTTTATAAAAGCCAAATACGTGATTTAATTATTTGTTAAATTTCCTTGAATTGTGACTCAATTATAAAAAACTAACCTTTTCTTAAATATTTTTACAAATTGATTGTTTGGAGACAATACAACTAGTCTTAAATTTTCCTTGTATAATTCTCTGCATTGATCTTTCAGTGAAAAAAATTCAATTATATGTTTCTATCTATAGCTTTTCCATGCTCTTGACATTGGTATAATTATGGTGATTACATTTCATCATTACAAAAGTGACTTTATTTTTGCAATGCACACAAGCTAGTCTCAATTATTTTAGAGCCTATAAAAAGAAAAAAAATAGTTGGTTTGATGTGATTTTTTAATGGTGTTTGATGTTTTAATTTGATGCAAAGGTCTATTTTCATGACTTAAATTGCATAATCATTTGTATCTTTTTCTAAGAAGTTAGCACAAGAAATAATACTTGTGTGTGACCAAAGTGCTCCAAATTATATTTTATATGAGTCTATCACTACAATAATTTAGAGAAGTGTAACTAACATGAAATATAATTTTAAAATTCTTGAACAAAATAATTTAAAATTGTTGAATTGTTATTGATAAAAAATTATATTATTATTTTTCATAATAAGTAAAATTTGTGTTCTTTGAGAAGAGTGTATCATGTTATAGTGACCATGATCATGATAGATCTAATGTTGGGAAGGCAACTTTGTCAATTTTTTGCATTATTCTTTAAATGGTACAAGCTCAATGGAAGAACACCTTCTTTATAAGTGGGAGGATGGTGGTTCAATCCCATTGTGCCCTAATATGACTAAATTAATGATTAAATACACTATCAAATAAAATACCAAATATATTACCATATATACTACCATATATACTACCAAATATACTACCATATATACTACCAAATAAACTACTAAAAATACCAAATAAAGTACCATATAAACTACCGAGTAACAACAATAAATGGCTAAATTAATGACTTAATCAATGATTAAAATAATTTAGTCACAAATTTAGTTGGAAGATAAATGTCTGGCAATAAACTACCATTGGTCACGTAATCAAAATTATTCACATATCTACAATTTTTAGTAGTTTATTTAGTAATATATTGTTGTTTTTGTACTAGTGATCTAAGCCTAAATCTACTAAATCTAAAACTAGTTATGATGACTATTCAAAGCTAAAGATAGAGTACAAGATCTTGAAGCATGAATTGAAGATTACCAATATGAAGTTGACTTTGAGGAGTGATCCTAGCAAAGTTGAATCTAATTTTAAGACTGATAATATAGATCTTAGAGAAAATCTAGCAAAGAAGACATCTAAATTTGAAACATTGAAAGAAAATCATGAAGAACTTCATAAGTACAATACTATTGTGAAGGATGAACTAACTCAATGAAAGCAACAACTTGAGAAGCTTTATTCTAGTAGATAAAATATTTATAATTCTATGTTAATGCAAAGACCTACTTATGCTAAGAATGGTCTTGGTTATCTATTTAACATGTCTACAAAGAAACCTAAGGTTAGATCAAATCCAAAGGAAAAAGATAAATCTGATGATAAGATTGAATCTAATCAATCTTTTGATAAACCTAAAGAAGTTAGCCAAGACAAGGAAGTTGAGATATTGGATGAACCAAAGCAAGTGGAATATCCTAAGAAAACCAAGTATGAATTTAGAGGTAAGTGTTTTTCATGTAATGAAATAGGTCATATGGAAAGAGACTGAACAGATAAGTCATTTAATCATGTTAAGGACTTTTATTGTCATAATTGTCGTGGTATGGGTCATAAAGAAATTGATTATAGAAAACCTAAATATGATAATGATAGAAGAAATAGTAGAATGTTTAGAAATACAAACCCTATATATAGAAGAAGATCTAAAGAAAGGACATCAAGAGAAGGAATACCTTATGAAGAAAGAAGATAGATCTTGTGTTATAAGTGTAAAAAATTTGGACACATTGCTCAAAATTGCCATGCACCTAATGATCAATAGAATCCTAGAAGTAGAACTACAATATGTTAGTTATGAAACAACTTTGGACATATAGCTAATTATTGTAGAATGGATAGAAACTTTGGAGATAGAAGGAACAATGGAAGAAACTTTAGAAACAAAAGGAATGATGGAAGAAACATTAGAAATGACAGCAGGAACCATGAGTAGAACACTAAAACAAATAAAGATAATGAGGAACAAAGAAATATAGTTAGTGAACTTTGACAAGATCTCAATGAGGAATTTGTAAAAGGATTGGACATCTCAAAATAAAAGCTAGAAGATGATGAGACAAGAAGATCAAAGTCAATAATCAAGTTTGATTCAATTAAGTTGAATTAAGCTTATTCACAACACTAGAATTAGATACTTCAGCTAAAGATCAAACTAGAGGTAGAAAAGCTGGGAAATGGTGTATTGAGATAAGTTTAGATGGTATCTAAGCTGGCTTGTAATTTGGAGCTCATCTAAACTAGTTACAAAGGAATTAAGAGTTACTATTATTACAGAGTAAGTCAATTCTATAGCAGAAAATAAAAACTATGTTCTTACTAAGAATTTCATGGAGTGAAGTTTTGTGGAGCATTTTCATGATGGAAAGAAGCTATGGTAAACCTTGGGTAGCATTTGAAGATCAAATAGAAGATCTTGAGTAGATATTTGATTTCAAAGTACAATCGATAGCTTTTCATGTTTGCAAAGTATGCAATTAATGCAAGTTCAATTTGTAGGAATAAAATGGGTACATACTTGATTATCATTTCATTTTGATTACATCAGAAGCATACAGAACTCATAAGTGACTTGACAAGGAAATTTTGAAGCAAACCCTATTTTTGAAAGAAGTGTTTTATCATTTATTCACATAATTTATTCAATAAAAGTTTGTATTTGTTAGAACCATGGATATGTCAATAGTTCATAATGTTGAGAATGATGAGAGACCAAAACTAAAGGTTATTTCTGTGAAACCCATAGAAGGAAACTCTAGTTCAATATTATCCATTATGTTGAACAATGTAGTGTATTTGGAAGATGTAGGAAGTTATCTTGATAGCAAGTTTGAATCTATTGGGAGTGAGTATATGAAAAAGGATATGTAATTAGTATTTAATCATGATATGATTGTGAAACTCAAATTTGAACACTTAAAGGAACTAGACCTATTCAAATATCATTTCTACAAACAATTGGACATAGGTGAGTGGATACAGATGGTACTAAGTAGAATATGCGATGGAAAACTATGGATGGAAGATAATGTAGTTAATATTTTAGATGACCTTATTCATGAGGTAACTGGTCTTAGTAAACAAGGCAGTGTATCTATAGGTGAGAAATTGGTTAAGAAGAAAGTTGAGAGTTATACCAAAGAAATTTATAATGGAAAGTCCATGGTGATTAACACCATTAAACAAGATGATGTAAGATTCTTGAGTAAAATCATTGGCTACTCCTTATGTGTAAGTTCTAAGATTAATGAATTGCCATATGGATTCATCTATGTAGCCTACAAGATATGTGTTGAGAAGGAACAAGTTAATCTTAGTGAAATTCCAAGAATGCAACTTCTTGAGAACTTAGAGAAAATCAAAAGGACCAAGAATGGTGTGTTTAGATTTAAATCACTAATCAATCATTTATTTTTTAATGTACTTACAAGATTTTCATATTTTTTAGTCATAGAGATTATGAGCAGTGAGAGATGTACAATGGAGAAGATCACATAATTATGTAGAAGACATCCAGCAAATAAAATATTGGATAGTGGGAATTTGATAATCAAAAAAATTTGGACTGAGATGAGACAAATATTTATAATTGCACCTAAAATTGTAGATAGATATAAAGAGGATATTATGTTATGGTTAATATAGATTTTACTTATATTTAAGTAGTAGAACCTCGAAAAACATCTCTTGATCCTTTAGGTTATGAACTGAGTGATGAGATAACAGTTGGATACATTGATTTATTGTTGAAATCAAAGAAGGACCAAGCTAAGTATAGATTTGGAACCTATGATGAGATTACCCAATCAGCTCATCAGACATCTTTGGAGAAAGAATCTCACCAAAAGATAGAAACAATAATGAAGAAAGCTTTATCTAAGACTGATATGATTGAGAATGAGTCACAAGTAGTCAAATAGACTATAAAACAAGGTATATTGAATGTGAAAACTTTTTTAGTGTCTATTGTAGAGACATCTTTGGAATAGAGAATTCCTTATGTAGCAATATTAGATGTACAACCAAGTGAACCAAAGAGGAAACTAGAGAGATTAATGAAAGTTTTTACCACCAAGAGAAAAAGGGTCAAGAGACAAGCGATTGGACCAAGAAAGAGACAAAAGAAATTGTTGATAATTGTTGAGTCTAGTGAAAAACAAGAAGAAGACTAAGAATTTAAACTGATGGAGAAGGTAACTACTTCTAAGAAATCAGCAGGAAAAGCTTGGCAACCTTGGAAGCCAAAAATAGAGAAGTTAAATTCAGCTATTGCTAATGAAGGAAACTTTGCTTAGATGAACAAACTTTGGAAGTGTCAAAAATATCGAAAAGTATTGTACATTAAGTGTACCTTATCTCACAAGTTGACCAAGGATCTTGATAGTCATATTGAAGGAAAGATGAGTGAGTTAGAGGCACTATCTAGCCAATTACAACATGCTTCTAGTAAAATTAATGATTTGAAGGACAAGTGGCTAGTACTCATAATGATATCAAGAAACTAGAACCTCAAAAGGAACAAATTTTGAAGAGAGTATTGGATTTTAGAGAGTCTATAGCTCTAAAAATATCTATTGTTAAGAAAAAGTTGGAGGAATGTGTCAAGGCCAAGGACACTTATTCTAACTTTTTATACTCTAGCCTTAATGCAGTTAAGATTGCATCATATGACTTATGTGTAATTCTAACCTATCAACCAAGGATACATGGAAAAAAGGTATGATCAATCTTAAGGAAATTTTTGATGATTGCATGAAGATACTATCAACTTAAGGCAGAAGAACAACATTTTTTTACAATAGTTTTTTACAGTTTTTGGAATTCTAACCTTTGTCATCGATGTCAAAGGGCAGAAAATGCATAAGAAAATCATAAATCAAGTAAAGAGAAGATAAAATTGTAAAATATGAAATTATATTGTAAGGGGGAGCATATGTAAGATTGATGGGTTGTAAAAGATGTAATGTTATTATATCATTTTTATTTATTTTATACTTAGCCAATTTTCCCTATTTTGTTCCCATCAATGCCAAAGGGGGAGATTGTTGACAATTCACTAATGAATATATGTAATTATTATCATTAATGCAACACATAATGTAAATTCTTACAAGAAACCTTAGAAATAAAGATACTTAGCTTTTGGTACTCAGAAAATTGTCTAAGTATGAATTTGGTATACAACAGTGTATTGTTTTGTATGTAACTTGTTATTGATGTTATATTATGACTAGCAAAGTTAGATGCAGATTGTATACATGTTGATGATGATGACATGTATAACCTTAGAAGTTAGTACAAAATGTACAGAAAAGAGTTATTCATGTTTTACTAGTGAAATGGGATAGTGGAATTCAAGGAATGGAATTATTTCATTTACAAAATAATTACTTGACCAATTAGGGCCAACATCCTAGATGTTCAGTCTAAGTTGAAAAATTATATTATGGTCTTAGCCAACCTAGCAAAAATTTGTGTAAAGTTATGGTATCTATGCAAAGGACATCTTGCAAATTAAGATGGAGAAGTTGTGTTGAGCAATTGCATGCAAATTTTTGTGAAAGCAATATATGTGAAGTTTGTGAAGCTATTTTTTGATCTAAGATCAAACTGATAAATAACCTATTCTTGAAGACTGATCACTTATTTAGGCAATGAGCTTTTCTTATAATTGGAAGTACATGTTTGGGAAGTGGGCTCATCTTGAATCTATTGTACTACAACTCCTAATAAGGTTGGAATCTCCTAATAGGGATTCAAAGTCTCCTAATAGGGACTCTCTATACTAAATTTTCTCATTGACTCTTAACAAGGTCCATCCTCTAGCAAGGAACTTATATATCAATATATTATCTAGTGGGTATCATCCTCACTATGGTTTTCCCTTTCCCAGGGTTTCCCTAGTTAACAAAGTATGGTGTTATGAGTTATCTTTGCACATGGTTACTATTTCTATTCAGCATTACTTTATTAATTTGTTATGTATGGTTTAAAGTAACAAATAATATCCAATTGGTGACTAAGGTTTGTAAGTTATTGATTCACCCCCCCCCCCCCCTCCCCCCTCAATAATTCCTATTTCTAACATGCCAATCATGAATTGAAAGGAAAGGATATTGAGATCATGACCCTAAAATTATAGAATGAACAACTGAGGAATTAACTAAGAAAAGAAAAGGAATTTTTTGAAAGTTTCAAAAAACCTAGTGAAGCCATCAAATACTTTGAGAGACTAATGAGATCTCCTAGATCCAATAATGATACTGTTGGATTAGGATATGCCAACACCGAGGAAGAAGAATCATCTAAAAGTGGTGAATAAAAAAAAAAAAATGTAATAACTACAAACCCACTTGCCATAATTGTGGAATGTTAGGTCATACAACAAATGTTTGCAGGAGCAACAATACAAATTAGAAACCTAAGTAGAAATTCAAGGCTTACTATCATGTGTAACAAGAAAGGACGTCAGGCACATGAATGTAAGACCAAGACCTCAAGCACACAAAGATTTGAAGGATATTGCCACAATTATTAGAAGTATGGACATAAATCATATGAATGTAGATCTAGAGCCAATTGGACATCAAACAACTAGGTAAAGGTACAACAAAATGGAAAATCCTACAATTGGGATTACAACAAAAGGTAAAATTATCACTACTATCAAGAGTATGGAAATTTTCTTGAGAATTGGATTAGAACACATTTAAGAGGAAACTAAAATGGATGGTTGAGTGAGACTATATGCTTTAGTTGTTTGAAGACCAATCATATCAGCAAAAACTATCCAACTAGATCACCAGCACCAAGTAATGGTGAAAATAAATGCAAAGAAAAGGTCAATATTGAAAGTTCAAAGTGTAGATGAAAAAATCATGGAAGAAGAAGGAAGATTACATAACATCAAGTTCAAGTGAGGTCATTTCGTCCAATGGATCAGGTGATCACATCACCCCCAACTAGGAAATCATAAGGTATGTGTGGTACTGATATTTCGAAGTTATTTCATACATTAGCTCCAAGAATTTGAGTTTTGAAAAGATAATATATGCATGACTTAAGATGTAATGTATTGGTTAGAACCTGGAAGAAATCTATAGTTTTTTTAGTTTCCATATTATTGTTGAGTGATGGAATCATATTAGTAGTGGTTGATCTCACTATGGTTGCTGAGTGTAGTGAAAATAATGTATAAGCTGAGTGAGTGGAAATGCTATGATAGTGAAGTTTACAATTGTATAAGCATTAAGAATTTATTGCCAAATATCAAGGGTTGTATAGTCAATTTTTGACTCATTTGCAGTCATCATAGATTGAAGAGTGCACAAAGAGCATAAGGTGAACTGAGGAGAAATGTTCAAGTGTTTGCAAATTGGATTAAGCTACTACTCATTACCATTTATCAGATTAAAAAGGTAATTCACTAGTGTTGAGTTTTATTTTTTGAATTTTTGTAAACCCTAGTTACATAAAATGGCGTCTAGCTCTTCTAAAAATGTTAGGAAGGAAGGAAAAGAATTTTTTTATGTGCAATTAATCAGTAATAAAATTAGACAACCACACTTCCAAGCTATTCCTAAGATAACATATATGGGAGATCCATTTGGTGCGTCATCAATGATACTACCAAAGGTTTTAATGATACAAGATGTCATATGCTACTACACTAGAAAGATAGGAGATTTTGGAGACATGGAAATAAGAGATGCATACAAAAAATTATTTGATAATGGATTTTTGAGGGAATAGTATAAGAATGTTGAATGGAAAGGGTTAAATCATAGCCTAGGTTTTCCTAAAGTTTTTAAGAATAATTGGATACACATTGTCTTGAGTTGTATTCATAAAAATTTCATTTGGTTGGAGAATGGACCCATTAAGATCATTAAAAGGATCATCAATTGAGTGATAGGATATCCAACTCTAGACAGACCTAAAACTATGTGGAGTGATGCAAAGGACATAATTGAGAAATATATAGGGGTAGTATGGAATAAGATAGGGATGTCCATAAAAAAAATCTCAAATCCCCTAAATCACCTTATAGTGAGAGTGATTTCTCACAAGTTCTTTCAATCGAGAAGATTGAATAATGTATCATGCATGACTATGGATTTAAGTTACAAGATAGTGAAGAAAAACTACACTTATGACCTTGCCAAGTTACAAGTTCAATAGTTATCAAAAAAATTGGACGCCATAAGAAAGACAAAGAGTAAACAATGCAAATTTGGTTCACTACTTGTCTACATTTCTTCTATGTGCAAAACACTTTTCCAACTTTTGATCAAATAGTGTGGAAGAAAAACACATTGGTGATAGTGCCGATCGTAGATCTAGTTGAGCAACTTGGAGAAAATTTTGAAAAAATGACGACAAGCTACTTTGAAGATTTCAAGAAATCTATCAAGCAAAGACTAAGAATTCCAATGTTGCTAGTGGAGAGAAACATTATAATGATGTTTGTTTCTTAGTTGATGTTGTTGAGATAATAGGTGTTGCACACATTGCATAATGTTGTTATATTATATTATTTTATTTTATTTTATTATGTAATGTTGAACCTAGATGGATGTGCAACATGTAAAGATTCCCATGGGATTGTTGGAAATATTCAAGACTATGCTAAGTTACTGAGAGGGGAGGGGAACTTCAAAAACTTTAACAATTACAAACCTTAATTGCAATATTCCAATTACCATTTAGTTCATCATATCTGATGTAATTGCATGCATGAGAAATTGAAAATGTAAAAGCATTCATTACACTTGAACACATAGATTTGGTGACCCACAAACCTTCTAAATAGAAAGTAAAACTGGGGTGGGGGTAATACCTACAAACTTGAATACTACAACACAAAGTTGGCCAGTTAAGGCTTACATTGATCACTTCTAATGATTTACCCTGTTAGGAGAAATTAGGACTACTAGATCCACCTTGTTAGAGGTTTTACAAATATACAATGAAGTATGCACTCAACAAAGAGATTTTATGAAAGACTATTAAGTCTACCTTGTTAAAGGATTTTGACTGGTTCACTTGATAGGATGATGTAGTAGATCTCTAATTTGCAACTAAATTTGCTGAATGAGACTCCTTGAATGTACTAATCACCTTTCTGTGATGGATATGTCTCTGCTACTCCTTATGCTGATATGGCCTTTACAATTTTCTCTTCATTCACATGCATATCCTTCCTCTAATTATTCTTAGAAATGATACAACACATTACATATATATACCAATCCAAATTACATAATAATGAAGTCAATCATCATACAAGCTAACATCAATATTACAAAGTTGGCCCAAATGAAGAATCTTGGGTTCTAAAGACTGACTCAGTGAACTTCTGATACACTGCATCCACTATCATTACTTGACGTCATCATGCATTTGGTAGATGTAGAGGCTTGGTCAATACTGATCACTTTAAAGTAGTCCTAAACTCAGTCTACACTGGTGACTTGGTAAATATTGTGCAACTCGGCATAAACTGAATTACTTGTTTACCATGACTAAGCTTAGTAAACACCATCACCATACGCTCAGTTAACACTAGCTTTGCATTACATGAGCTACAAACTTGGTAGATACTATAATGCTTGGTAACCACTAATAAACTTGGTGTATATTGAAATGCTTAGTTTGAACTGCTGGACTTCTCACTAACTGAATCTGCTCGGTGACCACTGATATACTTGGAAAACACTATAAACTATATAATGAGCTCGATAGTCATAGAAAATCTGACTAAGTGTTTTATCACTAATAAAAAACTTGACTAATATGTCAACAATCTCCCCCTTTTGCATTAGTGACAAAAACACTATTAGCCAAAAACCAAATACCTTGTATTCATCACCATGTGATACTAGCTCAGTACAATATATTGTTTTTGAGATTTTTCAAAACTGATTTTTTAAGGTATACTATACATCATATTTGTAAATTCTCCTTTTCTATATACATTCTCCACCATAGCATGTTTCTCCCCCATATTAAGTGTCTCTCCATATATAGCATACTAATTTTCTCTCCCCCTTTTTGACAGTAATGCCAAAGATTTACTTAAAACTTATTTACATAGAGATTCCAAAATGAGATAAGAAACCAAAATTTACCTTGAGAATGAATACCAAGGTTTTATCCCAATTCTCCTACAGAAACTTGCATGTATGAATTGCAATTTGTACCTCTGTAGATAGTTCAATCATGTGATCTGCAATAGAGAAGTTGTTATCATGGATCAAGGTTTCTGAGTATACAATATGTTTTTGCATTGTATCCATGTTTGGAGGGATCATATTTTGAATCTCAGTCAATGTTGACCAAATCCTTGCTTCTTCTCTTAACAATTTTGCTTGCATATCTAATAAAAATTTGATCTTTTTATAATGTGTAGAGCTTGAACTAGGGTCAAGTTGCAACTATTGAGCACTGGCTTTTAGATCCTCATCAATTTTACACAATTTTCCCTTTATTTCCTTTGTAAATTTGGTAACATCACATAACTTCCCAAAAAGTGATGTCACATTAGAATAGGATGTCTCAAGATTGACCAAAATTGTTGAAAGCTTAACTTGATAAATGGAAATTTGTTGAAAGCTCAACTTTATTTCTTTTTAGTTTTTTCAATTAGCTTGTCGTGACCATCTGTGTCCTCATTGCATTTTTGGACTGTATCTGCTAATTGAAACAAAATAGGTTGAGAAGAATCAATCTCAACTCCTATTGCCTCTGCTAAAATGTTCTTGGCATCATCTATAAAATTGTATTCCTTATCTCATTCCTCTCTTAATCTTTGTTGTTTTGCCTTTTTCTAAAGAATTTTACCAAATATCTGCATTTAGTTTGGAGTAAGATTTTAGATATCCCAATTTGGGAATACTATATCTTCATCTAAATCAATATCATCCACTATCTCCTTTCCTTTTCCCAAAAATTTTGTACTTTGTTGAGTCTTAGGTTCAACTGTCCTTGTACTAAATGCCTTTGTGTTCGGAATGGAAACAATAGTAGATATGCTTGGACTTGCAATAAAGATAGATATTGAGCTCATTGATGGAATACTTATAGGAATACTTGAAGAATCCAAAATTATTGAAGTCAAAATTGTAGAATCCAAAACTAAAGTAGAAAAAATTGGAGAACTTACCATTGGTGTACTCAAAACTATAGAAGTCAAAATTGTAGAGGTGAAGACTAAAGAGCTCAACTCGGTAGCTAAAGAAGTCTATAGCTTGATAGATGAAGTGGAAGTCACTTTTTTCAATGATAAACTGAGCTAAGTTGGGGAAAAGAGTGATTGGACATTTGATGTATCTATAGTAGTCACAACCAAACTTGCTCAAGTTGTCTCCATGCTTGATATAGCTAATGGTTTGCCCTAGAGAGTGGGGAAGTGAGGCAATGACTGCCATAGCTATCTTGACTAGGTTAGTTTCCTCATCATCTTCCTTATATTCCTAAGTAGCTTCTTGCTCCTTGAATTTTTGGTAATCAACTATAACAAACTGAGTTGATTCTTCATCATCTTCTTCATCCTTGTCATCATCATGATCCTTTATTTTGACTAGATGTTTACTTGGCTTGTGAAGATGATAGATGTTTTTCTAGGTATTTGTGGAATTCCTCACAACATATTCAATGTCTTTCATTAAAATTAAGCAAGTATTGAATTTTAAATTCATCTTATCTTCATTCTCCTCTAATGACTTATTTACCTCAGCATCTATCATATTTGGTAGAAGCTTCCTTAGAGTTTGGACAACTATAACAAATTGAGTTGATTCTTCATCATCTTCTTCATCCTTGTCATCATCATCATCCTTTATTTTGACTAGATGTTTACTTGGCTTGTGAAGATGATAGATGTTTTTCTAGGTATTTGTGGAATTCCTCACAACATATTCAATGTCTTTCATTAAAATTAAGCAAGTATTGAATTTTAAAGTCATCTTATCTTCATTCTCCTCTAATGACTTATTTACCTCAGCATCTATCATATTTGGTAGAAGCTTCCTTAGAGTTTGGACATATATGACTCTGACAGCTTGCTTGGTATTTTCCCACCTTGGCCTAATTTTCTCCATCAAGGTACTAGGAATCTAGGAGGCTAACTAGTTAGGTGAGTACTTCAACATACCCATTTTCTAAGAATTTGGCTTAGGCTAGAATTCACGCAAAAACTAAGAACTCAAACACAAGCACAACAATAGACCAATAGAGAGAGTATGATCAGAATGATGATATATTCATTCAATATGCCACACCATATGCAAGTACACTAGGAGTTCCTATATATAAAGGCCTCAAGAGAACTTCTAGAATGCATAGAAGTTAGCATCATGATAATTCATTCAACTAGCCACATGTTCACCAAATATGGGTTATTCTCCATTAAGCATAGAATTAAGTGTGTTGATGTGAGGATAAGCCTACAATGGTGTATCATCCAAATCAATGGTGTAGACAATATGTGCTAAATTAGGAGTGTGAATAATTGTGTTGTCTACATGACAAGTTGACAACTCAGTGAATGATGCAAACTTCGGTGTTGTAGACACCATGTGCATAATTAGAGTTACGTAACTCATGAGAGTACATAAACTCCTTAGTGTCTCACCTAAATAAATAATAAAATAATGCAAAATAATTAAATAATGCATTAATCTAAGTAAACATAAGTAAGTGTAATAAGTAAATATTTATTTACACCATCACCCCCCTTAAGTGCAACTTAGGGTAATGCCCTTAAGCTTACGAAATCTAGGATGATATGCAAGATGGGTCCTAGCTACTAAGCCATGTTAGCTACCCATGTACATAATGATATGCAATCTCTCATAAAGTGGAGAAAGAGGGAAAACTTCATGGGGAAAACCCTCCCCCAAAAAGAGAGATGAAATGATGTATGGATGGATGGAGTAATCAAGACCCCCCATTATGACATACATATAGTATATACATAAGAGAATGATGAGAAGAGGAAGAGAGATAGGATAGGCTCCCCCCCCCCCCCCCCAAAAGAAGAATGTCAAATAGTGACTGCTCCAATGAAGAAGCTGATCCAAGACTGCAAAATGGTGTTCCTACCCTTAGGAAGAAACAATTCCAAAGGTACAAATGAGATGCTTCCACTATGTGTGGAAAGAATCCCATGGACAAATGATGTCTCTAAAATATGCTCAACTATTAAAGAACCTATCTCAAAGAACTGTCTATCTCTACAATTGATGAAGAAGCCTGCTACAACTGTTGATCATAAGTATCCACAATCACTTCAACCTGTGATAATTGATCATGTAGAGAATGAACAAGAGAGTTAGATGGAGCCCTTGTGACAATTGAAGAAGAAGTTGCTTCATCAAGAAGAAGAGGAAAATCATCAATACTATCCCCCAAATCTATTACTGAACCTATACCTAGAAGATTAGATGTACCTTGTTGTGTTGGACCTATCACTATGGCTATATATGCATGCAGACTGAACTGATGTAGTGACCTCTGGTTGCAACTATCGATAGAACCCCACGTGTTTGAATCAATTCAAGCACTATCACTGGTGTCACTATCAATTTCCACATACTATGATCTACAAGGAGGAGTAGAGGACAGATTGGGTGAACTCTTCTCAAAGTGTACATCCTTCACAAAAATTTGATGTGTCTCTAGATCCAAGAGTCTGTATGCCTTCACAAGGTCTTCATAACCAATGAAAGTACAAGGCCAAGATGACTGTGCCTTGCATCCCCTGGATAATCTATTTTCCCATGAAGGACAATCAGAGACTCTAAAGTGTGTTACAATAGGTTTTCTACCACACCATGCCTCAAAAGGATTATTGTCATCTAAGGCTAGATAAGGAGATCGATTAAGAATTTGAGTAGCACTAGAGATTGATTTGACTTCTAATGATGGATCTAGAGATTTGGCTTTGATCATGCAACTTTCCACAGACTTAAGAGTGCAGATCCTTAATGTTGCTACAACTGTCTTATGTGGACTAAATGTTGGTAGAGTCTGAAGATCAATGCCCTTGAGTCTACAAAAGCCTGTAAGTCTTCTGTTCACATACATGCTTCCATTTTCCATTTAGAGAACTTTGATGGCCTTTCTAGATTTCTATTCTATATGAGTCTTGAAGTCTAGAAACATGTCCAGTACTACATTCTTATTATGAAGAAAGTAGACCCAAGTGTATCTTAAAAATTCATCAATAAAGGTATGTATGTAGTGATCCTGGCTGAATGCAAAAGAACCTACTAATACCATGTGAACCATCTATTAAACACTTCTTGCTCTTGAAGAATTCCCTTTATGTAACTTCCCCTCTAGATGCATATCCACTGAATCTGTTGAGCATTCACCCTTAGAAAAGTTGATTTGAGGTAGACCTTTGACCATCCTATATGTGCAAAGTTGCTAAAGGTAGCAGAAGTCAAGATGACCATAATGCTCATACCATAATTGCATGTGAGAGTTTGATTATGATAACAAGGCCTTTGAAGGAGACTTGGGTAAAAAATTTGAGAAAGAGTACAACCTCTCGTTATGATTCACTTTCCCCACTACAACCAATGAGTCATTTTTAAGACTATGCACCTTTACTGAGTCTGGAAGGAACTCAACTCTATGTCCATCTCCAAATTGAGTGATTTGGTAGATTGAGAGGAGATTTGAACTTAGGTTTGGAACATAGAGAACATATTGAAACTCTCCATTTTCCATCTCCACATTTCCTTTTCCTTCAACTTCCATTTTTCTATCATTTCCCATGAAGATGTGTGGTACCTTTGATTGCTTCATTGATGAAAAATCCTCCTTTGAAGAACCCATATGATATGAGGCACCTAAGTCAAATATCCATTCCTTTGAAGAGTTTTAATTTTCTATGAGTGCTTGCTCTTTGCCCTTTGAATCTAAAGAAGACCCTTTCTCCTTGTAAGCATTAGGCAATGGAACATTATGTTTCTTCATGATGTTGGTCAACTCATCAATCTTTTTAAGATAACACTCATGCTCTTCATGACCCAATTTCTTGCTATAAGTGCACTTCTTCTTCTTCTTATTGTTGTCCCCTTTCTTGTTAGAATTTGAGGACTTGCCTTGTTGATTGGATTGTGGTGTTGTCTTTTCTACATCCTCCAATTTGTTCTTCCATTTCTTCTTCTTACCATTTCTTTGATTTGAAGACTGTCTAGCTAAATTTTGAGAACCCTTATTGTTGGCCACCAATACTTTAGACTTAGGTGATTTGAGAACCCCCATTGATTTCAACTTATTTTCTTCATCATCCAATAGCTTAGCATATTTTTCAAAGGAGACATTCTTGTAGGTAGACCCTCAGGTAGTCTTTAATGTGTTAAAAGAAGATACAAATGTGGAATATTCTAATGGCAGCTTGTTATGTATGAGATAGATAAATTTGTCATCTTTGATAGAACTCCCATAATATGTAAGATTTTTCCTTAGTTCATTCACCGTGATGATGAAATCCTATATTGAATCATATGACTTAGGATCAAAGGGAACAAGCTCATCTTCAATTTTGAAAACATCCTCTTCAGACACTTTACCATAAAGTTTTTCGAGGGTATCCCAAGCTTCCTTGGATGTAGAACACTTCTTAATTTGAAACATGATATTATCATCAACCCCCAAACATATATCACCTAGGGCTTTCCTATCCATTGCTAGCCAAGCTGAAATATCACTAGTTGATACTTTATCACCTGCTAGTTTAGGAAGAGTACCATCTACATATTGTGAAACTCCATTATGCATTAAGTGATACCACATTTTAATGGACCATGTAGCATAGTTATGAGGATTTAATTTTGGAAACTTAAAGTTTTCCATAATGTAGAAAATGAAAGAAAAGTTTAGAAAAGAGAGAACACAACACCAAGAACACCCCCCCCCCCCCCCCAAAATAGATGCTTTGGGCACTTTATCAGTAGTGCAATTACAATGGGTCACTTGCCAATTTTGGCCTTTATGGGCTTTTGATTTTGCTTGTTACAACCTCTTAATGGATTACAAATCTAGAACTTTATAATGTGCTACAATTCTAAAGCAATACAAAGCAAAGAAAGACCCTATTGTTGAAAGTGACACTTTTGGCCACACAACCCTACAATTTGATAGCAGATCTGAAAAGTAGATGAAAAATAATGCACTTTTAAAAAAATAGAACCTATTTTTGACTCCAAATGTGCCCATACAAAATGTTTGAAGTTGCAAAATGCAATATTATGCAGGTATAGTCACCAAAAAATTCAATTTTTGAACAATCCATTCTAAAAATTTTAGGAAATTCTACCCAATTTCAAAAAAAAATTACACCTAATTTGGAGTCTAGATGTCAGAGTTATGGCCTTCTGAATTTGGATTGCACAATCAAAAATCAATCTAGAGAGGGGTTGCATCAGCAAAAGAAAGGGTCAAATTTGATGGTCATGTAGCCATCATAGTAGTTGAAATTTAGCCTAGAATTATGGCCAGATGATTGTCAAATTTAGGCTTGTGAAAAGATGATGTTAGCATCCTTCTACCCTATGTTGACGTCAGCATGAAATTAGCATGACATCAACACCATTAAAAAAAGTATGGCCTACCATGTGTCATGTACATACTATATAGATTTTTGTAGATGTGGATGATGACAAGGCTGGTATGGATGTCATGTGTACTAACTGGGCAAGCTAAGTAGGATGCCAACTAGGCTATTGATAAGGTGATTAGGTGCAGACATGTGCTGTCTATGTGTCACTTATGAGGTGAATTTTTGTAGGTGACATGTGTCTGATTTGGATTTGTCACATGGTACAGTGCAGTCATTGACTTGGTCAGGCACTATGTGCTATCTATTAACATGGTGAATCAGTGTTTGTCATGTGGCCAAATATTGCAGAGTCGCCAAAGAAAATGGAACATGCCTAAAAAATCTTTATGCACCGGGAGATTCCTACGATGTCATTGAAATTTCATTTTGGTGTGGCTAGACTATTGGAAATTGTCCCACATGCATGGGGTATGGGGCCTTCGAGGTAGTTAAAAGCAATATGTCATGGGTTACAAAGAAAACAATCAATGCTGGAAGAGGCTCTCACCAAAATTGGGAGAGAGGGTTGCCAGTTTATGTGCCTCGCTAGAATTCAATGCAAAATAAGTGGGACTATTTTCTAAGGTGCTCGACCTCTGATATATTGTGCCAAATATTAATTGCATGTCCCATAGAATAAATAATAATACCCTACAAAATAATTACAAAATATTCCACCAAAATTACAAAGTCGAGCCAGGGTGTCACTACCCAGTTCGACTAAAAAAAATTCTCTACTTGTGCAACTAAAAAAATCTGAAAACACTAGTTTAGAAAATAAAATATAGAGAAGAAATAAAATGCAGATCTAAATAATAAATAATTAGATCAATTAATTGAACATACCTGAACTACAAATCGAGGCCTCTAGGTTCTGATTTGTAAAAAAAATTTGCCTCATAGTCAACTTTCACCCAACATAAGCAAATTTATAGTTGATCTTCACTGAATCGATGCTCCAAACGCAATGGTGAGGTTAGATTTGGCTCTAGACACTCCCAATTTTTTTGGATCCTCCAGATTTGGGTCAAGGTGTTGAAGCATGAATGGTCTCGAATGGCTATGTGTAGAGAATCTCCCTCAACTCTAATACCATGTAAGAATTTGGCTTAGGCCAAAACTCACCCAAGAACAAAGAACTCAAACACAAGCACAATAGTAGACTAATAGAGAGAGTATGATCAGAATGATGATATATTCATTCAATATGCCACATCGAATGCAAGTACACTAGGAGTGCCTATATATAAAGGCCTTAGGAGAACTTCTAGAATGCATAGAAGTCAGCATCATGATAAGTCATTCAACCAAGCACATGTCCACTAGATATGGGTTATCCTCTATTAAGCACAGAATTATGTGTGATGATGTGATGATAAGCCTACAATGGTGTATCATGAAAATCACTAGTGTAGAAAACATGTGCTAAATTACAAGTGTGAATAACTGTGTTGTCTACATGACAACTCAGTGAATGATGCAAACTCTAGTGTTGTAGGCACCATGTGCAGAATTAGAGTTGAGTAACTCATGAGAGTACACAAACTCCTTAGTTTCTCACCTAAATAAATAATAAAATAATACAAAATAATTAAATAATGCATTCACCTAAGTAAACTTAAGTAAGTGTAATAAGTAAATACTTATTTACACCAACACATTTTGAAAATGACCAAGTCTTCAATCTGGTTTTGCTCTACCTCAGTTCTAGTATCATATTTTAGTGCCTTAAAGTTTTTTATACCTACACCTTCTTGTAGTTCCTTCAATTTTTCCTGGAAGGTGGGTGGAGGCCTACTGAATATGACATTTTCTCCTTCTTTTGTTGCCTTCTTCCTTGACTACCTTGTAAAGACTTTAGTGGATGGCTTAGGTAGCTTGGTGATGATCACCTTGCCTTTCTTCTTCACTATTTCTTCTTCTTTCTCAGATTCCTCCTCATCCTCTACTTCTTCACTTGGCACATCCTCACCTTTTCTCTTGGTTAACATTAGAGGTGCACTTGATTTTAGTTTGGCTACCCTTCTCTTCCCTTTGTTAACTGCTTGAGGGAGCTTTATTTCTAGCTCTATTCTTGCCTTGGCTTCATCATAAGTTCCAAAATATGGTGCCTTGGGATCAACATGTTCATTGATAAGAGCTTTAATGATATCCTTGGTCTCATAAATATTCACCTCATAAACAAGAGGTTTGACCCACACCACTCTAGACCTGACTAGCTGGATATAAACCTTGTCACTATCCACTATGAAGCACACATCATCCTTGTAATCTTCAACTAACTTCTTTGGGATTCTAAACCTATTGTACATTTTCTCTATGAATGCATCGAAGTACTTTTCCATGATGATAGCATAGTTTTCGCCCATAGCTGTAATGTATTCATTTACCTAATAATGGATAGGCACATCCTTTCTCTAGACTATTGTGCCTTTATATGGGAAAAAATCTTGGACATAGAAGAATAAACAGGTCAGCAATGAACCAAATTTGCATGGGTTATTCTTTGATATCTTGATACTTTCCATATTTTTGTTGAATTGCTTCAACAATAGGTCAGCAAGGTCAAAAGCTAAGTTTTTTTCACTACTTTGTAAGCCAAGTCCATAGCTTCACATGACACATTATTAACATGACTTGAACTATATATCGTATGTGCAATGACATGAATTCCAAATTTCAATTCTGCATCTGTGCACTGCTTATATTACCTCTACCATCCCATTTGTTTAGGGTTTTCTTTTCCAGTTCTACCTAACCTAGGGTTTTCATTGCTTTGGCATTGGTAAGCATGGGAAGACTAGGGATTCGATCAATCATCTTTTTGGTAATCAAAATTGGCTATTCTAACCACAACTAACCATTATGCACCTGGCTAAGAATGAACCTAATCCATTTTATTTTAAATTCTCAGGGCATATGGGGAATATGAGTTAATCCTTTTACTTCCAAATGTTGATGCTTAGGTTTTAGGGTTATGTCAACACACAATTGGCCTAGGGCATCATCCATCTATAGAGTAATAATTTCTTGAATTATACATTTAAAATGAGGGTGAATTTTGTTAATAAGAAGTACCTTTGGAGGGATTTGAGATTGAGCTCCGCTTGGGTCTAGGGCTTTTGCAACTACTAGCGTGAGCTTGAAATCTAACACTTTCCATTCAACTCCTCAAACCAATATGTTTGACCCTTTCTTGACATTGCTACTACTTGATGCCATTTTCACTTGGTAGCTTGAGAAAATTTTAGAAGACCTATGCATGAAATATGCTCAAGACACTTGGTTGCACTAGAAATTGCTTCTTCGCAATAGCTCTGATAATCCACGATGAGAAATGAGTTCATCTTCATGCCTTTTGTTAAAAAAAATTCATTAATACTTGGTATGAAGTTAGATGAGTTGAGATCATGCTTGATAGGCTATCATCCACTATTCCACTTTGTTCACTTGGCGAAGGCTTCACAAGTTTTTAACATCTGTCTCTTTACTCCTGACTTTTCTCGGTAGAGTCCATGACCCAACCTTACTTGGTAGAGAAGGTAACATTGTGACAATTGATACTGATCTTGCTCAGTGATTCCTTTATATATAGATTTGGATCTTTGTCACCTTTTAATTGGAACTATTTTGGACGTCTTCTATGATAGGCCAATTCTAGTTATTCCTTGAGAACTTAATTAGAAGGGGTAGAGTCACCCAATTCTTGAGTGACTTGACCAACATTACTTGAACTATTGTCCTTAGTAGACTTAGGAATCCATTGTTGTCTCATCTACTTCCATATATTGTTAGATTTTGCTTTCTTTTCATCTTCAATTCTACCTATATTCATGCAATTCTTGGCAAGACAACCAAGTTCTATACAAGTGAAACATCTTTTAGTGGTATCTCTTTTCCTCATTTGATATTTAACACAATTCATGCCAATGTGTCTAAATTCTCCACAGTAATGACATCTACACTAGGTATTGTAGTCCCAACCAAATATTACTTTGACAATTTACTTTGCTGGGTTGAATGTCTTGATTTTGCAATTTGATGGCTTGTGCCCTTGTTTCTTGCATTTGTGAAACTTACCTTCAAATTTGGTTTCTCTTTTCATTCATTAGCCCTATGACCATGTTGACTACAATTGTAGCATTTTCCATTGAATTTTTCTTTCTCATTCTTCCAACATTTGTTTGATGTATGGCCTATCTTACCACAGTGATTATAAGTAGGTCTTTGATTCTTTTGGGCACCTTGTTTGGAGGATTCACCTTTTGTCTTTGTATCCAATTCCTTCTTTACCCTTTTGTCTATAGAGATTATACTCATTCAATTGATTCATGTCTACTTGGATTTCATTATCCTTTCATTAAGTTTCTTTTTAGACTTTAGATCATTCTGTAATCATTCATTGATTTGTCTTTTAGAATTTAGATCATTCCTTATTTTTTCATTTTCAAATCTTATGCTCATGATTTCCTCATTTGCATTGGAGAGTTGATCAAAAAGGTTTTCTTACTGAAGGGATTCATTTTAAATATCATTGTTCCTTTCATCCATTTCTTCTTTTATCTCGTTTCTCTATTCCAAGACTTCACATAACCTTACTAACTAAATTTCTTGTTCTCTTTTTAGTTTCCTTACTTCTTACAGTGAACCATTCTTCTCTAAGAGTTCTTTGATTGCATCATTTGCTTCATCTAAGTTACTTGAAGGGAAGAAGTCTTCAATTCTTTCTTCAATGTATTGATGATCATTCATTTAATTTACAAGTTCCTTACTTCTTCTCAAGGATTTTAAAATATGATCCTTTGCTTTCTTGATTTGGGCAATGGGCATTTCTATATCCAACTTTTCATTGGCAATAGGTTTGTCAAGTCTAAATATCTCCATAATCCTTGATCTCTGCTCAATCTGTCAAACTTTCTCCTATGAACCACAAAGCTCTGATACCAATTGTTGGAAATATTCAAGACTATGCTAAGTTACTTAGAGGGGAGGGGTGAATCAGTAACTTCAAAAACTTGAACAATTACATATCTTAATTGCAATATTTCAATTACCATTTAGTTCATCATATGTGATCTAATCACATGCATGAGAAATTGAAAACATAAAAGCATCCATAACACTTGAACACACAGATTTGGTGACTCAGAAACCTTCCAAACAGAAAGTAAAACTAGGGTGGGGATGATACCCACAAACTTCAATACCACAGCACAAAGTTGGCTAGTTAAGGCTTACATTGATTACTTCTGATGATCTACCCTATTAGGAGCAATTAGGACTGCTAGGTCCACCTTGTTAGAGGTTTTACAAACATACAATGAAGTATGCACTCGGTAAAGAGATTTTATGAAAGACTATTAAGTCTACCTTGTTAAAGGATTTTGACTATTTCACCTATTAGGATGAAGCAATAGATCTCTAATCTACAACTAAATTTTTTGAATGAGATTCCTTGAAGGTATTGATCACCTTTCTGTGATGGATATGTCTCTGCTACTCCTTATGCTAATATGGCCTTTACAATTTGCTCTTCTTTTGCTTACTTGCACAATCACATTCACATGTATATCCTTCCTCTAATTATTGTTTGAAATGATACAACACATTACATATATATACCAACCCAAAATACATAATAATGAAGTCAACCATCACACAAGTTAACACCAATATTACAAGTCGGCCCAAATGAAGAGTCTTAAGTTCTAAAGACTGACTCGGTGAAATTTTGATACACGGCATCCACTGTCATTACTTAGCATCATCATGCACTTGGTAAATGTAGAGGCTCAGTCCATACTGATCACTTTAAGGTAGTCTTGAACTCAATCTGCACCGGTGACTCAGTAGATATTGTGCAACTTGGCATAAATTGAATTACTTGTTTACCAGAATCAAACTCAGTAAACACTATCACAATAAGCTCGGTTAACATTAGCTTCACATTACATGAACTAGAAACTTGGTAGATACTGTAATGCTTGGTAACCATTGATAAACTTGATGTATATTGAAATGCTCAGTTTGAACTACTAGACTTCTCATTGATTAAATTTGCTTAGTGACCATTGATATACTTGGCAAACACTGTAAAATATACAATGAGCTTGGTAGCCATACAAAATCTGACTAAGTGTGTTGTCGCTAATAAAAAACATGACTAATATGTCAACAGAGATATACTTGATGAGTTGTATTTTATTGTGATAATATTTCATATTATTATTTAATATTGGGGAAAAGAAATAAATTTTCAATAGTAAATGTGGGGTCAATGGGTTAGGTAGTACATAGTTTATGTAATACCACTTGTTTGTTTTGTGGGACTTGCTACTATATAAGTAGCCACAAGGGTAGTTTTTGATTTCAAAAGACAAAAAAGGCAAAAGGAAAAAATTTGAGAGTGACAAGTCTTGACAAGTTAGCCAAGGGAGCATTTGTGAATGTTGGAATCATGGCATGGGATGTGTGGATTCATGCTTATTCACATGAATTGCTTGGTAGTGACTATGGATTTGAAGGCTTTCATGGTTTTATTGCAATGGTATTTTTTGTTGAATAATACATGAAGATGGATTTTTTTGGAGGTTGGGTTTCTCCCTCAATGAGGTTTTCCCAGGGTATATCTTGTGTCACAATTTTTATGGGTGTGTTGTCTATTCTCTTGCATGTGGATTTTAGTTTCTTATTTATTTACAATATATTATGATTTATATGGAAATAGTTATATTCTTTGTTGCAATTTTCCTTACAAGTGGTATTAGAGTTATGGTTTTGTTGTTGTAACCCTAGATTGAATCCATGGGAATGCATGAGAGGATAAAAGAAAGGGAAAGATATATGGAATGTTTATTGCAAATTTGGAAGTTTTTAGTTTTTTGTTATAATGGGACATTGGTAGATTCTGAGCATGTGAAATTATTAGACAAAAGGGTTTTCCAGATGTTTCATCTAAATGAGGGTTTTAGAGGGGGCTTGCAGAAATGACCTCTTTGGTAAAAACAAACCTCACCATTGGATTCGGGTCAATGTTTCCATAAATTTTGATATATAATATGCCCTAGTTTGGCCATGTTTAGAAGAAACAAAAGAGATTTTAGTTTCAGCCCGTGATGGCCATCAAATTTAATCCTATCAGAATTTTCATCACAAAAGTAAATCGCACTGAAAAATGGTAAAAAGACTAGCTTAGTAAAACAGTCATAACTTTCTCTCAAGATATTAGATTTTAGACTTCTTATAGGCATTAGAAAGATACTTCAGAGCAATACAACTTGGTGTGGGTTTGATTCTATGATTTTGACATTTTTTCATATTTTAAGAGCCTAAAAGTTAGATGTTGTTTATTTTGAGCATAAATTAGGGCATAACTTGGGCATACAGAGTTAGATTTTGGAACTTCAAGTAGTGAATGAAAAGCTCTTAGAAAGCTCTATATATTGGTTTAGATTTAGTGTAAATTTGGTATGTTTTATTTGGTGATATATTGATTTGAATAGTTTATGATATATATTGACTATGGTAACATTGTTAGCTTATGACATTGTATATTTTTGAGATTTAAGATTTGATGTCATTGTATACTCAGTTCATATTTTAGATTGGTCTCATGATGATATGGTTATTAGTGTTTTGTTTGGATATGTATGATGGCATGTTAGGTTTACAAGTTGTGTAGTGTCATAAGCAGTCTATACTTATAGGTTGCATTTATGGCTTGTTTATGGGATGTCATTACCCATTGATCTTTCATTATTGATGCATATTCAGATTGGTGGCTTGGATTTGGATTGTCTATGCCCTAAGTCATATAATTTTCTAATTTTTCTTCATGTAGAAGGGATGAGATGTTGTTACTAGGTATAATCATGGTGGAAGATTGGGGTTAACTATTTTATGCTCACAGGTTGGACATATTGAGGGTCAAATGCTCAGTTCATGGATGTACTCATGGTGCCATGGTTTTTTTTGCATGACATGATTGGATATATAGGTAAATCATTGATGTTCATTGGTTTGGATTCCTGATATGGTTATGGTGGTATATCTTCAAGGTTAAAGATCATGGTTATTTGGTTTCTTTTGAGGAGCTCATGATGTGCACGTTGATTTTTTTGATGGTTTGATGTCTTGGTTGATTCTCATGGTTATAGGATGGTTTTTTCATCACAATGTCATGGATATCTTTGATATATGATTTAGTGGGATTTTGTGATAGTGATGAGGTGATAATGCAAGATTAGTTCCTATTTTGGTTTATATCTTCTTGGGTTTGGAGATCTTGGTTTCACTTGGTACTAAAACTTTGGTTGTGTGAGTGTATACCTAGAGCATCATCATGTAGGAGATGGATTTTATAATGCCATAGGTGACTTGGTAGCATGGTTGGGTGGGAGTTTTTACTTGGCATTGATATATTTATTGAGTGTTTGTAGATGTTGGATATTTGTCTTAGATCCTACTACTACAAAAGCATCTTTAACATTTGTATGTTGCACTTGGTTATTTTCATGGTTTGTGAAGATGGTTAGATCTTGAGGACTCATGGGGTTCTTGGTTATCTTCATGGTGTATGGAGATAGTTCTTCATGGTATGTGGACATGGGTTTTCTTCATGGTGTGTGGAGATGGTTGCATCTAGTGGACTCATGGGGTTCTTGGTAAAGGTGTGGTTTATAATTTCATTTGACATGTTATCCTTGGTGTTAGGATGGTTTCATTTTTATGTCATGGCATACTCATGATATATATTTAGAGATTTTGACATGTTATGGTATGTTCATATAGAGTATGTTATCTCTTTGGTTAAGATGGTTAAATCATGTTATCATATTTATGTTCTTGAGGCCATGATTGGAACTTTGACTATAATCTTGGTTTAGTTTCTTGTTATTGAGTACATTGATCATAAGCTAGATACTTCATGATATTGCTATGTTACATTTGGAGTTGGCAGGGATTAATTATTTACATGTGCTCATGGATACTTAGAGATGATGGTGATACTAATTTCTCTTGGATTAGAAATGTGTTTATTGGGACAATTGATAGTTTTAGCAGGAAGTTTGAGGGGAATTCACCTAATAAAGACTTGAGAGGAGATTGTTCTTAGATGAGTCTTGGTTGAAGACTTGGATATCTTGATAAGCATTCTCATTCCCCACTCTTGGTCTACTCGGTGGTTTTCTACTTGAGAGGTATAGCCCATTGTTTCTCTCAAGTGCATTATGTTTATACCTGGCTTTCATGGATATGGATCTTGAGCTATGGTGCATGAGTTAGTTCTAGAGGGTTCATTTGAGAGATAGTTTAGCATTGATTATCTCCATTTTCATATGTTGTTATGTTGGTTGAGTTTAGGAGATGATTTTATATTGTGCATATTCATTGGATTAGGAATGGTTTATGAGTTTTATATTTTTGTGAGAGGAATACATCCATGATTAGTTATATGGTATTTTATGGAGGTGATAATACTTTCACAATTTACATCTAGAGGTGTGTGTAGAAGGACATGATGTAGGTTATGATTTGCATAGTTTCTCTTTGGTTTTGGTTATCTTCCTAGATTTTTAGTTTTGCTTATGTTGGATTTGAGATTGGTTAGAGATTGTGATCACTAGTTTTTGCTCATGTATGTCATGTGAGAGATGGAATGGTTATTCATTTATCTCTTTCCTCTGTTGGTCGTAGAGAGCTTGGGAGACTATTGGAGATTTGTTATGAGATTTGTTCTTGTAAATTATTGGTTTATGCATTGTGGATGTCCTTGAGACTACATGGATTCACTTCTTTGAGATGGTGTGAGTGGATTGGTTATAGATTTGAGATTATCTTTTGTAGTGGGAGCTTCTTGGTATATATCTGGCAAGTATTTCTCTTGATGCTTTTGGTTGTAGGTTATAGATTGCATATGTTGATGATGTGAGATTCACTTGGTATACCTTTAGAGGTATGGATAGCTAGATGGGTTTCGCACTTGTTATAGGTGTTATTTTAGCTATGCATATTTTGAAAACTATGGATACATGTGATTACCTTTGGATCATTTTTTTTGTGCTTAGCATTTTAGTTGGTATAGGATTTTATGATCTTTTAAAGCAATAGATTGTGTGGCTTTCTCTTTGGATGGCTTCTATGTATGTTAAGTAGTAGTGACATAATAGGAAGTGGTTTCATTAATGTTTGAGATGTTAGATACTTTGATTTTGTTGTGGGTACAAGGATGGATTTCTTCATGTACTTTGAACCATGATGGTGGATGTGCTAAGAGGGATTGTTCCTTTGTTCATTTATGTGGCTACAGATTGACCCTATGCAATGTATACAACAAGTGGGAGATTGTTGAGATAATGGGTATTGCACACATTGCATAATATTTTTATATTGTATTATTTTATTTTATTATGTAATGTTGAACCTAGATGGTCCTACAACCTGTAAAGATTACCATGAGATACGCCTGATGAATTGTATTGTAATAATGTGATAATATTTCATGTAAATACTTAATATTGGGGAAAATAATTAAATTTCCAATATTAAATGTGGGTTCAGTGGGTTTGGTAGCACATGGTTTATGTAATACCACTTGGTTATTTTGTGAGACTTGCTACAATGTAAGCATGCACAAGGGTAGTTGTTAATGTGAGAAGAAAAAAAGAGCAAAAGGGAAAGAGTTGAGTGGGACAAGGCTTAACAGGTTAGTTAAGGGAGAATTTGGCAAGGTTGGAAGCATGGCATGGGATGTGTAGATTCATGCTTGTTCATATGAATTGCTTCATAGTGGCTATTTTTAGATACAATTTTTCAATTGTGTGTTGTCTTTGATGTCACACAAATGTCATATCAGTCATCAGATAGAGTCTACCGAGCTTAGAAGGTTAGCAAGGCAAAGGATAGAGTCTATCAAGCTCAGAAGGTCAGCAAGGCAAAGAATAGAATCTACTGAGTGCAGAAGGTCAGCAAGTCAAAGGATAGAGTCTACCGAGCTCAAAAGGTTAGCAAGGAAAAAGGATAGAATCTACCAAGCCCAAGAGGTTAGTAAAGAAAACTTGCAGTATCTACCGAGTAAACAGTTCTTACCGAGCTAACTCAGTCATTAAAGGAAATGTGGCAAAAATAGTTCTTACCAAGCTCACTCAGTCATCAAAGGAAATGTGGCAAAAGTAGTTCTTACCAAGCTCTCATGAAGGAATTTAGTTCTTACCAAGTAAACTTGGTAGCCAAAGGATTTTATGGATATTGCAATGTTAACCGAGTCAAGAAGGTTAACTTAGGAAATTTCTGGAAGCACTATTTATCAAGTAGGGTCAGCTAGTAAAGGAATTCATTGTTCTATGAAATAATGTTTTTTTTTTTAGAGTAATATTTGTAGCTTACTGATGTATGGTTTATTGGTAAATGTAACGTGTAAATGAGCTGACTTGACAATCTAAATGGTATAATTAAGAGGTCAAGTTGTGAATTCTAAGTGTGTGAAGTGGAAGTGTGTGTGGAATTAATGTGATATGAAGACTGATTATTGTGAAAGCAAATTTAAAGGATGATCAGATATCATTGAGGAGTAGCAAAGCTATATTTGATCAAAGAGGATCTAATGATGCTGAACAGAGACCTGTAGTCAACAAATTTAGTTGCATCTTGTATAGGTCAATTCATTTTTGCTTTCTAACCATTGTAGCAATGATTTCATATCTCTTAACAAAGTTGGTTTAACAGCCATTTTGTAAATCCTCTAACAAGGTGACAGTTCAGTTAAATTATTCTAAAGACCTCTAGCAAGGCCACTCCTAATAGGGTGATTAAATCCTCTAACAGGGTCACACCTAATAGTGTGTATTGTAACCTTTAATAGGGTTGGCTCCTGACAGGGCTCACTTTAGAAGAGTGAAAAATTGTTGACTAGTTACTTGGTGGTTTTTCCCATATTGGGTTTCCATGTTAAATCTAGTGTCTCTTGTGTTTATTTTTGTTTTCAGTTACATGCATGTTTGCTTGAAGATAAGTAATAATTTAATTTACCAAGTTATAGCATTTTTTGTTATGTTTACTGAGTATCAGCAGTAACTGGATCTTTAAGACATCTAAGGGATCTGTGAATTAATTTTTCTAAGTAACTAATTCACCCCCCCTCTCAGTTACTCTACCTTTAATTACAACAATTGGTATCAGAGCTTTTGGTGCTTATGGGAAAAGATTTCAAGGATCTAAGTTAAAGATCAGGATGTCTTACAAAAGGGAAATTCCAAAACTTAATAGGGACAACTTCTTAGCATGGCAAGGATTGATGAGGCTTCATCTGGCTTCTATTGTTGATACAAGGCTAAAGTACCTTGATGAAAAATATGAAGAACCTTCTAGTACATTATCTATCAATGATATTTCTGAAAAGAAGACTCACAACAACATGATGATAGATATAGCATCTACTCTAAGTTATGAAAAAATTGATGACATTAAGGATTGCAAAACCCCCTTTGAAATGTGGAACAAGCTGAAAGAGATCTATGGAGGAGATGATAATGTGAGAAGAGCCAAAGCATAAAGTTTGAGAGGAAAATTTGATCAAATGAGGATGAGAGAGGATGAAAACATTGCAAAGTATCTTGAAAGAGTTAAAGCATATGTTAGTGCAATCAAAGCATCTGGAGGAGATATCAATGAGGAGACAGTTATAAGTAAAGTTCTTAGAACTCTACTTCCCATTTATGTAATTAGAGTCTCTGCAATTCAAGAAAGAAGATGTGAGGCAAATCATCAAATAAATTTAGAGGCCATAGTTGGAAGATTGACTACATTTGAGCTAGACAACTATGACAATTATGTTCCAGCTATCAAGAACATTGAATAAGCATTTGAAGCCAAGCTTTCACTCAAAGAAAAAGGGAAAAAGTTGAAGGATCCACAATCATATAGTGATGAAGAATTAGAACAAAGCTTAGATAGTGATCTTGAGGTGGTTGAAGCTCTACTAGCAAGAATATATTCAAGAGGCAAAGGGAAATACAAAGGTAAGGTTCCTCTAATCTACTTTTCTTGTGAAGAAATTGGACATATTGTAGCTAGGTGCCCAAATAATCAAAGCAAAGATGAGAAGAAAGGTCACAAGTACAAAGGCAAGAAAGACTTCAAATCATTCAAGGATAAAGGTAAGAAAACATGTTTCATGGCTAAAGATTCTAATGATTCTGATGATGAAGAAGAAAATGAAATTGTCTACATTGTTGTGAAAGATGAGTCTGATAATGATGAAGAAATGGCACTCATTTCTCATATGAGAAAAAATGATACATGGATCATAGATAGTGGTTGTTCTCATCACATGACTGGTGAGAAAACTAAGTTTGAATACTTTGAAGACTATGATGGTGGCAGTGTAAGATTTGGTAACAATGAACCTTGTTGTATAAGAAGAAAAGGAAGAATCTCACTAGCCAAGGAACTTGTATGTGATAATACATATTGGGTAGAAGGACTAAAGCATAATTTGTTGAGTGTGGCATAGCTACTCAATAATGAATTAAAAGTAGAATTTATGCATGGAAAAGAAAGATTGTTGGATGGCAAAGGAAAGTTGATTGGATCAAGCACTCAAACAAAAGGTCACTTATTTTATCTTGAACTTGGTGAATGTTCATGTTTCATTGCTCAACTTGAAGAAAGTTGGTTATGGTGTGAGAGGTTATGTCATGTTAACTTTGACAACTTGATAAAGATCAGTAAATTTAGGAAAGTAAGAGGTATTCCTAACATAAAGAAACCTAAGGTTGGTATATGCAAGAATTGTCAAAGAGGTAAAATGGGAAAGACTAGTTTTAAAAGCAAGAACTATCAGACTGAAGAAGTTCTAGAAATTCTGCATACTGATTTGTGTGGACCTATTGGAATTGAAAGTTATGCTAGTGAAAAATTCTTCATTCTGTTTGTTGATGATTATTCAAGAATGATGATTGTCATGTACCTAAGAGAGAAATCAAAAGCATTTGAAAAGTTCAAATGGTATTTGGCCAGAGTAGAAAAGGATATAGGCAAAAGACTGAAATGCTTAAGGTTTAACAGAGGTGGTGAATTCATTTCACATGAGTTCAATAACTTTTTCATTGAAAGGGGAATCAAAAGATAGGTGTCAACACCTAAAACTCCTGAACAAAATGGAATAGCAGAAAGAAGGAACATATCTATCATGGATTGTGCAAGAACCTTAATGATTGAGAAAGGAATTGCTATCAAATACTGGAAGGAAGCTATCAATACTGTAGTTCATACCTTGAACCAAGTACAACTAAAAAAGGACTCATTCAAAACACCCTATGAGTTGTGGTATGGCTACAAACCCAATGTAAGTTATCTAAAAGTATTTGGAAGCAAATGTTACATTTTGAAAGAATCTAGAAAAGGTAAATTTGATGTAAAAAGTGATGAAGGAATATTTTTGGGATACTCTTGCAAAAGAAAAGCATATAGATGTTTGAACTTATCTACTCACAAAGTCATAGAAAGTGCACATGTGAAAGTTGATGAGTTTGTAGAATGAATAGAAGAAGAAAGAAAAAAGGAACCTGAAGACTACAGAAGATTTGTTTACATGGAACCTGATACAATACGAAGTATGCCTATTAATCAGGAATCCTCAACTCTAGAGTCTTCATTAATCGAGTCACAAGAAGTTCAAACCGAGTTAGTACCTACCGAGCTGCAAGAATTTGAGTTGCAAACAGAAGCTATTGAGTTAGCATCTACCAAGCCCAAGCAACCAAAATCAAAACCAAAAGTTGAGATACAGAAGGACAACAATGCAAGTCATTCAAAAGGCAAGGAGCCCATGTTATCCAAGTATGTCAAAAAGCATCATGCACCAGATCAGATCATTGGAGATAAATCAGAAGGAACAATGACAAGAAGTAAGTTGAAAGGCACTTGTTTACTTGCTGATTTTGAACCTAGAAATGTCAAAGATGCACTAGACAATGAAAGTTGGATTGAAGCTATGAATCAAGAGATAGAACAGATAGAGAAAAAAAAAACATGGACTCTTGTACCTAGACCCAAAGACAAAAATGTGATTGGAACAAAGTGGGTATTTAGAAACAAACTAAATGAAGATGGTAAGGTATCAAGGAACAAAGCCATACTGGTATGCAAAGGATACTCTCCAGAAGAAGGTGTAGACTATGGAGAAATTTTTGCTCCTATTACAAGATTGGAAGTGTCAGAACCTTACTTGCATATGCTGCATTCAAAGGATTCAAAGTTTAGATCAAATGAATCTCAAGTCAACATTTCTCAATAGCATATTGGATGAAGAGGTTTACATTGAATAGCCTGAAGGTTTTTTTGATCTAGACAAGAAGGACATGGTCTACAAATTGCATAAAGCATTATATGGTCTAAAGAAAGCCCCTAGAGCATGGTATGAAAGATTGCATAACTATCTTATTCAAATTGGTTTTCAAAGAACTAATGACAATAGTAGTTTGTACATGAAGGAAGGTCCAGATAATAAGATTTTTTTGGCAGAAATATTTGTAGATGATACTTTGTTCATAGGAAATGATGATCTTTGCAATGAATTTTTAGAACAAATGAACAAGGAATTTGAAATGTCAATGTTTGGTGAAGTCAAATTCTTTGTTGCTCTTCAAATTCAACAAAATAAGAATGGCATCTACATCACTCAATCTAAATACATCAAGGAGATACTAAAAAAGTTTGATATAGAAGACTACAAACTAGTTGGGACTCCTATGTGTACTGGATTAAAACTTATCAAGGGTGATGAATCAAAAGAAGTAGATCAGACATTGTATATATCTATGATTGGAAAGTTGCAATATGTAGTGCACACAAGACCAAACATTGCCCTTGCAATAGGAATTGTAGCAAGATTCTCAGCAAAACCAAAAGAAAATCACATGATGGAAATCAAAAGGATCGTGAGATACTTAAAAGGAACTGAAGAATATGGATTATGGTATAAACTTGGGGAAATTTTGGATTTAAAGGTGTTCACTGATGCAGATTGGGCAAGAAATATTGATGACAAAAAGAGCACAAGTGGAGGAGCTTTCTTTCTTGGAAAAAGGTTGGTTTCTTGGACAAGCAAAAAGAATAATTGTACATCTCAATCCACAGCAAAGGCTGAATATGTTGTAACAGTAGTAAATTGCTCAAACATTGTGTGGTTCAAACAATTATTAGAAGGTATAAAGAAAGAAATCAAAGAACCTGTTGTTATGTTTTGTGATAAAACAAGTGCAATTAACATCTCCAAGAATCCAGTGATGCATTCAAAAACCAAGCATATTGCCATAAAGTATCACTTTGTTAGAGAATTGGTGCAAGAAAAGGAAATAAGATTGGAATATGTCCATACAAAGGAACAAATTGCTGACATATTCAAAAAGATTTTACCTAAGGATGCATTCTTGTATCTAAGAGGTAAGTTAGGGGTCATTCCCCTATCTGAAGCTCACTATAATATAGTTCTATTGATGCATCAATAGAAATAGAATTGAAGATCTATCAGTTGATGTAGCAAACCAATGAAGACATTGCATATGAATCAGTACATTAGATACAATGCTATTTAGTTGTTTTGAGTTGTCTTTGGCATGTGTTGTCAAAGAGGGAGAATATATTGTCATATCTTTCTAAAATTTGCAAAATAATAAGAGTTTATTATGAAAGAGGGAGTTTGCTATATTTGAAGAAGAAAGTGAAGTATTCTGTCAATAAAAAACTTGTTTTCAAATTTCATTCTACTATGACATGTTGTGTTGCCATCAATGTCAAAGAGGGAGATTGTTGGATACAATTATTCAATTGTGTGTTGTCTTTGATGTCACACAAATCTCATATTAGTCATTAGATAGAGTCTATCGAGCTCAGAAGGTCAACAAGGCAAAGGACAAAGTCTACCAAGCTCAAAAGGTCAACAAGGCAAAGGATAGAGTCTATTGAGTGCAAAAGGTTAGCAAGGCAAATGATAGATTCTATCGAGCTCAGAAGGTTAGTAAGGAAAATGGACAGAATCTACCAAGTGCAAGAGGTTAGTAAAAAAAACTTGCAGTATCTACCGAGTAAACAGTTCTTACCGAGCTAACTCGATCATCAAAGGAAATGTGGCAGAAATAGTTCTTACTGAGCTCACTCAGTCATCAAAGGAAATGTGGCAGAAGCAGTTCTTACTGAGCTCTCATGAAGGAATTTAGTTCTTACCAAGTAAACTCAGCAACCAATAGATTTTACAGATATTGCAACATTAATCGAGTCAAGAAGGTTAACTTAAGAAATATTTGGAAGCAGTATTTTTTGAGTAGGGTCAGCTAGTAAAGCATTTCATTATTTTATGAAATAATGTTTATTTATTTAGAGTAATATTTGTAGCCGACTGATGTATGGTTTATTGGTAAATGTAACATGTAAATGGGCTGACTTGACAATCTGAATGGTATAATTAAGAGGCCAAGTTGCAAATTCTAAGTGTGTGAAGTGGAAGTGTGCATGGAATTAATGTTATATGAAGACTGATTATTGTGAAAGTGAATTTAAAGGATGATCAAAGATCATTGAGGAGAAGCAAAGCTATATTTGATCAAAGAGGATCTAATGATGCTGAATAGAGACCTGTAGTCAGAAAATTTAGTTGCATCTTATTCAAGTCAATTCATTGTTGCTTTCTAACCATTGTAGCAGTGATTTCAAATCTCTTAACAAAGTTGGTTTAACAGCCATTTTGTAAATCCTCTAACAAGGTGATAGTTCAATTGAATTATTCTAAAGACCTCTAGTGAGGCCACTCCTAATAGGGTGATTAAATCCTTTAACAAGGTCACACCTAACAGTGTGTATTGTAACCTTTAACAAGGTTGGCTCCTAATAGGGCTCACTTCAGAAGAGTGGAAAATTGGTGACTAGTTACTTGGTGGTTTTTCCCATATTGGGTTTCCACGTTAAATCTAGTGTCTCTTGTGTTCATTTTTGTTTTCAGTTACATGCATGTTTTCTTGAAGATAAGTAACAGTTTAATTTACCAAGTTACAACATTTTTTGTTATGTTTACCAGTAACTGGATCTTTAAGACATCTAAGGGATCTGTGAATTAATTTTTGTAAGTAACTGATTCACCCCCCCCCCCCCCCTCTCAGTTACTCTACCTTTAATTCCAACAGCTATGGCTTTGAAGGCTTCCATGACTGTATTGCAATGGTATTTTTTATTGAATAATAGATGAAGATGAATTCTTTTGGAGGCTGGGTTTTTCCCTTAATGAGGGTTTCCTAGGTTATATCTTGTGTCACAATTTTTATGGCTATGTTGTCTATTCTCTTGCATGTGAATTTTAATTGCTTATTTATTTCAGATCTATTATGGGTTATGTGGAAATAGTTATGGTCTTTATTGCAAGTTTCCTTATAGATGTTGATTTTACATATGTGTAGGTTGTCATACCTAGGGTCAGATGGCTCAAGCCTCTGCCTTATGAAATCAATTTGGATGAGGCATCTGCAACCATCACAACACTATTGGAAGAGGACATAGACATGAGTTCCACCTCATTTGGCAATTATGAGGAAGCCAAGTCAAGAATAATAATAGACTTGAAAACAGCTACTGCTCTTAGGAAGAAGAACAAATTAGTGAAAATTTTGATGGAGAGAGTTGACGAAGATGAAGAAGAGGAAGAATAGGGCCAAGCCCCACTGGCACTCACACAAGGTCAAGGTGAAGGCCAGGCAACAAATGTAGAAGGTGTTGAGGAAGAAGAAGTTGAGGAAGCACCCAAACTTGAGAAGAAGAAGAGGAAGGAAAAAGAGTCTGTAGTAGAAAAGCCAAAGAAATATGTGAAACCTACAAAACAAAATCCAGAAGTACCTATTGCTAGGTCAAGCATAAGGGTAACTACTAAACAAGAAAAAGAAGTTGGAATACCTAAGGATAAAAGGATTGTTTCTACTGAAAAGTAGAGTCAATCAAAAAAGAAAAAGAGAAGAAAGTATGTTGCTTTAGCCAAGTTAGATGAGGAGAAGAAAGATTTAGATGACATGAGTCAATTTTAGGTGGCAAGTCGCAGTCCCTCCTCTAGCTTAGATAATTTGTATAATAATATTAGGCATAATGTTCACTTGTCAGGATTTACACATGTTAAATTTGATAAGTTAGGAAAGTTAGATATGAATAAGGTGGAGGAATATATATATGAGATGATGGCCACATTAAACCACACCTATTGAGATTACTAACTCATTACCCAAAATTTTATATGAAAGAGTTGAGAAAAAATTGCAATTCAATTTAAAAACTGAAAGATGGATCAGGGAGACCACTCTAGTCCAAGATATGCCTGAATTGCCAAAGAAAATGATAGATGAGGCTATGGAGTTGCACAAAGGTAAATTTACTTCAAAATATAGAGCATTCAATATCTTGATGAAGAATATAGAGGATGTCATAACTAAGAGTAAATATATATTGAGATCTATTTACAAGTTACCCATTCCTTCTATAATAGAGAAAGATGAGAAAGAAATGCAAAATCCTAGGAAAGATGAATAAAAGGTAGTAGAGACTACAAAAGATGCATCAATCAAGGATGTTTATGTGTAAGGCACTAAGGAAATAGTAGGAGAAGAGGCCAAAATTAAGGATGAGCATCAAGATGATCAAAGTGTACCTAAGATACAAGTGTCGAGTGCCAATCCTCAACATGTAAACCATGTAAGTCATCAGGACTTAGTAAAAATTAAGGATATTTTTGACAATTATACTCAGAACATCAATCCCTTGACAGATGATGATTTGAATAAGACTTTGAAGGATTCCACCATGGAAGCTAAATTATGCTCAAATCCTATATTTGTGAGAATAGAAGAAATTGAAAAGGTGGAAATGGCATTAGCCTAGGAAAAGAAAATTGACACATCACTATGTCCAAGAGGTAAAAGCTATAGAAGAAAAAGGAGCAAGCATTGAATAGCAAGGTTTTATTACAAAACAAGTTATATTACCTCTAGTGTCATTCATTTCACATAAGCAAGCCTTAATTATAGTTGACAAGGATGCAACTAAAGTAAAACTAGGTCAAGAAGCAAGTCCTACACCTACATCACAAACACAAGTTGAAATGTAGGAAGAGCAAGTTAGATTGACAAGTTTGAATAATTGAAGGTGACTAATACTATAGAGGAACAAGTCACCATATAGACTTTGGTCACTCTACCAGTTTTTGTTACTCCTACCAATAGTCAATTTATTCAGAGGTTGAGCACTCATACCACCCCATTACAAATATCAAGGCCAAGTACAAATACATCTAGGAGATCAAAAGATATATCTTATAGAGATGTAATTTTTGATGAGATGATTGAACGTCCAAAGTTTGATCTTACAAAAATCACCATTGAGAAAATGAACATTCTATAGGAAGATCTACACAGTAAGAAACAAAAAGAGTTGCTAAGAAGGGAGCACAAGCAAAAGCAAGTTCCTCATGAAATAAAAGACATGTTTCTTGATGCTTTTAGCCTCCTAGCCTCTAATGAAGAGAAACCTATTCTTGAGCAACTAGTAAATATGGTTAAGAAGATCAATGATGATGACCTAGATGCAAAAACCAAACTATTGGAATGGTCTGAAAGAAAGTTCCACTCTAAAGCTCTTGAAAAGATTTCTATGCTATTACACTAAGATAGGTTGACTTAGTAACCAAAATGGAGGATGTGGAAAATTTCTTGGAGAATATGTTTTCTCTATACACAAAGCTTTGTGATATGAGTTTATTCATACAAGAAGTATAGACGGCTATTGACTAGCTACAAGAAGATCTATAGTCCACCGGTACAAAATTGAAACTATCTCTTGATCAAAGCCAGACTCATTTTTAGAGGCTGCTATCTACTCAAGGTAAGCTAGCCACATTACATTCACAAGATGCCAACATAAGGGCTACCTTTATCAGTATTTGATCCATGTTGACCCCAAAAATAGAAGTATTACATAAGGAACTAGACTTCACTAAAATATTGATGAATAAAGATAATCAACTTTCAATACATGATAGCCTAGTTGACCTTGCTACCTAGCTAGATGTTCAATACCATTCTCTAGAGGTAGCATGCAATAACTCGGATGCAATATCAAAAATAATCATGGAGGTCCACAAAATTTTTATGGACAAACACACTATCAGTATACCACCCAACTAACATAAGTGTCAAAAAAGGGGGATTATAAGGTTTTTGCAGATTGACAAATGCATAGTACATTTTTGGGTTGGGGGGGGGGGGGGGGGGGCATGTCAAAAGATCACACGCTTACTCAATAGGAGTACAAAATTCAGTTATAGATAGGAAATACCAACTTAGGGGGGGTTATAAAATTTTGGTGCAATAAGGTATGATAGTTATGTCATCAGTTTTGAAAATTTTCTAATTTTGTATAAGAGCCAAGTAATGTATACAGATTATTTGAGTTATGCACATAAGTTAGGTTGTATATGCATGACAAAGTCTTTTTTCCACTCATGTCAAAGGGGGATATTTTTTATCTAATTTTAATTTTGACAAGGTGGTTATAAAACACTTAAATCATTACTTAATAGAACACAATATGGGCCAAGTAAGTTGTAATGCCCCACCCGAAGATCCTTGGAACAAGGATTTAATTCAAGCCAAGATATTTTTTTTAAACAAGTATGAGTGCACATGACAACATCATACATAGATCACAAAGATCACAATGGAAGACTTAATCGACAATCCCGACAACCAATGAATCTCCAAACACCACTACCAAACTGACATGCACAAACACAAGAAAAAAACCAAAGATGATGTCAAAACACCAAATCTCTTATCTACCAAACTATGGAACTACAAGAAATCATAAAGGGTACTCAAAAGTCCAAGTTGCATTCCTCGAAGAATAGTGGAGAGGCCACCTATTTTTCATGCAAGAGAATAACAACTAATAGTCACATACAAGGAAGTATGTCTTCATGCGAGAAAGTACACTGAGCCACACGAGGAAACACCATCTTGTATGAGGACACTCAAAGAATAGTGGAGAGGCCCCCTATTTTTCATGCGAGAGAATAACAACTAATAGTCTCACACGAGGAAGTATGTCTTCATGCGAGAAAGTACACTGAGCCATGCGAGGAAACACCATCTTGTATGAGGACACACTTGGCTCAGCAGCCAAAACACCCAAACTGGTGTGGGGTTTCTTGCAAGGATTTACTAAAGCTATGCAAGGAAACCCAGCACACCATGTGAATATTTTCATTCTTGCATGAGAAAGTACAATTTCGTGCGAGGATGCAAATCGGCAAGACAGAAAACATAAAGGTAAAAGGATAGGAAATCAATTACCTCCACATCGGGGAGTACCAGATCCACATAAATTGAGGAACGAACACATGAGTGCATAAAATAGCAAGATGCTATGAGACAAGGAAGAGGAACATTTATCCATCCCAACCATAGCAATAAAAGAACATAATGAAAGTGACATCACAATGTATAGAAAACAACAATGCAAGAGCAAAATATCCAAACTAAGTACGTGATTTCTCCCAACCATCAATAGCATCATAATAATATCATGAATCCTAGCCATCCCCCATGCGTAACATCCCAAACACCAATTAGATCATCAATGCTATTGTAATAGGGACGTCACTACTAAAACATGCTACAACATAAGCATAAGGAAATCTAACATGCTAGTAGTAAAGCATATGATAATCCAACAAGTAGATAACATCACCTATCACATGTTAATCATTATAATAAGGAAATTCAATAGTAACTATCATCATCTAAGCATGATATACAAGCATTCCAATGAAAACATAAATCACAAGAAATCATACTCTGGAACCCGAAGTATTAAGTGAAAACATCTAGCAACAATCGCAATAGGACAAAAGACTATCTTTGTACATTGATCCCTAGTGATGGTAGAGGTAGCTACACCTCCAAACCACATGACACCCATAGGTCCACATGCACCATGCTAATGGAGATAATGATCCAACCACAAACATACATAAAGCACAACATCCATGGCTAACACTCACGCTAGACAGTATGATGACTATAACCAAGAAGCTAAGACAATGCAAGTGGTACAGGTCCTAGTCAAATACTCATAAGGGTACTAAGTAGGGGCTGACATCATGGAGAAATTCTTGGCATCGACAAGCCCAAGCTTGGATTGTGCATTTCAACTCCTCAACAGAGGGTCGTGCACACACATTTATTATCTTAAGTTTTATTACCAATCACATTTTCTTTAGTTATCACTTAGTTAAAACTTCCTCTACCAATCCTATGGGACAAGGTAACCAAGATGTGAGATAGAAGCCTACTCCATATGCTACTCTACCCTACCCATGCTCATCCTATGACAAGTGCTTATGGGTATTCATACTCCCATCCCAACCCTAATGATCATAACTTTTGAAAGTACCACGGAGGGTCGAGACCTGCAAGTCCTTTGGCAAAGATATGTGCATGTACTCATGTTTGGTACACCACTATTATGAAGATCATAACACAAGGACTAAATGAGATCACAATGCAAAACAACACTCAACCAAAAATAACTCAGGTCGACAGATTCTCTACGAATCCCCAAAGAATAATAAACCATAGATCAAGAAATCACTCGACCAGCCTCAATCCAAGAGTATGGATTCTACATGAATCCTAATGATGCAACAAGACTAAACATCATGAACTCACTCAACTAGCCTCAATCTAGGAATATGGATTCTACACAAATCCTAGTGTCTACCAAATAAGAATAAAGGTCTAAAGGCAACCATAGCACCAAGTATAAAATCACTCAACCGAACACAAAGTGGGGAGTACAGGTGCGACATGCATCCAATTGCAACATAAAAGTGCATTAGTGATCTGACTGATACCCAAACAAATCATCCAGGTCCATGACCCACATTGTGCCAAGAAAACTTGAGAAAATAGGGTGGTACGCAAAATGAGGTATAAACTCCAAAATTTTGGAAAACTTCAAAATTAAAATTCATTTGGCGTTTGGGTACAAAAACCCCCAAAAATCTAAAAATAATCAATTTTGGATGCTGTTTACAAAAATGGCCAGCATAACGATGCAAAACCCTAAACCCTCAACCTAAAAAATAGAGAAATGCTCATACTTGCCCAATTGGGTAGAGCTAGCATACAAAAATGGAGGGGAACACTAGTTCTCAGCCTCCAAACAAATAGCTACAAAAACCAAAAGTTGAAATAGAGCATAAACAATAAAATGGGAAAGCCCTACCTTATAGCCAAAAGGGAAAAATAGGAATCTAAACCATAAAATAATTAGCTTGCAGAAGTAGTTGAAAATTACAGCAATCCAACATTTCCTCAAGTTTGATCCAATGAGCCCAATCTTGTGACAATCCCATGCTCGTAGCTTCCATAATGAACAAAAGATTAAATCCTCATCAAGAGGATTTTGGATTTAACTCTCAAACTTTCTAATTCAAAAGTGAGAAGTGAGGAATTAAATTCCTTTTTGGATACTTATTCACTTTTTGAGTGAATAATCAATTAGGGAAAATAACTAGCCAACTTAGTTAAAACCTGAATCAGTCCAAATGAAAATAGGCTATTCCTAGTAATAGGAATTAATCTATGGAAAAGCTACAAGAAATTAAAATAAATAAATTAAAATCTTGAAAACCCAAAAACATAGAAATTTCCTTAACAACTTTTGCGACAATGCAAACCTTTAAATGCATAGACACGCTTACTGGTCTAATCACATAATGCAAATGAGTTCAGATTTAATAATCACTGAAGGGATTAATAAAAAAATTAAAATAAGAATACATCGACCATACAGGGATGACATTGGTAAAATATGAACAGATGAATCACTAACTCCATGTGCCACTGCCAGGGATATAAATCCTACACAGTAAACATCATAATCAAGTGCAATTGCATATAATAACATAGTCGAAGCAATAAATGCATTAAATCACCTAATTTAGCCATTTATTTAATTATATCAAAATAATATATTTACATCACTCATAACAACATAGGAATGAAGTAAATAACCATAGCATTAAATCCATCACATAACAAAATCAATGATATATCTAAACACCAGATAACCAAATATAATCATAAAACACATTGTCATCTCAAAATGGCATCATCATGAAATATGATCGATTGAACAACATAGTAATCTAACATCTATGATACTGAAATAAAGGTATAACATTTGACCCTCATGTCATCTCAAATGTAAACATGAGTAACAAGTATCTCTCGGATCAAAATATAACAAGGTAAATATCCACAACACATAACCAATGAATCCAACATGGACAATCCATTTCTAATTATTTAAGCATTTAATAATGGTAGTTTACACAACATGAAAATGCACTTAAAATACATAAGTGAACACAATCATAAACATGACTAACCACTGCTACAGGAACCTAGTCTAGTGTATCATGGTAATAGCAAAGAGTGCAACCTCTACACATATCTCAAGGTAATTATGAAACAACCTCATGATACCACATCGATCTTGGTAACCATTGGCACAACCTCAATGAACTATAAATCACATCATAATCTCATAAATCAGTCCAAGCATAACCAAAGCAACAAATATAGAAACATAAATCCAATCACCTCAATGGTGTAGACCACTCATGGTCACAATCATGATCCTTTCTCAAGGAGAGATCAACAAAGTTGCATCCATCATGATGACATATAGAAGTCAAATGGAAGAGGCACTACATAAGTAATGTATGATGAGAAACATACATAGTGAATGTTGAGCACTAGTATCTACCGAGCAGATGGTATGTGCTAAGTTGTTCAAGTGTCAAGCAAGTCATACATGTTTAATGATTTAGATGTTGAGTAAAATAGTGGATGCTAAGTCATTCAGGAGCCAATTTATAACATGAAGGATATAGTGGATGTTGAGCATTAGAGCTTTCCAGTGTCAAATAAATAGATTTTGGCATAGTTGTTTGTAATGGCACAAAGTCCTATGTAAACTATTTTTGAGCCAAATTAAGGATTTTTTTATGATTTTAGAAGGTATAGAAGAAGGTATATTGACAATCCCTATGCAATAAATGCAACCAATCAGAATAAGGGATGTAGTAAGTGGCAAAATGGATGAATCACAATTATTGATTCCTACCTAACCCTAGCTCACCTAATTCTTCTTTAGGATGTTAAACCCTAAAGAGTTTGTATGTGAGGATGAGAAGAGAAGGGAAAATGCTAAGTGTAGAGAGAGAGCATCCATGGTGACTATCAAGTTTATGGTAGAGATATGAATTGTTAAATCACTTAGAGAGAATAGCATAGATAAGTTAAAGGATAGAGGAGACATATCTGATAGGTAGGATCAAGGATATACTTGGAAAGAGAAGATCTAATATCTAGTAGAGAGGTGCTAACTGAAGGATCAATGCTTTAACATTCTAATAGGTGAATCAATGAATATCTCCCAACACAGTAATCCTAGTAGGCTTGTGTAAATCTCTTAACTGAGTATTTGTTTTATTGCAAGTTTAAGTCCTCTAACAAGGCACACTTTTAGCAGGGTGTTGAAATCCTTTAATAGCTAAGATTTAAAATTCTTTGTCTTTAATAGGGAATATCTTTCATAGGGTAGATCATATTTTATGATCAAACATTTGTAACCTTAATTGGATACACTTTAAAAATGTAGTAGTGAAGATTTGTCGGTGTCATCCCCACCCTAGTTTTGTTACAAATTATCGTTTTTGTTGCACCAAAAGATTGACCTATTAATGCCCGATACAACCAATAGTCTTAAAGAACCATAAGAGGCACACAAGAGGCAATTAATCCATGTCACAAATCCTATGAGGGACGTTGGCCTATTGCCAACAAGTTCTACCTTCTCATTGGAGGGTTTTTGGGTAACAAACTTATTGTGCTATGTGTTATTTTTTTCATGCTATGATGAACATGTGTAGCTAGCTATTTCAATTTACATGCTAAATTGTGAGGTGGATGTGTGGTCAATGTTTTATGTTTAAAGTTTTGAAGTACTGATTCATCTGCTCCCCCCTCCAAAGTTTACTTTATTATTGTTAATTCCAACAAAGCATTCACATAATTATTAGAGATATTTATTGTAGAAACCATGTAAAGGGAAAAACCATTATTGACCATTCCCCCCTCCCCCTTTGTTTTCCAAATATTTCCAAATCTTATGAAAACTAGGGTGGAAGCCTTGGTTCACATCATTTTGACCATTCATTTATTGCCATGTAAGATGCTAGGGATATGTAAAACTTTGACTTCCCCCTCATATATCCCTAAATATTTTATTTCAAATGATATATCCTTAAGAACATCCAAGTTGCAACCATGCAACTACCTTTCATCGCCCTATTACTGTGATTTATCCCTTAACCATCAATTGGACTATGAAGGTATGACAGTTAAGTCCATAGTCAGTGCGGCTTTGCAACATTTCATGCTACCATCTAGTTTTAGTTGTGATGGAGTGATTAACCTTTAGTCACATCATCATAAGGGCATAAATAGTTCATCGAATGAGGGATGACCAATTCAACTGATATGCACTCCATCAAATATTCTTAGGCAGTTTCAAGCTACAACCATGTGAAGATTAACTCCAGCATTCTAATTTACATGTTCTCATAGGGTCACAGAGGTTCAAGTCTAATCTAGAGTTAAGTTATCAATGCTATGATTACCTTGACCACTCATTTGTAGGGTTAACTTTTCAGTTAACAACTTAAATGGTGATGTTGCAATCTTCCCTTTTTTACATAGTCATAGAAGGTTAGGCTTAACTCATGGTCAGGGTAGCGAAGTGGCAATCCTCCTATTGGTAGCATGGCAGGGAGTTAAATGTGAACCTAAGCTAAGGTTGGGACTAGGTGATGGTGGTCAAGTCTGATAGCTTCACATGTTCCCAAGTAAGATAAATGTTAAGGTCCTAACCATAGTGATATTGTGAAGGGTCAATTTCATGCTAATTACATGGTCAAGTCATTCCTCCTAACTGTAACATCTTATGCTACGACCCAGCAAAGAAGCTATTTTTTCTATTGTTCACCAAGTCATGGCAGTTAAGTGTCTAGATGATTTTTTTACTACAACTAAGTGGAGCTATCAGCATGGCCTTAGTGGAATAGTTGTCTAAGTGGAAAGGATGCTTCAAAGTTTTTTGTTCTCACGGTCGGGGCCTTAAAGACTGAAGGGTTTGAGATAGCCATGACTAGGTGAAAGTAACTAGGAACATTGAAGGCAATTCTTGTTCACCTCATCATAGGTTTTAAATGCTAAGACATAATGGAATATGAAGTAGCAATCATGTTAGTCACTGGGTTATCATAGTTAAGAGAATAAGGTAGAAACAAGTTGTGATACAACAATTAGGCAACAACATGAAGGCATTACAGTTTCACAAGGACATGTAGCTAATGAAGGAAATAAGTTGTGAAGTTTTCAACAAGGGTAGTCAGTGGTCAATAAGAAAATAGAAGGCTGGGTGAGGTGGTGAAATATTTCAGGGCCATTGGGGCACATGGCAAAGTTGATGGTTGACTCCAATTGATCGACGACATGGCTAACTTGGCATGCTAAGAACAAAGAGAAACATCTCTTTAATGGAAAATCAATCTCTTTGATTGACTAAAACTATCCTTTTTGGTGCTCTCCATACTTATTCAATGTAGTTTTCTTCCTCTCATAGCTTTCCTATCAATCTACCCAACTAGAATGATAATGGTCCCTACTTTTGTCTCTTCAGGGCTAGATTTAAATGTAAAAGATTTGATTCCTATATATGGATGTGCATCTAATTATGATCTTCTTTGACCAATAGCTATTTCTCTCCTCTACATTTCAACTCCACCCAATTGGGGTTTAAACCCAATTTAGTATCAAAGTTATGCCTAAACTCTATGAAAGGTAGTTGTAAATATTTGCAAAAGGTTCTTCTCTATTCTTTTCTAGTTCATGATAGTAGCCTTATGCTCTATTCTTTGTAACCTTTTTGCCTTGAAAGAATAGAAATTTCAGTTTACCTCTTCTTACATTTAGCTATATGTGCATATTTCTTGCCTTACATTGAATGCCTTCTTCTTGTCTTTCCAGTTTGCATGTTGTGTCAATTGTCTCATGAATGCTACATCATGAAAGTTATTTTCCTTGTATCAAATCATTAGTTTTGACCTATGTGTAGATTTTGAGAGACAAATAGAACTAAGAGTTTTTCATTTGGGCTTTGTATTCATGTTTTTTGCATTGCTAGATAGAGTTGTAATTGTAGTTTCAATCCTAGTGCATCAGCCCCTTTAGATTAGATTAGGTAATTTTCTTTCTTTTATATCCTTCTCCCTTTTCCTTCAAAGTGTAGTTAGGTGCATTCTAATTGTAAGGAAGTCAACCTTCTTCAGAGATTTGACCTCAGAGAGAAAGTTCCACACTTGGAGGTCATTTCCATATTACACAAGGTCACTTGAGACCATACCTCAAGCAAGGGTGAAAACTTTTCTATCAACAGTTTTTTGCATGCCCAGTGGAACAATCAGTTTCAACTACTCAAGTTTGCTGGAAGCCATTTTCAAGTTCATTCATTGAGAATTTGGGTGTCTCCTTTGGAGATATTTATCTAAGACCATGGAAACTCTATGTATTTATCTAGTTTCATACAGACACAATGTTGGTATGTAAAGATCATTCTTGATCTTTTTGTGACTTGAAGTTTATATAAAAATGTAGTTTTATGAAGTTTTTACCATGGACCCATTTCATAAAAACCCTCCCCCCCCCCCCCCCCCACCACCACCCCATATCATAAAAATGCTACTCCCCATCCCTCTTTTTATCAATATTAGTATTAGCCATAACCTAGTTATGGCCAGCATACTCAATATGCATATTCTTCTCCCACCCTTATTATTCCTCCCCCCCCCCCCATATCATAAAAATGCTACTCCCCATCCCTCTTTTTATCAATATCAGTATTAGCCATAACCTAGTTATGGCCAGCATACTCAATATGCATATTCTTCTCCCACCCTTGTTCTTCCAGCCCTAACATCTCCATATAAAGAACTTAAAGATATGATGTTGGAATTCTAAAAGAATATGGATGCCAAGTTTCATGAGTGGAGTGAGTAGTTGTAGGCTTTCAAAAGGTAGGTGAATGAAAATTATAAGTGGATGTTGGCCTTGGATAGGTAGCTTGATGAGATACGGAGGCAACAAGAATTTGATTTGCAATAGAAAATGGAGGTCCAACAAGGGAAATATGAAAAAGACTATTCTTATCAAGCCTCTCCTCAACAACCAGAGCTAGATTGTCATGCTCTCCTTCACTCTCAAGAGTGTAAAGTAAGAGTAACCTAGTTTGAGGAGAATCTTGCAAGAAGTTTGGCAGAAAATTGGGAGGAGTCGAGGCTCAAGCTTTCTCAAATGCAAGTTGTTGAAGCACAAGAGCCACCAAGGAGAAAATTTTCTTACTTCATGCATAACGACCCTCCTATTCTAAAAAATAACACACAAGAGCCAAAGACCCACTCACAAGCAACATTTCCAAATGCATCTGAACAAGAGCCACCCAAACACAAGTTTTTTAGCTTTAGAAGACCTCCCTAGGTTTCCATTCCTTGCTACAATGATCAAGAGCCTGTGCTGCCTCAATTGGATGTTGAGGAGCTACATCAAGAGATAGAGGAGGATGAGGTGGTTCCTACCCTTGAAAAACTAAAGGTAGTTGATCAAGCTTCAAATGGGGAAGAAAGATCAAACCAACTGCAAGGAGAATAAGAGAAAAAGGAAGATGAAAAGAGAAATGAAGGTTATGATCTAGAAGATGATTTTTCTAGCATCATAACATACTTTTTCTTAAGGCTCGACACCATACCATTATCTCCCAAGGAGGTAGCTCATGAGCATCATGAGAAAGAGTTGGATTAGGAAGAAAAGCATAAGAAAAAGGAAGACGAAAAGAAAAATGAAGGTTATGATCTGGAAGATGATTTTTCTAGCATCATAATATAATTTTTCTCAAGGCTTGACACCATACCATTATCTCCCAAGGAGGTGGCTCATGAGCATCATGAGAAAGAGGTGGAGATTGTTTCTTCACAAAGGAAGGAGTCATTTCCAAACTAGTTGGATGCTACAATTGTAGAGCATAACACAGTCAAGGATGATTGCCCAAACCTAAAGACATCAAGAGGATGCCCCATCAAGCATCTAGCTCTACAAAAATACAAGTTGCCCACTGTTATGCTCATTTCAAAACATAAGGAATATTTTCACAAAGAGGAGCAAATAATTCTTTCTAAAGAAGATAACATCCTAGTGTTGGAGATTTTTTTTTTTTAGCATTGGGAAAAAGGTGTTCCACGCAGTAGTGTTCTTGTCATGCTTACTACCATTTTCAGTTTCCCTCATGCATAGGAGAAGAAATTAACTAGTGATGAAAGGAAGCCACTTCAACAAGCCAGTCAATGGATTTTTTTAGCTTTCATATCTATAAATTGTTGTATATAGTAGATTACATTTTTTTCAGTTTTCCAAGAAGTGTAAGAGCACAAGATTTCCTCTGTGAGATAGCCAAGTTTTGAAATTTTTGTATTTGTATCGGTTACAATTTTTTGGTTGTTTGCAAAAATAGGGTTCCATTTTTTGTGACTCCATATCCCAATGGATTACTTAAGGCCACTAGTCCACTCTTAGCAAGCAAGAATCCCCTCTAAGTCACTAGAAATGTTGCCCATTTCCCCCCCCCCCCCATCCCCACCCCTTGTTTTCCAAATATTGGCAGATCTTATAAAAACTAGGGTGGTAGCCTTGATGCACACCCTTTTGACCATTCATTTATTGTCATGAAAGATGTTAGGGATACATAAAACTTTGACTTCTACCTTATATTCCAAAATATTTTATTTTGCATGATATATCCTTAAGAAAATCTAAGTTGCGACCATGAGATTGCCTTTCATCACAATGTCATTATAGTTTATGCCTTAACCATCACTTGGGCCACAAAGGTGAAAAATGGTTAAGTCCATAGTCAGCTTGGGTTCATATTATTTCATGCTAGCATCTAGTTTTGGATTACGATGAAGTGATTAACCTTTAGTCACATTGTCACCGGGGCAAAAATAGTTCATCAAATGAGGGCTAACCAATTCAACCAATATGCACTCCATTGAAGATCCTTAGGAAATTTCAAGCTGTGACCATGTGAAGATTAACTCCAACAATCTAATTTACATGTTCTCTTAGGGTTGCAGAGGGTCAAGCCTAATGTAGTGTTAAGTTGGTGATGTGATTTCCTTGATCACTCATTCATAGGATTAACTTATAGGTTTACAACTTAAGTGGTGATATTGAGATCTTTCCTTTTTCACACAATTACAAGAGGTTAGGCTTAACTCATGGTCAGGGCAGTGAATTGGTGATCCTCTTGTTCATAGCATAATAGGGAGTTGAATGCAAACCTAAGTTAAGGTTGCAACTGGGTGATGGTGGTCAAGTCTGATGGCTTTGTAGTTTTATAGGTAAAATAAATGTTAAGGCCCCAACCATGGAAATATTGTGAATGGTCAATTTCATGCTGATCACATAGTCGATTCATTCCTCTTAACTACAACCTAGTATTCTATGACCTAGAGAAGAGGCTATTTTTTCTTTTATTCATTGAGTAATGGCAGTTAAGTCCCCAAATGCTTTTTGTATTGTGACTAGCAAAGCTATTAGCATGGCCTTAGTCACACAATCATCCAAATAGAAAGGATGCTTCAAAGTTTTGTGTTCATAGGGTTAGGGCCTTAAATACTAAAGGTTTTGAGATAGCCACAACTAGATGAAAGTAATCAGGAACACCTAAGGAAATGCTTGTTCACCTTGTCACTAGTTATAAATGTTAAGGCATAAATTGATTGCAAAGCAGTGATCATGGTAGTTGATGGGTCACCATGGTTAAGAGAATAAGGTAGAAATAGGTTGTGACACAATGATCAGGAAATAACATGAAGGAATTGCGGTTTTACAAGGGCATGTAGCTAATGAAGGAAATAAGTTGCAAAGCCGCAAACAAGGGTAGTCAATGATCAATAAGAAAATAGAAGGCTGGGTGAGGTGGAGAAATATTTTAGGGCCATTGGGCCACACGAAAAGGTTGATGGTTAACTCCATTTGACTGATGACATGGCTAACTTGGCATGCTAAGAACAAATAGAAGTATCTCATTAATGGTAAATAAATCTTTTCAATCAACTGCAACTACCTTCTTTGGTGTTCTCCATGCTTATTCAATGTTTTTTTCTTCCTCCCACCACTTATCTATCCATCTACCCAACTAGAATGATAATGGTCACCACTTCTATCTCTTCAAGGAAAAATTTGCATGTAAAAGATTTGATTTTCTATATGGGGATGTGCATCTAATCATGATCTCCTTTGATTAGTAGTTATTGCTCTCCTCTACATTTCAACTCCACCTAGTTGTGGTTTGAACTCAATATAGTATCAAAGTTATGCCTGACCTCTAAAAAAGGCAGTTGTAAATATTTGTAAAGGGTTCTCCTTTGTTCTTTTTCAGTTCATGACAATAGCCTTATGCTCTATTCTTTGTAACCCTTTTTCCTTACATGAATAGAAATTTTAGTTGACCTCTTCTTACATTTAGCTAAATGTGCATATTTCTTGTCTTTTGTTGAATGCATTCTTCTTGTCTTTCTAGTTTGCATGATGTCTCAACTATATCATGAATACTACATTGTGATAGTTATTTTCCTTGTATCATCTCATTAGTTTTGACCTATATGTAGGGTTTGAGAGACAAATAGAACTGATATTTGTGTATTTGGGCTTTGTATTCATGTTTTGTGTATTGCTAGACAAAGTTGTGACCACAATTTTAATAATGGTGAATCACCCCCTTTAGATTAGATTAGGTAGTTTTATTTCCTACATCTCCTTCTCCTTGTTCTTTCATAGTGTAGTTAGGTGCATCCTAATTGTAAGGAAGTTGACCTTCTTTAGAGATTCAACCTCAGAGCACAAGTCCCACACTTGGAGGTCATTTCCATGTTACACAAGGTCATTTAAGGATCATACCTAAAGAAAGGGTGTAGACTTTTGTGTCAACAACCACCTAAGAACTGGCAACCCAAAAATTTTACTCTTCTAAAGTGAGCTCTATTATAAGACAACCTTGTTAAAGGTTTACGTGTACATTTTAGTGTGACTTGGTTAAAATATTTTAACCAAATATCATCTAGAATTTATCACTCCTTATCATTACTGAAAAGTGTTAATCTCATATTGGTTTTGATAAGTGAGTATCTATACACTTGAGTCATTTACTTAGTTAATTTCAAACAAGTGACATATACTGAGCATAATATAAAAGTTAGAGCATGTCGAGTAAACGGTGAGTACCGAGTCACTCATGTACTGAGTCATTCAAGTGTCAATAAAATAGTGGGTGTCGAGTGATTTAGATGTCAAGCAAGAAATGCATGCTGATTCATTTAGATGCAGTCATAGTTAGTGTTGAGCACCAGGGACTTCAGATATTGAGTAACATATTTTTGACATAGTTAATTGTATTAGCACAAACTACTATGTAAATCATTTTTGGGTTGACTCCAGGATTGAATTATGATATTTTATTGATAAGGATGAATCTTATATGTGAATCCCTATGTATTGCATGCATCTAGTTAGGTAAAGGGGAGATTTAAGTGGAAATATGGATCAATCATAGTCATTGATTCATACCTAACCCTATGTCACCTAGATCTTCTTAAGGAGGAAAAAATACTAAAAATTTTCGTAAGAGGGAATGAATGAATGATCAGAGTAAGAGACAAAGTTTGCATGTGCAAATAGGAAATTCTTGGTGAATAAGTTATTATGATATGAAATTGCATTGTGGAATTAGTTAAAGGAGAAAAAGGAAGGAAATAGTGAACAATACAAAGACATTTGATCAAGAAGGATCAAGTGTACAATAGTATAGTGGTGATCGGACATCAAGCAACAGAGTGATAATCACATGATCATTGCTGAGACATATTAATAGGTGGATTAGTTAAATCTCTTAATATATTAGTCCTAACATGATGTATTAAAATCCTCTAACAAGTTTCTTACTTGTGATTTAAATTCTTTTAACCAGGAACACTTCTAAAAGGCTGTTGAAATCTTTTAACAAGGTAAGACCTAATAGTCTTTTTAACCTTTTAATAGGGTAGACCTTTCACAGGGTAGATCATGTTTCATGATCAAACATTGCAACCTTCAATAGATACACTTTATTACTGCAGTAGTGAAGATTTGTAAGTGTTAACCCCACCCTACTTTTTAACTTCCCATTTGAGGGTTTGTGGATAATCATATCTTGTGTCATATATGTGTGAATGCTTACTTGTTTACATACCTTAGGTGTATATGCTTTACATGGTATTTCAATTTTCTTATTAAATTGTGAGATGGATGTGTGGTGGATGTTTTATGGGTTAAAGTTTAAAGCATTGATTCTGTTAGAGTAAATAATTAATTTATTATTAATTATTTATTCTATTTACTTAATATTACTTAGGTAAATGCATTACATTTATTAGTTGTAGCCTAGGAGTTAGTTATAAGTTGTTGACAATACAGGAGTTTGTTCTCTCCTAAGTCATACTTATCCTCTCACCTTGTTTGAGGACTTTCCACCTCATGTGGATGTATGCTTAGTTGTCACACTTATCTCCTAATGTCTTCTAGCTTGTTCTAGGAGATTCCTGGAGCTCTTTATATTTGGGCTCCCTCATTGTATTTTCATATCACTTGTTGCATATTGTAAATACATATTTTCTTGTGTTTTCATATTTTCTCTCTTGTGTAAATTTAGGGTTTTTCCCTAGCTCCTCACTCTTCCTTCCTTGGCTTCCCTCTGACAGGTTATTGCATGCAGGTGATCTTGGACATCTTCAGAGTTGGATTTCATCAACTCCAACAGATTCAACCCCCTCCCCTACCCTACCCTGCCCTCTCAGAGTTTATCTTTCCTATTGTAATTCTAAAAATTGGTATCAAAGCCTAGTTCTCTGAAATAAAAGCTTTGTAGCCTTGAGGAAAGATCTTGAAAATGAAAGTCTACAAGTTGTGAAAAAATATTGAGAACTAGGAGATTGAAATACAACTCATTCTACATCATTTGAATGAAGAAAGAGAAGATCTAAATAAATCATTAAGAAGAAGGAAGGAAATTTCTATTGAGGAGAATGACATACAATACTAAGAGATGGATACTACTAATCTATTTACAAATGGAAACTCAAATGAATTTGATGTAGCAGTTGCAGATCTAATGGAAAAGAATAGAACCCTAGCTAAAGATATTTGAACACTTAAGATAGAGAAAGATTACAAGCCATATTACTATGTGGGGTGATCAAATAGAAAAAGAAAGCTATAGAAGACAAAGTCAAGATTGAAGATGACAAAAGAGTTTTGATGAGCAGACTAGAAGAGAAATCATCAAAAGTGACTAGGATTACTGTAAGAATTTTTTTTAGAGAAAAATTCACCCAAGATCAAGGAGCACAAGCACAAGCACAATAGTAGACCAAGAGTATGATCAATATGAGAATTCTTTCTATCATCAAAAACATTTAAGCATGTACATACACACTAGGAGATCCTATATATAAGGGCCTCTAAGATGCATCTAGAATGTGTCTAGAAAGAACTAGGAGATAAGCATGACAACTAAGCACATATCCTCCACAATAATAGGATAAGCACAATGAGGTGTCTAGAATTTTGAAGACACCATGTGCTCAAATAAAGTGCTAACTCCTAAGTGTAGACAACATGTGCATAAATAGAGTGCAAACTCGTGTTGTCAACATGAAAACTCACAAGAGTATGCATACTCCTAGGTGACTAAGAAATAAATAATAAAATATGCATTAACCTAGGTAAACTTAAGTAAGTGTAAATAGTAAATACTTATTTACACCAATAATTACTAACATGTAATTGGAAACAATGAATCAAGCCATGATTGTTAATCATGAAATAAATAGTAAAGACATTGAGATCACAATACTGAAGTTACAGAATGAATAGTTGAGCAATGATCTAAAAAGGGAAAAGGATTTTGCTAAAAGTTTCAATAAACCAAATAAAGCCATCAAGCACTTTGAACAATTGATGAGATCCCCTAGATCTAACAATGATACATCTTGGCTGGGATATACCAATAGTAAAGAAAGAGAATCATCCAAAAGTGCTAAAGAAAGAAATAACAAAGGTAAGAACTACAAGCCTACTTTTCATAATTATGGTAAGTTAGGACATACTATTAATGTGTGCAGGAGCAAGACTAGAAGTCAAAATGGTAAGTAGAAGAACATAGGTCACTACCACAAGTTCAAAAAACAAGGTCATCAGGAATATGAATGCAAAACCAAGACCATGCACACTCAAATATTTGAAGGATATTGTTATAACTATAAGAATTATGGACATAGAGCTTTTGAGAGTAGACCCAAATCTAACTAGTCATCAAACAAGTAGACAAAGGAAAAGAACAATGGAAACTCTTATAACTGGGATTACAATACATGGTATAGTTGTCACTACTATCAATAGTATGGACATATTCCTAAGAATCATATTAGGACACATTTAAAAAGTGATTACAAAAGGTGGTTAAGTCAAACTACATGTTTTAGCTATTTGAAGACTGGTCACATTAGAAAATATTGTCCAACAAGGTCAAAGGTACCAAGCTATGAGTTCAACAAAGGAAAAGGTAAGATAGATATTGAAAATGTTAGAGATGAGATGAACAAGACATGGAAGAGAAAGGAAGATTGCAGCACATCAAGTGTAGATAGGATCACTTCACCCATTGGGTTAGGTGATCACACCTCATCAAATTAAGAAATCAAGAGGTATGCAGGACTAATATTTAAAAGTTACATGATACATCAGTTCCAAAGATTTAGTTTTGAAAATATAACATATGCATGAATAAAGATGCAAACTATTATTAGAAATCAAGGATAAATCTTTAAGTTTTTTCAACCTTTCATGTTACTGTCGAGCATGAAAAGTTTCATATGGTTGCCAATTGAAATGTTAGTGGATGTCAAGCTAGTAGATTTATTAGTTATGACTTAGCTCGTAGTGGTTTTCGAGTGTATAGAAATACATGTGGATTTTGATTGAGTCAAAAATTCAATTGATGCTAAGCTTATAGTTGTGTAAGCACTTAGCATTGAATGCAATGTTTTAAGGACTATTTGATTGATTTCTTGTTCATTTGACATCATTTGAAATCAAATTAGAACAAAAAGAGCTATCTAGAGAATTTGATCTAAATCATTCTCAAGAGATTTAAATGGTTGTTTGACACCATTCCAATGATTTATAAGGTATTTACCATGTGCCGAGCTTCACAATTTCAAATTTCACAAACCCTAGATATATGTAATGGTGTCTAGTTATTCAAAAGAAAAAGGTGTGGAGGAAAAAGAGATTTTTAATGTTAAATTAATTAGAAATGAGATCAAACAACCTATTTTCAAGGAAAATTTAGATATAGCTTTTAAGTAGGGTCCCTCTAGTGCATTGTCTATGATACCACCACAAGTCTTGATGATTCAAGATGTCAAAAATTGTTACACATGTAAGATATGAAGCATAGGAGACATGGAAATAAGAGAAGTATATGGAAAGCTGTGCAAAAATAAAGTGTTGAAGGAAGAATTAAAAATTGTAGAAAAGAAAGGGTTAATTTGTGCCCTAGATTTCCCCAACATCTTCAAAACTGAGTGGATTAAGATTGTCTTAAGCATAATTCATAATAGCTCAGTATGGTTAGAGAATGGGCTAGCTAAAATAAAAAAGAATATTATTCATAGGGCAGTAGGGTATCCAACCCTAGACTGGCCAAAGAATATGAGAAGTGAGTCAAAGGAAGTTATTGAAAAGAACATAGGGGTTGTATGGAATAAAAGGGGAATGACCATTGACACTATCATAGATCCCCTAATAGCTTCTGCAATGAGGGTAATAATAATATCATACTTATGATCTTGCCAAGTTATAGTTGCAATAATTGTTTGAAAATTTAGGAGCTATAAGGAAAACCAATAGTGCACAGTGTAAATTTGGATCTATTTTGGTATTTATTTTCTTCTATGTACAAAATAAATTTTCTACATTGGTAATGTTGCATGGAAGGTGAATAGATCAATAGTAGTATAGATAGGAGAATTTATTGAACAATTAAGTGATAGCTTTGAGTCAGCGATGACTAGCTATTTTGAAGATTTTAAGCATCTATGAAGAAAAGACTAAGGATACCAATCTCACTAGTGGAGAAATATTATGATGATATTTGTTTGCTTCCTAGTTGATATTGATCACACATATATTCAAGCAGAAATTCCTAGGGTGAGATGGATAAGGCCATTAGGATATGAGATCAATGTTGATGAGGCCTCTGCAGAAATTGCCACATTACTTGCAGAAGAAGTGGACAAAGAAGTCAAATCTTTTGGTAATTATGACTTGGTCAAATCAAAGATCACTATGGAGTTGAAGACTACTTCAGTGATGAGGAAGAAGAACACATTAGTGAAGAAATTGAAAGAAAAAATTGGTGAAGGAGCTAAGGAAGAAGAAGAGGAGGATACACAGGCTCAAGCACCATTAGCACTAACAAAAGGTTAGGGAGAGGATCAACAAGAGGAGGAAGTAGAAATTGTAGAAGGTATTGAGGAAGAAGAAGTTGAGGAAACATGTAACTACTGAGAGGAAGGAAAAAGAGGCAAGAACACAAGAAATGATCAAAACAAAGAAGGTTTCAAAACCTAATTAGCCCAAAACAATAGAACCTACCACAAGGGCTAGTACAAGAGTCACTGCATAGAAGGCTAAAGAGGTAGCCAAGCCTAAAGAGTAGGAAAATGGAGCACTGAAGAGACCAAGAAGAAAGTATGTTTCTCAGGATATATCTAATGAGGAGAAGATTGAATTTGATGACAATATCCAATTACAAGTGGTGATTCATAGTCCCTCCTCAGATCTAGACAATTTATGTGAGAATGTTAGAAATAATGTTGATTTATTAGGTTTCTCTCACATTGAGTTTGATAATCTTTGAAAGATTGAGAAGAATCAAGTAGAGGAGGTAGTATATTCCATGATGGCCACATTTAAGAAGGCTCCTCTAGAAATTTCCAACTCCATTCCTAAAAGCTTATATGATAGAGTTGAGAAAAAATGGCATTACTATTTAGACACTTGGAAGAAAACTAGGGAGATATTCCCCACTCAAGTTATGCTAGAACTTAGCAAGGTAGAAATGTCTAAAGCCATTAAGAAATATGTTGTGAGATTTGTGCCAAAGTATAGGGAATATAGCATATTACAAATTAATATAGAGGATGTTGTAAAAAAATCCAAACAAATGTGGAAGATAACATATAGATTGTCAACAGCCAAAGAAGATGACCAAGTACCCATTGAGGTAGGAGAGGATGAAGAAGATGATAATGAACATGGCATAGTAGAGGAAGGCACTAATATTAATATTGACAATTAGGTACTAGCTAAGAAAGAGAAAAAAAAAGAATAGAGTGAACAAGATACACTAATGCTAAGTGTCAACCCTCCACAGGTGACAAGTGTAAACACTAAAACTATCAAAGTAAAGGATGTTTCTGATACTATTGCTTAGAAAGTCAATCCCCTAATAGAGGAAGATTTTATGTAGTCCACTCTCCAATCCAAATTATGTGACAACCCTATATTGGTAAGTGTTGATGACTTACAAAAGACAGAACCTATAACTATAGGGGAGGAGGTGAAAACAGAAGAAACAACTATAATCACTCCTCAAGTCACAAGTGTACAACCTTCACAACCCATAGTTGTTTATCAAAGGAATGACACAACAAGTTTCAATATTAGTACATTGATTCAAGACACTCTAGTCTTATAAAATGTGCAAGAAGCTAAAAAATACAAGGTTGAGATAGTTGGAGTAGACAAGGTTGAAAAACTAGGTAATGATGGGAATCAAGGCCAAACAGGTCAGGTAGATGTACTTGCACCTCCAACACAAGATCAAAGTGCATCTAAAATCATAGAGATAGAAAAGGACAAGCCTAAAGAGACTAGTTTGACACCCAAGCCTAAGGAGCTACTAGAAATTCAAGCATTGGTGATATTACTAGAATCTACAACTCCTAGTCAAACTCTTTAGAGGTTGAGGACAGATGATACACCATTACAATACTAAGTGTTGAATCCTAGCTCATCTAGGGTGGAAGAGATAATTACTTGTAGAGATGTTAGCCTAGATGAAGAGATTATATTAAATAAATTTGATTATGCATCAATGATAATTGAGTAGCTAGGTATACTACAAGAGGCCCTAGAAAAGAAGAAACATCAATAACTACTCAGAAGGGAACATAAGCATAAGCAAGATTTGATTTATATCAAAGATATTTTCTTAGATGCATTCATCCTACTTACTCCAGATGAAACAAAGCCAATCATTGAACAATTGACCAATATAGTGGAAAGAGTTACTGATACAGACCTGGATATTAATATCAAACTACTAGAATGGTCTAAAAAGAAGTTTCAAAACAAAGTAAATGAGAAGATATCCAGTGATATTGCATTAACACAGGTTCTGTTGGCAACTAAGATAGATAGTGTGAAGAAAGTACTAAAGAACATTTTCTCTTTGTACACCAAATTGTGTAATCCTACACTCTTCAGACAAGAGATAAGGAATCACATCTTAAATTTGGAGAGCCAAATACAGTCATCCAGTGCAAAATTTCCCGTGTCTTCATCTCAAAGTGAGAAACATTTTAGGACCCTTTTGCAATCTCAATTTCAATTAGCAACATTAAAAGTAGATGAAGCCAATATAAGGGCTAACCTAATTAGCATCCAATCTACATTGACTCTTCACATGGAGATTTTACACAAGGAGCTAAGCTATGAAAAAACACTTATGAAGAAAGACCCCAATCTTTCTACATTAGATGGCTTAGTACACCTTGTTGCCAAGTTGGTCATCCAAATTAAGTCTTTGGAGGTAGCTTGTGATAATTGGGATGCAGCTCTTAAGATTATACTTGAAGTCCATAAATCCTTTTTGGAAAAATACACTATAAGTGTATAACCCATTGACATCAGTGTCAAAAAGGGGGAGTAAGGAAAAAGGAGGAGTAAGAGCAATGGGGAACAAGTAAGGGGAACAAAGAAATATCTATCCCAAGGGGGAGCAAGAAACAAAGGAGTAAGAGAACAAAAAAATGAAAAATTTGATACAAAGTATAGTATAGAACCAAATCAACAACTCAGGGAGAGTTATGAAATTTTGAGGTATAAGTCATGTTGCAAAATTTTGATATTTTGAAATTTTGTATAGAAGTTGAACAGATATCTATGTTATTCTAATAGGAATAAGATTATTAATTTATGACCAAGTTCTTTTTACACACATGTCAAAGGGGGAGATTATTAATCTTAGATTGGTTTGATAAGTAAGTTCTTATACACTTAAGTCATTTACATGGTTCATGTCAAACAAGTAACATATGTTGAGCACAACATAAAATTTAGAGCATGTCGAGTAAATAATGAGTGCTGAGTTAGTCATGTGTTGAGTCATTCAAGTGCCAAGTGATTCAGTTGACAAGAAAGTAGTGCATGTCAAGTCATTTAGATGTTGAGTGATGGTATTGAAGTAATAGTTAGTGCCAAGCACCAGGGACTTCAGATGCCAAGTAACACACTTTTGACATAGTTGTTTGTATTGGCACAAACTACTATTTAAACCATTTTTGGGCCAACTCAAGGATTGAATTATGATATTTTTTTGATAAGGATAAATCTTATATGTGAATCCCTATGTGTTGCATGCATCTAATCAGGTAAAGGGAAGGTTTAAGAAAAAATATGGATGAATCACAATTGTTGATTCATAGCTAACCCTATGCCACCTAGGTCTTCTTAAAAAGGACAAACCATAAATATTTTAGTACAAGGGAATGAATGAATAATCAGAGTGAGAAGGAGAGTTTGTATGCACAAACAAGACATTCATGGTGAACATGTTATTATGATCTAAAATTGCATTGCAGAATCAGTTAAAGGAGAATAGAGGAAGGAAATTGTGAACATCAAAGAGACATCTGATCAAGAAGGATCAAGTATACAATAGTATAGATGTGATCTGACATCAAGCAATGGAGTGGTAATGATAGGATCATTTTTGAGACATTTTAATGGGTGAATCAGTTAAATCTCTTAACAAAGTAGTCCTAACTAGCTGTATTGAAATCCTCTAACAAGGTGCTTAATTAATTATGAGTTAAAGTCCTTTAACCAAGAACACTTCTAATATGGTGTTGAAATCCTTTAATAGGGTAAGACCTAATAGTCTTTGTAAGCTTTTAACAAAGTAGACCTTTCATAAGGTAGATCATGTTTCATGATCAAACATTGTAACCTTCATTGGATACACTTTATTACTATAGTAGTGAAGATTTGTGGGTGTCATCTCCACCCTAGTTTTACCTTCTCATTGGAGGGTTTGTGGGTAGTCATATCTTGTTTCATATATGTGTGAATTCTTACTTGTTTACATACTTTAGATGTATACGCTTTACATGGTATTTTAGCTTGCTTATTAAATTGTGAGATGGATGTTTGGTGAATGTTTTATGGGTCAAAGTTTAAAACACTGCTTCACCCCTTGCCACACCCCCCCCCCCCCCCCCCTCCAGAGTTTACCTTTCCTATTGTAATTCCAAAAAAAAATAGTCTACTTTAAAGGACTTACAGTCATCACTCATTGATGCCATTGTATACAATTTCAAAGACTTTCTAGGTCCACTCGGTTAAGATAATTATCTAATACAATGGTAAGAAAGTAACAGTCAAGTGATCTTCTAAGTTTAACAATACCTTTCTTGCTCATTTCTCTATTTCACTCAATTTATTCTTTCTAACCTCCTACTAGTTTATTCACACACTTTCACTTTCACTTTGCACTAGCTCTGCCTAATCTTTGCACTTTTTTTATGCTCAATTCACCTTGTTCTTCAACTAATCAACTGCACCCTTATCAATGAATTATCAACAACCAAAAGTAGTTTGATTCATCTCATTAAATAATCAACTTTTTCACTCTAGGTCCTTCCAAATGTTTCTATTTAATCACAATCAAAGATCTCAAATTTAATGTATTAAGTCACTCAAAATAGAATGTCCTTGAGCTTTGTGTTCATATCCATTATGTTTAATCTTCATCATTAGATCTTTATTACACTTCTCTCATGGTAGACCTTGTAACTAACTTTGACCTAATCTTTTCAACTTCTCAAACATTCTTAATTTTCATCAAAAGTTGCCTCAGATCAGTCTTTTCTTTTCTTCTTTACTTGTTAAACATTACAACTTTACTCAATAAATACATCACTCGGTTAACCCTAAGATTAATCAGTTAACACTAGACTTTATCTCTTCCTTGCTAAGTGCTCGGTTAAAACTGTAGTATCTTACTTAATATTGTATTTCTTCTTTCACCATGTAGACTATTTGATTGGTGAATACATGAACTTCATCACAACATTATATGATTGTAGAATAGTCAAGCCAACATTATACACTTGTATTCTACATCAATTACCCATTAAATTATCAACACTTTCATCATCATACATAGTGGAAACACAACACAAGATTCACAATCTAATACCAAATGCAACTTTTATTCATATAAAAATTGTTTACATGTAATGTGCCCAACTATAAGGCCCTCTGGGTTAGGGCCAAACACAAAATCAATTAAAAAATTGTTTTGCAAGATCCCTCAAGATCCACTAGTAAATTAAGACCTCATTTTTTATGAGGATTCATTGCAATTTTGACTCCATTATGTCGAAAAAATGACCAACACTGTCATCAATTTTTTTGGTCAATTTTTCACCACCCTAAACTTGCATCAAAATTGCGACATTACTATGGTAGATATATTGACAAAACTTTTGTTAGGATATTCTCCTCAACCTATAAGCATTGTGTACTATACTTTCCACCTATGTGACCAATGGTCATTGAAATTATGACAAACACTAGTCGACACGTGTGTCACACATATAGCATCCTCATTGAAATGTTATGCCCTCCTGCATCAAAATTGTGATGAATATTGGTCAAAACTCACGTCACATGTATATCATCCTTGTCAAAATGCTATGCTCCTTTGCATCAAAATTGTGACATCTAGTTCCATTTTTTTAAAAATAAATAATATATTATCGATTAAAATATGTATAAATGATAGTGCAATTGGAGACTATATTATCACTCAAAGGGCTGCCCATAATCATTCTTATCAAAATATGTCCAAGGTCCCCAAAAATCCATCATGCTCTCCTCTAGAAAATTATTTCATATCATGTATGCGTTATCATTCATTTTTCTACATTTGTATAGTTATATCTTTTGCATGTCTAATCTCCCATTCTCTAATGCCCCCTTATCATTTTCTATATCACAACTTAATGAAATGTGCAAAAGTTCATGTACTCTATGCACTTTAGAAAATAGAGATAGGTTATGTGTTTCCTAGTGAATAGGCAATGCAAATTTTCATAAAAATACAAGAGATGTGCTTTGTTATAAAACCCTAGTTTTTTAAACCTATTGTCATAGTGGTTCTATCATTACCGACGTGGTGCAACTTTCATAACCAATATGAAAGGAACATTAGATATGAGAACATTTCTATCTCTCTCATATTTTCCCTTAGCATCTCCTTCTCATAAAAAAACTATCCTCTTTTTTCCAAGAGGACAACTACAAAAGGGAATCTGCCTTATTATATATAAAGCTACAAGAATCCAAAATGCCCATTTGGCCATTTGTCCATATATAGATTCAATAAAGTAGAAATTCCTATTGTGGCATGGTAACTAGAACTAGAATAAATCTAGTTAAATTCCTACTAGTGGCATGATAATTAGAACATCAAAGTAAAACCTGGTTTAATCAATGTGTTAAATGATAATATATACACACAATAATGCATCTTAAATGTATACTTTTACATCACATGATTGTATTTTGCACAAGAATGTTAGTGGCAGAGCACATGACATGATAGTGACCCTCTAAGAATCTTATTTATTCTATTTCACTATGTTGTAGTCACACTAAATACTTTACTCAAAAGTATTCAATGAAGTCCAAGATAACCTTTCTATAATAATTCTTTTCTACAACATTGAGTAATGAATATTCACAAAGGCACAATTAGAATCTTATTGGATATAGTGGCTTCTGAGGTTTCCAACCATGGAAAATATAAATATGTGATACATATAAAGTCTTATATCAACTCTTCCACTGCAAAAACCAAAAAAGAGGACACTCTAGTCCAAACTAAAGAAATGAGATCTTGGTGTCCATTATGATGTTCTTATGTGGTTGTTCATGTTATTTGGATTTTATTACAAATAGGAAAATGTCTTGATTTAAGAATAATTTAATTTCATTAGTTTGTTAGAATGCCCATTGTAGGGCCCATTTGCCGTTGCACCAAAAGCCATGACTGTCAGTGAACATGGAACACCACATAATTAACCACCTGTGGGCAAGGGAGCGCATCGCATTACCCAACACCCATTCAATTGTGCATAATGTTTTTGATCAATGTTTCGGATCATATTTTATGATTGTTCAAATTGTGCTCGTGAGTTCTTAGCTTAGATACATTGATTCTAGAATCTAGACTTGCATGGGAGATTGCAAGTTAATTTCTTAATGATATTACCCATAGACTCTCTATCATGTATATTTATTGAGTATTTCCATTCATGGATTGTTTTGTTGAATAATTCTATCGACCAGTTTATTATATGAGTCTAGAGAAGCTTGATGAACATTGGCCATACTCCAGAGCTCATAGATGAACATCACCCCCCCACTTTACAAGGAAAAAAACTTCTTTCAATTCATTAATCTCATGATCACCAACACATTCAAACCAAGAGCATTGTTGGACTCAATCAAGCTCTCTTGATTTATGGCTCTGATCTTTGCAATGAATGAGTAGAAGTAGCTAATTTTTAATATTTTGTGGAGGAATAAGCTATATATATATATAATCACAAGAATTTGGAAAAATTTTCTTCCGATAAGTATTCTATGTGTTCTAATTAATAAGACATTCCATTGTCTAACCTATTGTAGTCATTGGCAGATTCCATGCTATTTTGGGTGGGTTGTAAAAGCCTACCCATTTTTGGGCATTGTGATCTATTTCAGTTAGCTAAGTTCATTTATGTGAAATCTTCCTCCCTCTTTCCTATGAAGTTTCAAGAGTTCCTTGAATCTATTTTTGCATGTAATTAAACATTCATCCTTCTACTTCAGAATAGGTGCTACTCTATTTTAGGGTTCAGAAAATGCTTTTCCCCTTTTGTTTTTTACTATTACATACTTTGCAGTTAATATTATATATTTTATTTTTGAGGGGCTAAAGAGAATGATGATTTGAATTTATGTATTTCAACCTTTTCTCTATCATTTTTCCTAGTTCAGAGCTTATGTGCTAGAGATTATTTGTATACTCATTATTGGCAATGAAGGCCTCTATTCTTTTTAACTAGGACCTAATCACTTTTCTTTACCTGGAGTGACTTTGTATTTTGAAGTTTTGAGCCACTTCCCAATGGAATCATGTTTGCACCTATATCAAATGTCATAGGTTTTCTAGTAATAAGAATCATCTAGGGATTAATTTTATGAGGCTCTTGTTGATGATTTTTTCCATAGATCTAAATTCATCACTATTATTGATATCACAATTGGATGTGCTAGAGTTAAATACATTTCTTGGCACTTGTAACTTCTATCTTGACAAGAAGTGGTAGGGCTTCCTTCTTCTAAGTTATTACAAAAGCCTTCATTATTTAAAAACTCAACTTTTTTCTATTAGTTTCCTTGTAATGATTTTTAGGAATATCTGGGAACAAAAGAACCTTATAGAGAACATGGCATGTCTAGGCTCAAGTACTAGAAATTTCACATCATGATAAGGGGTCTCTTGCCAAGTAGTAGATTATCAACTAGAAAATTCAAAATTTCGGTATAAAAAATAATGATGAGAATAAATAACCATATTCCTTGCATCTATCATAATCTCCATTCAACCATTCTTGCATTAATAAAGTAAGAAACAATACATACTGAAGGGAACTATTGGTCTAGTGTTCAATAGTGACACTTGATATTTAGAGAATCAAAATCAATAAACAACTTCAGAATTCTAGCGACAACAAACAAGGTGAAGATATTACCATTAATATGTTGCTCTCGATAGCTTAAATAACTACTGAATTAGAAGTCATTGTTATGGAGTGATAGTATAGATATATATATATTTACTTAGTTAAACTATTCATAGTATACTAAAAATTAAGGATTAAAGGGTCCCATGAAAATGGATCTGTAACAATATAGTTAGAAATGGTTATAAATAAAAAAGCACATTTGTGTTGGTGTAAATAAGTATTTACTATTTACACTTACTTAAGTTTACTTAGGTTAATGCATATTTTATTATTTATTTATTAGTCACCTAGGAGCATTTGTACTCTTGTGAGTTGTCATATTGACAACACAAGAGTTAGCACTCTAATTATGCACATGGTGTCTACACTTAGGAGTAAGCACTTTATTTGAGCACATGGTGTCTACAACATTCTAGACACCTCATCATGCTTATCCTCTTATTGTGGAGGATATGTGCTTAGTTGTCATGCTTATCTCCTAGTACATTCTAGACACATTCTAGATGCATCTTAGAGGCCTTTATATACAAGCTCTCCTAGTGTGTATGTACATGCTTGCATGATTCAGACATAATAGTGAGTATTCATATATTGATCATACTCTTGGTCTGCTATTGTGCTTTTGCTTGTGCTCCTTGATCTTGGGTGAATTTTGCTCTAAGGAAAATTCTTATAATTTGAATTAGTAGCTATAGGACCTTTCTAGGATTTCTATAATCTTCAAGATCTAGAAGTTCTAATAGAGGATGGTGATCTCCTTATATTTTTAAAGAAATAATATTGCTTCTTCACCAAGTAGAACCTCCTCTAGACACTAATAATACCTCATTTCTACAACTCCATAGCTCAATAGTGATAGTTACAAGAAAATATCTAACCAACATTAAAAACTTCTCATTCCTTCCTAAAGCTTCCAATTATCATTAATAATGTGCATTCACACTCTGCCATTTATTACGAGTGCATATTATGTAGTTATATTTTTGTGCGCTATTTTTTTCATGTTACATCATACTAGAGTTTCTAGCCACCTTGAAGTTTTATCTAAGAAAACCCAACTAATAAGAGAATGATGGTTTTTGACAGATTTGAAAGAACATGTATCATTTGTTTGAAAAAAAATGTTGCTAATTTAAAAAAAAAATCCATTGTCAAAAACTACAATGTAAACATAGAAGAGGTAACTTACTGTTTTGTGCTAATGAAACAATGGTGATTTGGATCTTTGTTTGAAACCTGAAATCAATTTGCTTCCCAACCTGTGATGGAGCTATCACTTAAATTCTTGTACAATTTCCTTAATGTGAAGCATATTAATCATAATTATAAATTAGATAATTGAGAAAAATCTAAAGCTGAATACGTATGTTTAATTTAATTAGGAATATATAAAAATTGAAGATTGAAGAGATGGCTTACCCAGACATGTTAGTAGTGAAATGTTGGAATTTACAAGTGGGAAGTATACTTCTAAGAGGGGGGGTGAATCAAAAGTACCAAACTTAGGTATAAAACTTTTAATTAAAATCAATACATGCATGTAACATATCTAATTAACATGAAAGTAAAGACATGCATGAAAATAAATAATACAATATTTGATCACCCAAAAACCCTCCAAAATGAGAAGGTAAAACTAGGGTGGGGATGACACCCACAACTTATCACTACAGCAATATGTAACTTGTCAAGGTTACAAAATTTGACCATCATCAATGGTCTACCCTGTGAGAGGCTTGCTCTTTTAAAGGCTCCAATGCCCTATTGATGGTGTACCTATCTAAAGGATTTACAAAACATTCACTTGGAATGTAGCCCTATTAAAGGATTTACAAAATGGTTGTTAAACCAACCTATCTTCATAGTATTTTCATTCTCCTAATACAATGGCTAGAAAGTATAGTAGAATGTGTTGACCTAATCACTTACAATCTTCAATTTCTGATTTTAGGTTGATGTTCAATCCATTCTGATCTGATCCTCTTTGATCCAATATGATTCTGTACAGAGTGTTAACACTCTACTCTATTGTTAACTGATTTGGCAATTCCTCTACTTTTCTAAGTCACCTTGTATGTACTCTTCACCCTTCTTCTCTTCACTCTCTTTCACTCTATCATTCCCCTCTTCAATGTTTTTGAATTATAGAGCTTCTTCCTTCTTAAAAGGTTTTTGTGACTTAGGGTTAGGTATGAATCTATGGCTAAGATTCATCTATTTTGCCTCTTTAGCATTAAAATTATTTGATTGGTTGCATGTAGAGTATATAGGAAATCTAATAGACTTGATCTTATCCTTAAGATTTGAAATTTGTATATTAGCTATCATGCAACATGATTTGCATCTGAGTTTGTGAAGGCACAAACTCATATGTTAATACTGTGTCACTCGACACTTGTTGATTATTGATGCTCGACACATATAGGAATTTTGTCTTACAATGCACCTATAGTTTAATTAGCACATATACTGGCTTGGCATCTATTAGTCACTCAACAGTTGAAACTTTTTTAAATTGTCTATCTGCTCAACATCTGAATGACTCAACACTTGTTGAATTTTTGGCTTGGCACATATTGTAAATTGGTATCTATATTATACTTGGCATCAACTTAGAAAATTTCTTAAGTGTGTTGACACTCAATTGTTAAAACCAATCTGAGACCAAAAATCTCCCCCTTTGACATGAGTGTCAAAAACACTTAACTATACATGATGAATCTAATCTCTTCAAGTATAATATACATTTTTTTCGACATATATACAAAACTTAAAAATTGTTCAAAATTTTGTGAAGAATTTTATACCTCAAAATTTATAACTCCCCCTAAGTTGATGTGCCTTTTTTGTCTCCAAAACTTCTCATGCCAGATTTGTTTCATGTTGATTCTGATATGCCTTGGCTTATCATTCTTTCTCTATCTACTCTATTCTAACTCCCCCTTTCACATATCTTCCCTTGTAGTTATAGTTTCCTTTTAGCTTTTCTATTTCTTGCCCTCAAAATTTATCTCCCCAAAATTTTATCTCCCCCCTTTTGACACTTATGTCAAAGGGTTCTATATGTTAACTAAATATTTTTCCAAAAAGGATTTATTTACCTCCATTACTATCCTTAGAGTAGCATCCCAATTATGTAGCGCAATTTGCAGTGATTTAATCAGGATGGTTGCTTCTACTACAAGGTGAACTAGGCCTTCTAATGTAGAAAGATTGGGGTCTAAATCTTTAATACATTTTCAGCATAGGCCAGTTCTTTTTGCAAAATTTCCATATGTGGGGTTATGGCAGATTGTATCTATATTAACTTGGCCTTTGTATTTGCCTCATCTACTGTTACAGCTAGTTCCTTCTGAGTGTGAAACATACTATTGAAATGCTTCTCACTTTGTGTTTGATCTTTAGGCAAATGCATACTTGATATATTTAAGTTCCTTTCCAAGCTCATTATTCTTTGGCTAGTTTCTTGTTTAAAAATTGACGGGTCACACAATTTTGAGTACAATGAGAATATGTTCTCAAGTATTGTCTTCACCTTTTTAATTTTCCTGGCTAGCCCTACCTGTGATAGTGCTATCTCACTGGATATTATTTCATTCACCTTTGTTCGAAACTTTTTTTTAGACCATTCTAACAATTTGGCATTTGTATCAAGATATTCATTATGTACCTAGTCCACTATATTGGATAGTTGCTCCATAATGGGCTTAGTTTTATTAGGTGCCTACAAGCTAAACGCATCTAGAAAGATGCCTTTTATCTCAATTAAAGCTTGCCTTTGTTTATACTCATTTCTGAGTATCTCCTACTCATTTTTCTTTTCTAGTGCCTCTTGCACTTCATTTATTTGATCAATGTTCATGGTTGCATAGTCATACTTAGGAATGACTATTTCTTCATCTAGTGTAGGGTCTCCATAGTGAAGTAACCTTGCAACCTTTGTAGAGATCAAGCTTGGTGTTGAAATTTGGAGTGGTATTGCTTTAGTGCTTGGCTTTTGAGTCATTCCAAATGGAGTCCCAGAGGTTGGAAGATTTACTAGGGTTTGGATCGCTTCTTGCTCCTTTTCCTTTGGGGTCTCCTCCTCTACCCTTCCTTGATCAATTACCATTATCAATTGTGGTGTACCTTGTTCTTGTGCAGCAGAAATAGAAGTATCCATCTGTCCTATTTGGTCTTTTGCTAACTCCTCAGTTGTAGTGACTACAACTATGGAGTCAACCTTAGCTAATATATCTTGTGCAACTTGCTCTTAGGGTTGTCCACTTGTAGCTATTGGGATATGAGAAGGTGGTTCTTGTGGATTCACCTTATCCCTTATGATTTGAGCTACAACATTTTATAATTCTTCCACACTTGCCAAGACTATATTTGTACACAATTGTGCTTGTAATGTAGTCTGGTGAAGAATCCTTTTAAGATCCTCTGCAGTTAGTGGATTTATGTTTTGACCAGAATTGTTAGGGAACATCTTGCATGGTTATTATATCTATAGGTGTGGGTGTAACATGTGGAGGACTTGGAGGTGGCAATTGTGTGTCTTGTACAATATGATCTATTTGCTACTCTTTAGCAGTTGCCATATCATCCTTTTGTGTTTCCTTCTCTACTGTATCATTTGCCTTTCCTTTCTCACCTTCTCCTTCCTTTTCATTTTCATCCTCTTCTCCATTGTTTCTCCCTTCAAAGGGATCTTCTTCTTCTTCTTTTATAGTTGTGAGGCCATAGATTAAGTTCCACATTTTTGTGGAATTTTTCACAACATCCTTAATCTTATTTTGAAGAATACTAAATACTTTATATTTGGGTGCAAATTTGCTCCCATGCTTCTTATTTGCCTTGCTAATTTGCCATTTTGTGAGTTCATGCATTACTCGAGCCAATGTTGACTCTCTTATTTCTTTCTCCATATTAAGGCAATAATGTCATTTATTTTCTACAATAGAATATAACTCCTTAGGAATTGAATTATCAAGTTCAAGTGGAGTGTTCTTGAACTTGGCTATCATACTGTAGACTAATTCTTCAACTATTTTCTTTTCTTCTCTATTCAACTTATTAAAATCAATTCTCTTTAAGCCAGTTAAGTCTACATTATCTCTAATATTATCACATATATTTTCTAAATCAGACTTGATGGTGTGACTTACCACTCTAAATTGGCTTATGTCCTTTGACTCTATTCTTTCTTCATCTGATTCAGGAGGTGCAACATACTTTCTTCTCAGCTTCTTCTTGGATGGACCTTCCTACTTAGTAGCCTTCTTCTTTTCTTTCTCCTTAGCCTCCTTTGTTGTAGCTCTTATACTTTCCCTTATAGTAGACTTTTCTAGGCTTGGCTTGGTTATCCTCTTGCCTTTGGGCTAAGCTGCAAGATGTTTTTGAGCTTTTCCTTTCTTTGGCTCTGGCTTAGTAGTTGCTTCCTTGGCTTGCTCTTCCTAATTGGAACCTTCTACTTCTTTAGCATCTTCTCCCATGCCTTGTGTTGAGGCAAGTGGCTCCTAGCCCTGTTCTTCTTCTTCTTCATCTTCATCATCTTCTTCTTTTGCTTCTATTTTCCCTTCACCAAATCTAGCCTTTAGCTTTTTGACCAATGTTTCCTTTTTTTTTAAGGTGGAAGTAGTTTTCAACTCCATTTCTACTTTGGACTTTACAATATCAAAAGTTCCAAAAGGTTTTGCACTTTTATCAATGTCTTCTACAAGTAATGTTGTGATTGTTGTTGATGCCTCATCGATCTTGATTTCATATCCAAGTGGCCTTAGCCATCTCACCCTTGGTACTATAGCTTGGATATATGTGAAATCAATTTCAACTAAGAAACAAATGTCACTGATGTGTTGTTAAACAAGAGAGACAGGTATCCTAAGTCTTTGTTTCATAGACTTCTTAAAGTCTTCAAAGTAACTGGTCATTGTGGTTTCAAATTTTTCCCCCATCTGCTCTATGTATTCGTTCACCTGTATTGCTATTGACCTATTTTTCTTCCAACTTACTTTACCAAAAGAGGGGAATTCATTCTAAACATAGAAAAATAAGCATATCAAAATTGATCCAAACTTGCACTGAGCACTCTTAGATCTCCTTATTGCTCCCAAATTCTCCATTATCTATTGTAATTATAATTTAGCTAGATCATATGTATGATTCTTCTTGACAATTTTGTATCCTATGTTAACTGCAATACAAGGCACACTGTTCAGTCAGCTTGACTAGTAGAATTTATGAGATATTACCCTAACAAAAAATTCTACAAGTGGATCTTTGATTGTGTCAATAGTCATGCCTCTTTTATTCCACTTTGCCCTAGTATTCTTTTCTATATCTTCTTTAGAATCACTCCTCAAGGTCACTGGTTGTTCTAGGGTTGGGTACCTAGTTACTCTATGTATGATTCTTTTTTACAGTTTAATAGGTCCATCCTCCAACCATAGGCATCCATCATGAATTCTACTAAGCACAACTCTTATCCATTCTATCTTAAAAACTATAGGAAAATCTAGGGCACAGTTAAACCCTTCCTTTCAACAATCTAGAATTCTTCCTTCAATATCTTGTTCTCACAAAGTTTATCATAGGCTTTCCTAATCTCCATGTCACCAATTGCTCCTATATTACAATTATAACATCTTCTAACATCTTGCACCATGACAACTTTAGGTGGAATAATGGATAAAGCACTGGCAGGGTCATTTTTATATGCAACTTCAGGAATTGGTATGAAATTTGGTTGTTTAACATCATTACTCACCAATTGAATCTCAAATAGTTCCTTGTCCTTGGGATTCCTAGAGCTAGATGCCATTTCAAAAAACTAGGGTTTCAAGATGTAAAAATTGAGTAACTGCATAGCTTAGCACTAGAGTAAATACCTTAAATCATCAAAACAATGTTGAATCTTGGTTGGAATCTACATAAAAGAATTAATCTCTACTTGGAAATCACTTCTACACTCTTCTTGCTCTTGCTCTGTGTTTGCGATGATGAAAAATGATCGAAAACTCAACCTTATACATTTCATTTCGTAGCATTTAATGCTTAGTGCATATACAACTGTCCACTCAGCTCCTTATACAATTTTGTTTCACTCAACTTTCATTGATTTTCTAATACTCAGCATTCACTAGAGTTTCCCTTACTTGGATTCAATAAGAATTTTCCTTCAATTGCCATCCACTACTAACTTGGCTTCCACTAACTTTGGCAGACAACTCAGCATATTAAGGCAACCTTCCTTGCTTGGTAATAATGTGAAAATTTTGAAGATTTAACCTTGCATCTTTATTCATGTTGATCTATCATTTTCAATGTTGATTTATTCTAGGAATTGATGTATGATAAAGCATTAAATATCAGTCCCACATACATTCTTCTACTTAGTTGGATGAAGTGTGACCACTTGACCTTTTAGGTGAAGTGCGACCACTTGACCTTTTAGGTGAAGTGATCTCTCCATTAGATGTCATGCTTCCATCTCTTCATTTCTATGTCCTATTCATCTCTCCCCTAATGTGTTCAACATAAACTTTTCCTTTTCCTTTGTTGAACTCAGAATTGGGTGCCTTTGACCTAGTTGGGCAATACTTGTTAATGTGTCCTATCTTTAGACAGTTGAAACAAGTGGTTTGACTCAACTACCTATTGTAGTTGCCACTAAAGTGTGTTCTTATGCAGTTCTTAGGAATGTGTCCATATTCTTGGTAGTACTGATAGCTCTGCCTAGTGTTATAGTCCCAATTATAGTGATGTCCATGACTATTTGTCTTTGCTAGTTGATTTGGTGTCCACATAGGCTTGGATCTGCATTCAAAGGCTCTATGTCCATACTTCTTGCAATTGTAGGAGTGACCTTCAAATCTTGGTGTCCTGATGATTCTAGTCCTACAGTTCATGTGCCTAATGACCTTGCTTATTGCACTTGTGATAGTGACCCATGTTTTTAGGTTTGTCATGTTTATTGGCATTCTTGCTCCTGCACACATTAGATGTATGTCCCTTTTTACCAAAAAAATGGAAAGTGGGTTTTGTGTTCTTACCTTTATCACTTCTTTCTTCTACAGTCTTGGATGACTCTCCTTCTTTAGTGCTGGTGTATCCTAGTCCTGAAGTGTCATTGTTGGACCTTGGTGATTTTAGTAGCTATTCAAAGTACTTGATAGTTTCATTAGGTTTGTTGAAGCTTTCTACAATTTATATTTCTCTTCTCAATTCATTTTGTAGTTGTTCATTTTGCATCTTCAATGTGGAGATCTCAATGTCCTTGACATTTAGCTCATGATGGGCATTCATCATTTGGCTTAGGATGTCTAGCTGCATGTTGGAAACTCTTGCAAGATCACTTGACTTTTCCTCTAGTCTATTGGCAAGGTTTCTCTTATCATCTTCTATCATAGCTTTATCTCCAATGGCTCTCTTCTTCTACTCAGTCACTTCACAAAGCATCATGGCTTGTGATTCTTGCTCAATTTTGAGAGATCTGATCTCTTCTACTTGAGCTCTATTCTTCTCCATTAGGTATGCAATTGCTGCATCAAACTTCTTAGAATCTCCATTGGCAAACACTTTTGTGGTGTCAATATCCTTGTACTATGTATCATTCTCAGCTATAGCGATGTCTCTTCTTCTCTTTAGGGATTTCCATTATTCTTCCCTAGCTTTTATGTATTTCAATCTCCTGGTTCTCTATAATCTTTCCAAGCTTGTAGACTTCCATTTCTAGATCTTTTCTTCAAACTGTAAGGCTTCTCCTTGTGAGAACTTGGCTCTGATACCAATTGTTGGAATTTACAAATGGGAAGTATACTTCTGAGGGGGGGATGAATTAGAAGTACCAAACTTTAAGCTATAAAACTTTTAACTGAAATCAATACATGCATGTAACATATCTAATTAACATGAAAGTAAAGACATGCATGAAAATGGATAACACAATATTTGATCACCTAGAAACCCTCCAAAATGAGAAGGTAAAACTGAGGTGGGGATGACACCCACAACTTATCACTGTAGCAATATGTAACTTATCAAGGTTACAAAATTTGACCATCATTAATGGTTTGTCCTATGAGAGGCCTACCCTGTTAAAGACTTCAACACCCTATTAATGGTGTATCTATCTGAAGGATTTACAAAATATTCACTTGGAATGTCACCCTATTAAAGGATTTAGAAAATGGTCATTAAACCAACCTATCTTCATAAGATTTTCATTCTCCTAATACAATGGATAGAAAGTATAGTAGAATGTGTTGACCTGATTACTTATAATCTTCAATTGCTAATTTTAGGTCGATGCTCAATCCATTTGATTTGATCCTTTTTTATCTAATATGATTATGTATGAAGTTCTGATACTCTATTATTTTGTTAACTGATCTGGCAATTCCTCTACTTTTCTAAGTCACCTTGTGTGTACTCTTCACCCTTCTACTCTTCACTCTCTTTCACTCTGTCATTCCTCTCTTCAATATTTTTGAATTGTGGAGCTTCATCCTTCTTAAAAATTTTTCATGACTTAGGATTAGGTATGAATCTATGGCTAAGATTCATCTATTTTGTCTCTTTAGCATTACAATTATTTGATTGGTTGCATGCAGAGTACATAGGAAATCTAATAGATTCAATCTTATCCTTAAGATTCAAAATTTGTATATTAGTTGTCATGTAACATGATTTGCATCTAAGTTTGTGAAGGCACAAACTTATGTATTAATAATGTGTCACTTGGCACTTGTTGATTACTGATGCTTGACACATATAGGAATTATGTCTTGCTCAACACCTATAGTTTACTTGGCACATATACTAGCTCAGCATCTATTAGTCACTCAATAGTTGAAACTTTCTCAGCATTAGCTATCTGCTCAGCATCCTAATGACTCAGTACTTGTTGAATTTCTAGCTCAACACATATTGTAACTCAACATCTATATTATACAAAGCATCAACTTAGAAAATTTCTTAAGTGTGTTGACACTCAGTTATCAAAACCAATCTGAAACCAACATTAAATAAGTCTTCTTCTTTTTAATATTGGGGGCTCCAACATAAAAATTGAAATGGCACTTTCAAAACTTATCTCAAGAAAAATATCTTCATATCATTAAAAGGAACATTCTTTTATATCTGGATTTAATTATTTAAGATGTAGGAGAATCAATAAGATGTAACATATGGATATGTAACTATTTCAAGCTAGATATACAAGGGACTACCCCTATTAACCTACATATTACAAGCATCTCATGTTTTAGGAATGTTGAGCTATAGATGTATGGAGAAAAACAAAAAAAAAAACCATTATTATTTTTAATCTATAGATGTTACTTTTTGAGGGAAAGAATAAGGGCCTGCTATAGTGAGACTACAATAATGATCTACAAGAATGGATCAATAGAAAGCATTAAAATCATTGTTATTTAGAAAAATTACTTCAAAACATATGTTTGTCATGCCAAGACTATCTTGAAGTGGATGAATAAGCATACTTTACTACCATAGATATAATAGAAGAGATTAAAACTATGCATCATAAATGGAACCATAGCCCATATTCTTCAAACTCATGGCCTTCAATCATTAGAACACTATGTTTAGCATTTGGGGAAGGATAGAGAAAGTCTTTAGATATCCCAAACCAGACACCAACCATACTCCAAAAAATATTGTGTGTAAGAATTTGGTATAGCTCTAATATCATGTAAGAATTTTCCTAAGGCAATAATTTAACACCAAGATCAAGAAGCTCAGTAGATAGCACTAGAGAGATAAATGATGATCAAATGGATATCAGATAATTGGATAATTAAATAATTAAATATTTGGATATTTGGATGAATATATCATAGAGGGTGCATGTATATATGGGCAATGGATAAGTCTAGAAGTCAAACAAGAGATAAGGATTACAACTTAGCACATGTTTACAAAGGTGGATTATTCTCCATTGAGCACAGGATTTGGTGTGATGATGAGAGGATAAGTTTACATATGTGTATCTCATAAAGAGATTTTGTAGATACCATGTGCTCAAATAAGTTGCTAACTCATGTTTTGTCAACAAGACAACTCATATGACTATGCATATTCCTATGTAAACTTAAATAAAGTGTAATAATAATTAATTATTTACACTAACATTGTGACTAGCTATTATTTTTTCTAGAGTAGCTATAACCTAGCCCATTTTGGACAAGTAAGTCATTTCTCATGTGTTATAGATTTTGGTGCTAGATATTTGCCATGGATAGCTGGCCTTAGAAATTTGATTTCTATTTAGTTTAGTTTGAGCTTCACTTGGTTTCAAGAATAGTTTAAAATTCTCTACTTAACAAGTTCAACCACATAAAGGTAGAATCTCATTTGGCCCGTCCCCTCTCTCTCCCCCCCCCCCCAACATCATTCTAAATTCCCCATTAATGTCTAATAACATTCATTCATTTATTCAACCATTTTTGAAATACAATATTCAATCATTATAATCACACGATATATTTCATTAACACACAACATTCATAAATAATTCATTAACACATAAAATTCAATAACATCAGTTCCTTTTGGGCTTCATAATGTTCTTTTTTACAAATCTTGTAAGAGGAATATCAATGTCCTTGTCATTCCCCTTTTCATTCCCCTCCTCTACTGATTCTAATGACAATGCGTATGTCCTCCTCATCTATTCAGGAATAGGTAGTCGCTATGCCAAAAGAGAGTATACTGCAAAAACAACTACATCATGAGATAAATTCAAACCATTTATATTAGTGAATTACATGTATTTAATTAAGAGAATTATAAATCAAAAAAAACATTTAAATGAACAAAATATAGATTTTCTTTACCTAAATGTGCCCCGTGATCTACATGGTGATCAGTCAAACATCCTCTGAAACTCATTCAGCAAGACATTATGAATCCTCTAAAATATACACAAAAAAGGTGACACCAAGTTCAATTTAAGATGTTAAATTGTATTAATAATTACATAATTATTTTTAAATATCAAATGAATAGATCCATTGACACTATGATGTACATTAGGGGCTTCATCATCTGGTGTAGGATATGTGTTACAATTAGGAGGCTGCATTGCAATGTCATGCACACATTATTATCAAATAGATTGTTGCTTAATTATTCAATTTCTAATATATATTCTTTTACATATTTACCTATTCACATAATGCAAGGGGCTCTTGGGTTGGGCCAATGGAAGCTTGGCGTAGGCGTTTAGCCACAACTTGATAGCCTTCCTTGAAGGGAAATTTTTGGTGTTCTCTTGTGGCATCTAAATTAAATTCAAAGCCCTGCATTTTTTTATTAAAAAAAATCATTTCCATTTTATAAATAATTTTTTTCAAGAATTCATTTACTCCTATTTACAATTCATGCTCTAATTTTTGAAAATCCAACAGAGCCAAGTTTGTGCTGCCCAATCCTTTGTTGCTTGGTCTTTGTTGCCTTTGGCATATCTTGCAACCTATGAAATGTTTGAAATATGTTAGATGATATAGATATAAAGATGCCTAATCAATGCATCATTACATTGTACTAGTAGTTAATACTATTTCATACCTTCTTCTCTCATTTGCAGGTGTAACTCCTCTTTTAACATCAATTTTTTTCCTTTGCATCCAAAATGAAATCATTCCAATCCCTCACTAAAATAAAGGGAGGATGCTCAAACTTTGGATTCTGGATGAGACTCCTTCTATAGGAGTCCCTCATAGTCTTCAGATGTTTTGCAGCTTTTTCCAAAAATTTCTTCTCCTCAAAAATATTACCAAACTCATGCTCTAAAATCTTTAATGAGCTGATCTTTTAATTTTTTTTCTTCCAAGTTCCACCTTTTAAGAAAAAACACAAAATTGTTAGATAGAAAATTTAACTAAAGTTGTGTACCTTAAATTTACTAAAAGAAAAGTTGTGTACCTTATACATATGGTGGGCCTAAATATCTTCAATGCATGGTCATAGAAGCATCTTATAAAATGAATCATTTCCTGCAAAAAATGTCATGGGATTATCAATCCAAAGCTTGTTATGAATAGGTAAATGCATATTACAATATAAATAATAATAATTTAAAACTACTTGGAAGCTTAGGACATTTCAAAGGCATCAATTCATTGTCGTCAATCAACAATGATGTATGTGTAGCTCCCATGCTAGAAATATGCGTGGATCCAGGAAATGATGGTGAATTATCACCAACACATGTACTATGATCTATATTTGGCATCATAGACATCGATGATGTATCTACTACTAGATGCACCCATGATTAAAGTACAAATTATCAAATAATAATCAACACAAAACCAAATATAGAAAAGCAAGGATTTACTAGGCATAGACTATGAAGGTATTGATGTTTGTGTGCCCCTTGTAGCTAACATTGCAGTTAGCAATCTCTGATGGACCTCTATCGACCTCCTAGGAGTCTCCTACACTTGATGACCTAGTGAACAATACATTGTTAGCAAAGACATTATGATATAATAAAAGTAAGAGCTAAGAAGTTTTTGAATGTTTGATCAAAGAAAAAATTCCTTGTAACTTGTCAACTTAAGGATTATTTTGCCTGAGGTAGCTAGAGCTCTGCTAGTATCGGCCTCATCGCGATGTCTTGGACTAGGCACTTGAGTTTGCAAATAATCCTATAACAAGAACACATACATATTCTAGTTCACAACATAAAATTAACCTTTAATGAACTTTTTTATAATTAAAGATTCATTGTTGCTTACTTCAAAATGATGCGCTATGGCCATCAATTCATGTTGCCTCTTCAACACCTCCTCATTGAATTTGGATCTTTGAAAATGCTCATAGTTTATAAATTGATTTTTTTTTTCATTTTTTCCTCATTGTATATGTCAAATTAGTCACCATGCAATATCGTCATCAGAAGAGGTAGGTGCCTTTATTCTTGCAAGTGCTTTTCCCCTATCCTAGACATCAAATTGTGATAGAAATATTAGTAAAACTTTCATAAAAACTCCAAAACCTAAATCAAATAACATAATAATATAACATTTTTCAACTATCTAATTTGTACAATCTCAATTAGGTTTACCATCACTAATGAATGGTTGGGAGCTGGAGCATCCTCATGGCCTCTATCCAGTGGGGGGTCCTTATTGTCCTATGACAAAGACTAAATATATAAACTTTAGAGATCATAAAAAATGCTCATTATTTCTAAATTCATATTTTTTAGTTTTTTTTCATCATGTACGTTAAATTAGGGACATTTGCAATATCCTCATTAGAAGGTGTAGTAGCTGCCTCTGTTCTTGCAGGTGCTCTTCCCCAATCCTGAACATCAAATTGTGATAGAAATATTAGTAAAACTTTCATAGAAACTCCAAAACCCTAAATAAAATAACATAATAATATAACATTCTTTAACTATCAAATTTGAACAATTTCAATAAGGTTTACCATGGCCAAAGAATGGGTTGGAGGAGCATCCTCGTGACATTTATCTTGTATTTGATCCATATCGTCCTATGACAAAGATTAAATATAAAAACTTCAGCTAACTAATCTTAGTAAAAAGAACTTATTAATAAAATGGTATATATTACTTACCACCCTCATGATAGTAACTTGTATCTATGTGATTTAAATGGTAATCTATTAGCAGTTCTTCCCCTATACTTATTGATTTTATCGCACATACAAAAACTTGATTCCCCTCACGCACCTCAAAAATGCAATTGGGTTACTTATTAGTTGAGGAAGGTCACGTACTATTTACAAAACCCATAATATTACTTGTTTCTTTTGGTCTCCCATCAATGTACATAACAAATATTTTACTTTGATCATTTTCTTTCCATTGTATATAATTTCCTAATAGTGCATACCTATGCATACTTATTTTTATATTGAACAATCTACATCCAATCATTGTAATTGTAACAAGGATGGACATACTTCATTAATTCACAACTTTTTTGTAACATACCTTTATCCCATCCATGGAAAATAGACCCAAACCATGTAATGAGGATGGAGCTATGCGATATATCCTCTCGTTAACACAAAAATTAGTGTTAATTGGAGGTAGCTCATTAGGTAACCATTCTTGCTCAATATGTGTGTACTGAAAGGGCACCTTGATGTCACCTTTTCTCTCATCATCATAAGAACATGACCCACCTTTAGCAAGGAAAAATTACATGTGTTTATTGAAATTTTTCTAATCTTTTGACCTCTAGTTGATCGCCCTATTTTAGCCATAGTACATGTAGAACTTTCATCTACCATTCCCTTGTTTCCCTCATTCGATGTAGATAGATCTGACAAGTACCTATTTGGTGGTTCCTGTGATTCATGTGATTCATCAAATGAGACATTGTCAAGTCCCTGCTTCAACTACTAGAGAATTTTGATAATAATTAAATAATATACATAGAATAATCAAGTCATGACCCATGCGTATAGTTCTTCTTTGTCTATACATGAGAGATATAAAATGTACTAAGTTGAAAGTGATTATATAATTACATGTCTATATGGTTCTTATTTGTCTATTTAAAAAAGAAGAATATAAGAAAATTATGTTTATTTATTGACTTATACCTACTGATCCATGTCACTGTGCACGATCCTTGCCAAAGGAGTTAAATTTCCTGCATATGTTAATCATTTATCTTAAGTTAGCTAAAAATAACTTAGAAGACAACATGAACATTTCACTCAATTTATTTCAGGACACCTACATGTGAAATGATTAGAGCTTACTAGGAGTCATGTATATGTTTAAAAATTTGGACATGCTATACTTAATATTTATATCTGCATATATGGTTTTGAAAAAAAAAATTGGTGCATGTTGTACTTAACAATCAAAACTTATTAGGAGTCATGTATATCTTTAAAATTTTGGACATGTTGTACTTAATGTTTATATCTACACATATGGTTTTGAAAAGAAAATTTGGTGCATGTTGTACTTAATAATCAAAGCTTAGTAGGAGTCATTGATCACATACCTTTTACATTTCAATCATGTCATTGATCATCTTATTTGTCTATCTCATCATTATTTCCATCATCATCATCATCATCATCTTCATCATCATTGTCGTCATCTTTGTCATCATCATCACAATCATCATCGTCATCATTGACACCATCATCATCATCACCATTATCATCATCACCATCATCACCATCATCATAATCATCAACATTTTCATTATCATCACCATCATCTTGATCTTCATCATCATCTTCTTCTTCTTCATCTTCCACATCTTCTCCTTCCATAACATATACTTTATCAGCCTTCCTCTCAGTTCATGTCTAACAAAAAATGACCAACCCTATTTATGTGGAACCTATGAGTAAAACACTTGCTCACATTGCCTTGAAAGATCATAGGGCTCATCTCCAACTAGCTCAAATGACCTTGTATTCATCATTTTAAATCCATTATCATGTTGAATAATAGTTCTATCTGGATCATTTTGATTCAGTCATAGCCTATACCATTTGACGGTGAATAGAACTACTTTGAAGGACTTAAAGTTGCACTTAATTATATCATCTAAGATGTCATGTATTTATTTTAAGATTGTTGAGGATGTATGTCATTTCTAGATAATATATTAGTGACCTTGAAAACAACAGTTATCCCAGAATCACAAATTTTCTTAGTGCCATCCAGGTTTTTTATGTGAAATTTGTGGCCATGATAGTACATAGCTTTGTGGTGCTTGACTTACAATTTTTTAAGCATGTGACAACTATTTGCATCATGAGTTGATATGAAACATATGAGTGATTATCATTAATAAATTTGTACATACCTGTCCACCTCTTAAACCCTTTACTAGATCAACTACCATCGGCATAACATTGGAATCTCCATTACAATGAGCTTCTGTAACCAATGAAGAAACACCTTTCCATGTTAATGAGCAACCATTTTGTTGACATCGTTCAATCCATACCATCATCCAATCAATTTGTTCGCAATATACAAATGTATTGCATCCCACTCCCGACCAGCTATATTTAAAATATACACCAATGGAAGAACTTTCTTCCCGGCTTCACCTGATTACACTTAGAGAAGTTAGGAGAATTTCTAGAACTTCCAACCCCTTGAGACTGGTTATCCCTCAATGCTCCTGAATAAAGTGCCCCTCTAGCCTGAACACCTGGTAGGCCACCTTGGCCTGAAGTAACACTCACCTCAACCAAAGTAGCTCGCAATATAGCATCCTTAAGGGTTTTAGGTTGGACCATCAATGGTGAACTATCACTAACTCCTGCGTTGGACCATCAATGGTGAACTATCACTAACTCCTGCATAAGACATAAGCTCGAAGAACTTATGCTCATACTCCACCATAGTCTTGGTACACTGTCTCAAGTCATGGAACTCATTTGCCCTTTGAAGTTGCCACTATTCTGATAGAAATCGCTCATGAAAGTGTTCAAGGAACAACTCCCATGTAATAGTCTGCATATTTATCCCAAGTTTCTTCTCCTCTATATTCCACCAAATCGCTGCAAAGAGCTCTAAGTGGGTAATGGCATATCTTGCTTTGACGTTGGAGTCAAAGTCTTGCATGGCAAAACATCTATCTAGTGCAATCAACCAATTCTCAGCATCGTATCCAGTACCTTCTCCATTGAAAGGTTTGATCGTGACCCGTAATAGGTCCTTCATCTGGATGGACTGACTAGACCGCCTGTTGCTCTCTAGGATCCTCCCTCTAGGACTCATGGACCTATCTCTATCTTCATGCTCTGAATGATGAGCTCTATCCTGCAATAGTAGGCGTGCTAGGATATCCTTGCCCAAGTCTCTAGTGACCGGTCCTTCAATCTCAGCAACTTGCTTAACACTAGCATCCTCTCTAGCCTCTTCCTGAATAGGGTCCCCTGAATGGACCAAGGAAGGAATATGATGACTAACTCTCCCATGACTTCTACCACGTCCTGAGCTATGACCCCTAGCAATGGATCTAGAACCAAAAGTCATCTCTCCTACAACACCCAAACACAACAATGACATCTAAGAATCCATCATAACCATAAGGTCATAACTTACTGACATAAAGCAATAATCCAAAAAAATTTATAAGTTTTCTAGTTCCATGTTTAGAATTTGTATCGTTTCAAAGCTTAATGTTCAACAGTTTGGTTTCTAGTTTGATGTCAATATAAGTTTGTCATTTAAATAAGTTGCAAGTTTACTAATTGCTCAAGTGATGGCGCACATAATGCCCAGAGTTCCCAATGTTAAAACTCAGGCTCTGATACCATATGTAACGCCCCGCTTGGGAACCCAAGAGAAATAAACCTAACATGTTACAATGTTTACTGAACTATTTTTTTTTTAAGTTTAAACAAAATCCAGATAACATTAATGCGGAAGCAATATGAACATACACAACAAATTCACATTTGCAATTACAGATATAGTTTCAATTCCTCAAAGGTTCCTTTACGTTGAGTCACATTTAATAATTTTAAATTAATTAGTTTAAGTTCCAAGTACAATGTCTCAAGATCATAAAGAAATAACATATACATAATCGCATAAGCAAGCATAAGTATAACTAACACAATGAAAGTACATCCAATAAATAACATCCACTACACATGTCGCAGGGTATGTGAGAATAGATATAATACATCAGAATACATGATAACATATATACATCATCTGAAAAGAATTCTCTGCGATAAGAAATAAAAATGATAAAGGTACATCTTCTGCAACGAATATCCAACAACTAGCAATGTGAAGGGGGAACCCAAATGGTAAGAAGACACTACCTCCCAACCACGTGGTTACCTAGTCAGGCTTCCACTCCCACCGTGCAGGGAAGATAATGAACGATCCACATACAGCTATCAAACATAAAATGTTCCTAGGCAAGGTACCCCTAATAGCCAAAACTACCTCAAAGGTAACACATGCTACTCAAGAAGATAAAATAATCCAAAAGTAAGAACACTCAATCCAATACCGACACCACATAATCAAACTTCATACATGAACCAAGTATAAACCAAATAACAAGATCATAAGATAAAGTCAACGAAAGATAATCATCTCAAGTCAAAAGCCACATGTCAAAAGTACATCATCCATGAATCACCAATCATCATCAATGAAAGTAAATAACCATAATAAACACATCTGACAATAGATACACCACTAACAATAAATACACCACCAGAGATACACAAAATCTATAGAGGAGACTCAGGCTACATACTAGGGAGTGTCATCACATCGCTGCTTGAGTTACCCTGGACTGATCTCTTAAGAGACCCCGGACCCTCAAGCGTTGAGTTACCCTGGACTAGTTACTATGAACCCCGGACCCTCAACATCACACATATGGAAACTAGAAAGCCCTCTCAAGAAGACGAGGCACTCATCTCATTCCCATCCTTAGTCTATACAAGCACTAAAGGCATGGGTAGATCAAAAATCTCTAACTTATCTTTTTAGTGTGTTTCCCCCCATAAATTTTAGTTACTAGATTATCACTTATTACATAACTTGCATTAGGTTACCCTGGTACTGACCACTTTGGGTTCCGGACCCCTATGCAAGCCACTCCCAAGTCACGTACCTAGACAACCTCTCCTAAGTACATAAAAACACAGTTGTGTCCCATACCACAACACCCATAAAGATCAAACTCGGTTCCTTAACAGGCAACCTGAAAATAAGAAGGTTCTCCCACCCAAGTACACATAATTTCTCCACAAGATAAACCTCATAGATATAATCTCCAATATGAATCACAAAACACATCACAACATCTAGTCCCATAAATAGTATCCAAGAAATCTCACAAAACCTCTACTGTACATCCTAGACTGGTCAACACCTAATCGACTCCAAAATCTCAAAGCATAAACAATATAAGCAAAACAGTACAATTTCATAGTTTAGTTTGATTTGAAAATACACAACTAGGTTAAAGGTAAAGTTTCAGTTTACGTTTCAATATACATTTCCAAGTGATAAGTTTTTACAATTAATCCTTACCATTAACCAATTGCTATATTTAAATAATTACGCAGGGAGTAATCATTTATTTAAATTATTAAAATAATAATCATTGATATAATACTACGTTATCAACTTCATTGATAACAATAATGAAGTAACTCTATATTTCTTAAACAACATTAATCATTAATTAAATTCAATTTAAACCAATTTTAATTAAATTAATTAATAATCATACGAGAAATAACTATATTACCAAAACAATAACAATCTCAACAATAACATTAATTTCAAATCAGCTCCATTAATAATCTGAATTCTATATGTAATTATAATTCTTAATAATCATTTAATAATTAATATTCATTAATTATAATTAAAATATCATAACAACATTATCTAACAATTAACACTAATTAATAATCTATTAAATATATTATTAAAATTAATAATATATAATATAATAAACAAATAATAAAATAGATTTATTAAATACTAATTAAAATTTAATATTAATAAAGAAAACTTTATTAAAACTTTAATAAAATGAAACCTATAACATTCTTAATCGGTTATAAGAAATTCTTATAAAAAAAGAACTTCATACTTTATAAAAAAAAAAGAGACCTCTTGATTAAAGTTTAAAGCGATTTAAAATCATTGTATGGCTTCTTCCTTTTATAACGCCACCACCATTATTAAGAGCCGTGGGTTTATTTTAATATCGCAGGTACACTGCGATTATTAATTTGGCATCGCAGGTACGTGGGTTATTTTATATATATATTTTTTTCATTTTTTTTTTTGTTTTGTTTTGTTGTTATAAATATATATGTTAACAAACAAATTTCTCCCCAATTTAATTTTAATTATATATATATATATATTATTTAGTAAAACGTTTTCTTTATAAAATGATTTGTTTAGTTTATAAAATTTATATTTATATAAAATTTATTAAATAATTCTCTTCTTAATTTTTTTATTATTAAAATTAAATAACAATCATACAATATGAACCCCATCAAACATATATTTAGAATTTTATAAAAATATTCTCTTCCAAAAAAAGTTAATATAAATATTCTCATATATATATATATATATATATATATATATATATATATATATATATATATATATATATATATATATATATATATATATATATATATATAATTAATAAATGTAATCTGATAGAAAAATTACTATCAACCAATCAAATTTCACATTTAGAATTTTCTTTTCTTTCAAACCCTATGTGACTTAAATTAGTTTTCTCTACGATTTTCTTTGTAAATATGAATAATGAGAGACTAATTTCAATCAATCAGATCTGAACAACAATCAAGATGACAAACATAATTTCAACCATCCAAACAAACACGGAGCAACCACATATTTTCCAATTTGAAATACATTTATGGGCTTTCAAACCCTACCTCAATCTGATGCTAACAATTTGGTGAAACTCTTGCTAATCCAAACCCTTCAAAACATCCAAAGATTTCTTTGTTCCTCTCCCAAAAGTGTGTTCCTTGAAACTTGTGTCCCAAAAAATCTCCCTTGAAAAATGAACCCTCAAATTTTGATAAGGAGTTCTCTTCCTACAATCGGGGCACTAATTGTGCGTTTACCCGAGAGGTCTCTTGATCAATCCCGTTAACTCTAAAATCAACCTTTATTTATCTTATCTTTCATATTTTCATGCACGTTAAATGGATTATTAAATCTCTTTATTTAATTTCCACTCAACTTCTATTTTAATCAATTTATAACTTATAAATCTCATGCGCACTTAATGCGATTAAATATCTTTATTAATTTAACATGTTTAATCTTTTCAATTAATTTATTTTATTTTCAACTCATGCATAAATCATGCGAACTATAATCTTTATGATAATTAAATATCTTTTCACTTTTAATTCCATTTTTAGAAACTTAATTGATAAAAATATTTATTAACTTAAATAACAATAATATTTAGCATTTATTTAAAAATGCACTCTAAATATATTATTATTAAATTAAATAAATATAATCACGTTCTAAATTTAAACTTTAACTTTTATCTCCAATATTTAATTCTCTCTCATTTAATTAATTCATTCATGCACAATTAATTTCCTTTTTAAATTAAAATATTCTTTTATTATTCCTTCATGCACTTTAAGTGAATTGTTACATTACTTTATTTACCTTTCCACTTTACTTTACTTTAATAAATTTATAACTTTAATCTCATGTGCACATTATTAAATTATCTTTATTCAAGTTCACATGTTTTTTTATCTTTTAATTAATCTCTTATATTTTAAACTCATTCATGCGAACTTAAATCTTTTTCATAATTTAATATCTTTCTCCTTTTAATATATTTTTGAACGTTTAATTTGATAATATTTATTAACTTAAATAAGAATAATATTTAGCATTTATTTAAAAATGAACTCTAAATATATTATTATTAAATTAAATAAATATTATCACGTTCTAAATTTAATCTTAAAAATTTTATCTTCAATTTAATTCTTTATATTTAATTAATTTCTCAATTAATTAAATATAATTAAATATTCAAAATATCATAATAATTTTCCATTAAATTAAATTATTAATTTAATCTATTAATTAGACTTAATTAATAGAAATTCATCAAAGACTCACAAAACAACATACGCACAAAATACTCATGGGTTTAAAAGGATAGACAGTCTGTTATGAGTCCTCCTTGCAGGACAAGTATTATAGGCTATGGCTAGGATTGGACCTGATCATTATCTTCCCATTCTCACCATTTGAGTATTTGTAATAGGGCACGCTCATCCTGGCAATTCAGGGAAGTCGATGCCTGATACCTGCATCCTGCATAAAAGACGAGCATGTACATGTATATAATATATCTAAACTAAACAGACAATGGCGGGGAGTGGTTCATCGTGTAGATCCCGACTAGCAGGTGACTACGACTCCCTCCCTTAACCACATCAAACATGTCAGACAGAAAGATAAAATAAACACGCGCACCATACACATGCAAGTATGGGGTAAGTATCATAAAAATCACAAGTCTAACATCAAATGCGTACATATAACAATGCATCTCTATCAATACAACATAATCATCATTAAAGACATCATGTTAACATTTTTATGAAAGAAACCACATTTACTAACTAGGATCATCAAAATACCATTAACAACACATGAATGAAATCAACTAATCAATAATAACCGATACATTTGTAATTCAAGACATGAAATAATATCATAATATTATAAATCCAATATCTCTTAAACTAATCAATGCATAAAATTAGCCTAAGGAATTTGACAATGATAACAGAAATGCGAACTAGGGGCAGGCACTACATCCACCCCCCCTAGAATTTGGCTTACTCCTGGAAGCCCATTACAAAGAAACATGAATCAAACTCAGAAAACTCAAAACTAAGGTCCATGATCGGGACAATTGGTCACTCTATGACCATATTGTCCACAAAAGTAGAAATCTCCACTAAAGCCTTCCTGAGCTCCAGGTGCATGTGACTGATCACAAATACCAACACTAGCATCCTCCCTGAGAGCTCGAGGAACTCGATCCAACCTATTGCGCATACTACGCTTCCAGTTGTGATAGTTCCCTGACTGTGAACCACAACTGTTACCATGGAAGAACTTTCTTCCTGGCTTCTCCTGATTATCCTTAGATAAGTTAGGAGAATTTCTAGAACTTCCAGCCCCTTGAGACTGGTTATCCCTCAATGCTCCTGAATAAAGTGCCCCTCTAGCCTGAACACCTGGTAGGCCACCTTGGCCTGAAGTCACACTCACCTCAACCAAAGTAGCTCGCAATATAGCATCCTTAAGGGTTTTAGGTTGGAAAACCTTAACACCCCCAATATAGTTAGCATTAAGTCCTCTAATGAAATGTTGGACCATCAATGGTGAACTATCACTAACTCCTGCATAAGACATAAGCTCGAAGAACTTATGCTCATACTCCACCGCAGTCTTGGTACCCTATCTCACGTCATGGAACTCATCTGCCCTCTGAAGTTGCCACTATTCTGATAGAAATCGCTCATGAAAGTGTTCAAGGAACAACTCCCATGTAACAGTCTGCATATTTATCCCAAGTTTCTTCTCCTCTATATTCCACCAAATCGCTGCAAAGAGCTCTAAGTGGGTAATGGCATATCTTGCTTTGACGTTGGAGTCAAAGTCTTGCATGGAAAAACATCTATCTAGTGCAATCAACCAATTCTCAGCATCGTATCTAGTACCTTCTCCATTGAAAGGTTTGATCGTGACCCGTAATAGGTCCTTCATCTGGATGGACTGACTAGACCGCCTGTTGCTCTCTAGGATCCTCCCTCTAGGACTCATGGACCTATCTCTATCTTCATGCTCTGAATGATGAGCTCTATCCTGCAACAATAGGCGTGCTAGGATATCCTTGACCAAGTCTCTAGTGATCGGTCCTTCAATCTCAGCAACTTGCTTAACACTAGCATCCTCTCTAGCCTCTTCCTGAATAGGGTCCCCTGAATGGACCAAGGAAGGAATACGATGACTAACTCTCCCATGACTTCTACCACATCCTGAGCTACGACCCCTAGCAATGGATCTAGAACCAAAAGTCATCTCTCCTACAACACCCAAACACAACAACGACATCTAAGAATCCATCATAACCATAAGGTCATAACTTACTGACATAAAGCAATAATCCGAAAATTTTTATAAGTTTTCTAGTTCCATGTTTAGAATTTGTATCGTTTCAAAGCTTAATGTTCAACAGTTTGGTTTCTAGTTTGATGTCAATATAAGTTTGTCATTTAAATAAGTTGCAAGTTTACTAATTGCTCAAGTGATGGCGCACATAATGCCCAGAGTTCCCAATGTTGAAACTCAGGCTCTGATACCATATGTAACGCCCTGCTCGAGAACCTAAGCGAAATAAACCTAACATGTTACAATGTTTATTGAACTATTTTTTTTTTAAGTTTAAACAAAATCCAGATAACATTAATGCGGAAGCAATATGAACATACACAACAAATACACATTTGCAATTACAGATATAGTTTCAATTCCTCAAAGGTTCCTTTACATTGAGTCACATTTAATAATTTTAAATTAATTGGTTTAAGTTCTAAGTACAATGTCTCAAGATCATAAAGAAATAACAGATACATAATCGCATAAGCAAGCATAAGTATAACTAACACAATGAAAGTACATCCAATAAATAACATCCACTGCACATGTTGCAGGGTATGTGAGAATAGATACAATACATCAGAGTACATGATAACATATATACATGATCTGAAAAGAAGTCTTTGCGATAAGAAATAAGAATGATAAAGGTACATCTTCTGCAACAAACATCCAACAGCTAGCAATTTGAAGGGGGAACCTAAATGGTAAGAAGATACTACCTCCCGACCACGTGGTTACCTAGTCAGGCTTCCACTCCCACCATGTAGGGAAGATAATGAATGATCCACATACGGCTATCAAACATAAAACATTCCTAGGCAAGGTACCCCTAATAGCCAAAACTACCTCAAAGGTAACACATGCTACTCAAGAAGATAAAATAATCCAAAAGTAAGAACACTCAATCCAATACCGACACCACATAATCAAACTTCATACATGAACCAAGTATAAACCAAATAACAAGATCATAAGATAAAGTCAACGAAAGATAATCATCTCAAGTCAAAAGCCACATGTCAAAAGTACAGCATCCATGAATCACCAATCATCATCAATGAAAGTAAATAACAATAATAAACACATCTGACAATAGATACACCACCAACAATAAATACACTACCAAAGATACACAAAATCTACAGAGGAGACTCAGACTACATACTAGGGAGTGTCATCACATGGCTACTTGAGTTACCCTGGACTGATCTCTTAAGAGACCCCGGACCCTCAAGCGTTGAGTTACCCTGGACTAGTTACTATGAACCCCGGACCCTCAACATCACACATATGGAAACTAGAAAGCCCTCTCAAGAAGACGAGGCACTCATCTCATTCCCATCCTTAGTCTATACAAGCACTAAAGGCATGGGTAGATCAAAAATCTCTAACTTATCTTTTTAGTGCGTTTCCCCCCATAAATTTTAGTTACTAGATTATCACTTATTACATAACTTGCATTAGGTTACCCTGGTACTGACCACTTTGGGTCCCGGACCCCTATGCAAGCCACTCCCAAGTCACGTACCTAGACAACCTCTCCTAAGTACATAAAAACACAGTTGTGTCCCATACCACAACACCCATAAAGATCAAACTTGGTTCCTTAACAGGCAACCTGAAAATAAGAAGATTCTCCCACCCAAGTACACATAATTTCTCCACAAGATAAACCTCATAGATATAATCTCCAATATGAATCACAAAACACATCACAACATCTAGTCCCATAAATAGTATCCAAGAAATCTCACAAAAGCTCTGGTGTACATCCTAGACTGGTCAACACCTAATCGACTCCAAAATCTCAAAGCATAAATAGTATAAGCAAAACAGTACAGTTTCATAGTTTAGTTTGATTTGAAAATACACAACTGGGTTAAAGGTAAAGTTTCAGTTTACGTTTCAATATACATTTCCAAGTGATAAGTTTTTGTAATTAATCCTTACCATTAACCAATTGCTATATTTAAATAATTACGCAGGGAGCAATCATTTATTTAAATTATTAAAATAATAATCATTGATATAATACTACGTTATCAACTTCATTGATAACAATAATGAAGTAACTCTATATTTCTTAAGCAACATTAATCATTAATTAAATTCAATTTAAACCAATTTTAATTAAATTAATTAATAATCATACGAGAAATAACTATATTACCAAAACAATAATAATCTCAACAATAACATTAATTTCAAATCAGCTCCATTAATAATCTGAATTCTATATGTAATTATAATTCTTAATAATCATTTAATAATTAATATTCATTAATTATAATTAAAATATCATAACAACATTATCTAACAATTAACACTAATTAATAATCTATTAAATATATTATTAAAATTAATAATATATAATATAATAAAAAATTAATAAAATAGATTTATTAAATACTAATTAAAATTTAATATTAAACATTATATATTAATAAAGAAAACTTTATTAAAACTTTAATAAAATTAAACCTATAACATTCTTAATTGGTTATAAGAAATTCTTATAAAAAAAGAACTTCATACTTTATAAAAAAAAAAGAGACCTCTTGATTAAAGTTTAAAGCGATTTAAAATCGTTGTATGGCTTCTTCCTTTTATAACACCGCCACCATTATTAAGAGCCGTGGGTTTATTTTAATATCGCAGGTACACTGCGATTATTAATTTGGCATCACAGGTACGTGGGTTATTTTATATTTTTTTTTTTTGTTTTGTTTTGTTGTTATAAATATATATGTTAAGAAACAAATTTCTCCCCTATTTAATTTTAATTATATATATATATATATATATATATATATATATATAATTTAGTAAAACGTTTTCTTTATAAAATGATTTGTTTAGTTTATAAAATTTATATTTATATAAAATTTATTAAATAATTCTCTTCTTAATTTTTTTATTATTAAAATTAAATAACAATCATACAATATGAACCCCATCAAACATATATTTAGAATTTTATAAAAATATTCTCTTCCAAAACAAAGTTAATATAAATATTCTCATATATATATATATATATATAATTTGTAAATGTAATCTGATAGAAAAATTACTATCAACCAATCAAATTTCACATTTAGAATTTTCTTTTCTTTCAAACCCTATGTGACTTAAATTAGTTTTTTCTACGATTTTCTTTGTAAATATGAATAATGAGAGACTAATTTCAATCAATCAGATCTAAACAACAATCAAGACGACAAACATAATTTCAACCATCCAAACAAACACGGAGCAACCACATATTTTCCAATTTGAAATACATTTATGGGCTTTCAAACCCTACCTCAATCTGATGCTAACAATTTGGTGAAACTCTTGCTAATCCAAACCCTTCAAAACATCCAAAGATTTCTTTGTTCCTCTCCCAAAAGTGTGTTCCTTGAAACCTGTCTCCCAAAAAATCTCCCTTGAAAAATGAACCCTCAAATTTTGATAAGGAGTTCTCTTCCTACAATCGGGGCACTAATTGTGCGTTTACCCGAGAGGTCTCTTGATCAATCTCGTTAACTCTAAAATCAACCTTTATTTATCTTATCTTTCATATTTTCATGCACGTTAAATGGATTATTAAATCTCTTTATTTAATTTCCACTCAACTTCTATTTTAATCAATTTATAACTTATAAATCTCATGCGCACTTAATGCGATTAAATATCTTTATTAATTTAACATGTTTAATCTTTTCAATTAATTTATTTTATTTTCAACTCATGCATAAATCATGCGAACTATAATCTTTATGATAATTAAATATCTTTTCACTTTTAATTTCATTTTTAGAAACTTAATTGATAAAAATATTTATTAACTTAAATAACAATAATATTTAGCATTTATTTAAAAATGCACTCTAAATATATTATTATTAAATTAAATAAATATAATCACATTTTAAATTTAAACTTTAACTTTTATCTCCAATATTTAATTCTCTCTCATTTAATTAATTCATTCATGCACAATTAATTTCCTTTTTAAATTAAAATATTCTTTTATTATTCCTTCATGCACTTTAAGTGAATTGTTACATTACTTTATTTAACTTTCCACTTTACTTTACTTTAATAAATTTATAACTTTAATCTCATGTGCACATTATTAAATTATCTTTATTCAAGTTCACATGTTTTTTTATCTTTTAATTAATCTCTTATATTTTAAACTCATTCATGCGAACTTAAATCTTTTTCATAATTTAATATCTTTCTCCTTTTAATATATTTTTGAACGTTTAATTTGATAATATTTATTAACTTAAATAACAATAATATTTAGTATTTATTTAAAAATGAACTCTAAATATATTATTATTAAATTAAATAAATATTATCATGTTCTAAATTTAATCTTAAAACTTTTATCTTTAATTTAATTCTTTATATTTAATTAATTTCTCAATTAATTATATATAATTAAATATTCAAAATATCATAATAATTTTCCATTAAATTAAATTATTAATTTAATCTATTAATTAGACTTAATTAATAGAAATTCATCAAAGACTCACAAAACAGCATACGCACAAAATACTCATGGGTTTAAAAGGATAGACAGTCTGTTATGAGTCCTCCTTGCAGGACAAGTATTATAGGCTATGGCTAGGATTGGACCTGATCATTATCTTCCCATTCTCACCATTTGAGTATTTGTAATAGGGCACGCTCATCTTGGCAATTCAGGGAAGTCGATGCCCGGTACCTACATCCTGCATAAAAGACGAGCATGTACATGTATATAATATATCTAAACTAAACAGACAATGGCGGGGAGTGGTTCATCGTGTAGATCCCGACTAGCAGGTGACTACGACTCCCTCCCTTAACCACATCAAACATGTCAGACAGAAAGATAAAATAAACACGCGCACCATACACATGCAAGTATGGGGTAAGTATCGTAAAAATCACAAGTCTAACATCAAATGCATACATATAACAATGCATCTCTATCAATACAACATAATCATCATTAAAGACATCATGTTAACATTTTTATGAAAGAAACCACATTTACTAACTAGGATCATCAAAATACCATTAACAACACATGAATGAAATCAACTAATCAATAATAACCGATACATTTGTAATTCAAGACATGAAATAATATCATAATATTATAAATCCAGTATCTCTTAAACTAATCAATGCATAAAATTAGCCTAAGGAATTTGACAATGATAACAGAAATGCGAACTAGGGGCAGGCACTACAAATCTGTTGCTGAGATTCAACATTTTGGCCTCTTTACCATTCCATTTTTCTGACTGGTTGCATGTTGATTGCATAGGGAATCAAACAGATTTGATCTTATCTCTAAGGCTTCCAAATCTATCCATTAGATAGCATGTAAATGGTTTACATATTTGTTTGTGCCTTCACAAATTTCTATGTCAATTTTGTGTTGCTTGTCACTTGCTAATACTGATGCTTGGCACTTACTGTAATTTTGTCAAACTCAACATCTGAACTTGCTCGACATCTGTTGTTCACTCGATACTTAAACTTGCTCGACACTGTCTATTTTCTTGGCACTTGAGTGACTCAGCACTTACCATATTTCTGTCTGACTCAGAACTAATTGCAACTCAGCATCTATAATATACTCAGCATATATTACTAGCTTGACATGAACTTAATAAATAACTTAAGTGTGTTGACACTCAATTGTCAAAACCTTTCTAAGACCAACAATCTCCCCCTTTGACATGAGTATTAGAAAAACTTAACTATACATGATGAATCTAATCTCCTCGATTATAATATATTTACATTTTGGCATATACAAAACTTCAAAAATGTTCAAAAAAATTTAATAGACTATATACCTCAAAAACTTTGCATCTCCCCCTGAGTTGATGTGCCTTTTTGTATTCAAAAACCTCTCTAATTAGATTTGCCTCTTGTTGATACTCTTTATCTTCAATCAATTTGATACTCTTTATCTGATATGCTTTGTTTCTGCCTACTCTTTATGTTGTTTGCTCCCCCATAGTTTGTTCTTTTCTTTGTTTTCTTTATCTCCCCTTTCACATGTCTCCCCCTTGCAGATTGTCTCCCCCTAGCTGTTATCTCTTCCTTTTTATAATTTCTCCCCCTTTTTGACACATATGTCAAAGGGTTTACACATTGATTATGTATTTAGCCAAAAAATTCTTGTTAACTTTCATCATAATTTTCAGAGCAGCATCCCAATTTTCTATTGTAACATCTAGGGATTTGATTTGAATGGTTATCTCTACTACAAGGTAAACTAAGCTGTCTAAAGTTGAAAGATTGGGATCTTTCTTCAATATAGTTTTGGCATAGGCTAGTTCTTTCTAGAGTATTCCATGTGAGGGGTTAGGGAGGCTTGAATTTGAACTAACTTGGCTCTTGTGTTAGCCTCTTCTATTTTTAGTACAACTATTTCCTTTTGTGTGTGAAGCACTGTATTGAAGTGCTTTTCACTCTAAGCTGGATTTTGTGGCAATTGCATGCCAGATATTTTAAGCTTTCTTTCCAGACTCAATATCCTCTAGCTTGTTTCTTGTGTGAAGACTATAGGGTCACACAATTTAGTGTATAGTGAGAATATATTCTCAAGTACCTTCTTCACTTTTTCAATTTTAGTAGCCAGCTCTACTTGGGATAGTGTTATCTCACTTGATATCTTCTCATTAACACTAGCTTGAAATTTCTTCTCAAACCATTCCATGAGTTTACCATTGGCATCATGGTCTTCACTTGTCACCTAGTCCACAATTTCTGATAGTTGTTCCAATATGGGCTTGGGTTCATCAGTTGTTTGCAAGTTGAATGCATCTAAAAAGATGTCTTTAATCTCATGAAGTGCTTTCTTTTTTTCATACTCATTCTTAAGTATCTCTTGCTTCTTCTTTCTTTCCAATGCCTCCTGCATGATATTGATCTAGTCTAGGTTCATGGTTGCATAGTCATAGTTTGGTATAACTATTTCTTCATTTAATGTAGGGTCTCCATAGTGAAGTACACTTGTAACCTTTGTTGAGCTTGAGCCTAGTGCAAAAATTTGGAGTGGCATAGCATCAGTGCTTAGCTTCTGAAGGACTCTGGTAGGAGTGATAGTAGTTGGTGAATTAACCAATGTCAGAATGGCTTCTTCCTCCTTTTCCTTTGGAATCTCCTTATCTTCTAATTTTTCTTGATCAATCACAATTATTCATGATGCACCTTGTGTTTGTGTAGTAGGTACAAAATCATCTATTTGTCTTGTTTGTTCCTTTGTGGTCTCCTCTATAGTCTTAGTCTATTGTTCAATCATGACAACTTTTACTGTGGTATCAACCTTTACTAATGTATCTTCTGATGTTTTCTCTTGAGGTTGACCACTAGTAGCTGTAGGGATGGAAGAAGGTGGTTCTTGTGTATTCACCTTGTCCCTAGTTATATCAGCTACTGCCTTTGGTAACTCATCTACACTAACCAACACTAGGTTATTACATAATTGGGCTTGTAGTGTCATTGGTCAAGGATCTTCTTTAGATCCTTTGTAGTAAGTGGGTTGAAGTTCTAAGTTGAGTTGTAAGAGACATCCTTCACTGTTATGCTCTCTTTAGGTGTGTTAGTGTCATGTGGAGGACTTAATGATGGCAATTGTGTGTCTTCCACACTCTGTCTAGTTTGTTGTTCCTCAGTTGTTGTCATTCCATCTTGTTTTTGTGCCTCTTCCATAGTGGTATCTACCTTTTTTTTCTCAATTTCCTCTTCCTTGTCATTCTCCTCTTCTTCTCCATTATTTCTTCCCTCAAAGGGGTCTTCTTCTCCTTCTTTTATAGTTGTCAATCCATATAGTAACTTCCACATCTTAGTGTATTTATTGACAACATCCTCAATGTTGTTCTGGAGAATGCTAATTGCTCAGTATTTTGGTGAAAATTTGTTTCAATGTTTCTTATTGGCCTTGGTAATCTATCCCCTTATCAATTCTGGCATTACTTGAGCTAGGGCAGATTCTCTTATTTCTTTCTCCAATGTTAGGCAATAATGCCATTTATTCTCAACAATTGTATATAAATCTATGGGCATAGTGTTATCTAATTCAAGAGGGGTATTCTTGAATTTTTCCCTCATGGCATACGCTGACTCTTCAAGCATATTTTTTTCTTCTCTACTTAATTTACCAAAATCAATGTTTTTCAATCTAGTTAAGTCTACATTATCCCTAACATTTTCACACATGTTTTCCAAATCAAACTTGGGAGTGTGACTTACCACTCTTAACTAGCTTGTGTCTTCTGACTCAGTCCTTTCATCATTAGGATTTGGTTGTGCAACATATTTTCTTTTGGGTTTCTTTTGCATAGGACCTTGTTGTTTAGTAGTCTTCTTCTTTTCTTTGGCCTACTCCGTAGCCTTTTGTGTGGTGGCTCTTGTACTGGCTCTTGTTGCTAGAGGTGTAGGTTTTGCAAGGCTTGGTTTTGCAACTTTCTTTCCCTTTGGTTGAGCTATAGGTTATGTTTTAGCCTTCCTCTTCTTAGGCTCAGCTTTTTCTGGTGCTTTCTCAGCTTGTTCCTCCTTGGCACCTTCTTCCTCTGCATCTTCACCCATGCCTTGGGTTAAAGGAAGTGGTTCCTGGCTTTGTTCTTCTTCTTCTTCTTCTTCTTCTTCTTCTTCTTCACCTTCATCATTTCCTTCAACTCCCTCTCCAATTTTTCTTTTAGCTTCCTCACCATTTTATCCTTCTTTTTCAAAATTGAGGTAGTTTTCAACTCCATTTCAACCTTATATTTGACAATATCATAATTACTAAAGATTTTTGCTAACTTATCAACTTCTTCTACAAGTAGCATAGTGATGGATGCTAATGCTTTGTATATGTCTATTACATAACCCAAAGGCCTTAGCCATCTCACTCTAGGTATTGTAGCCTAGATAAAGATGTAATTCATGTCTACCAAGAAACAAATGTCATTGTAATACTTCTCCACCAAGGAAATAGGAATTCTTAGCCTTTGTTTCATTGACTTCTTCAAGTCCTCAAAATAGCTAGTCATGATTGACTCAAAATTGTCTCCCATTTGCTCAATGTACTCATTTATTTACACAGCTACAGACCTATTGGTCTTCCATCCTATCTTACCAAAAGATGGGAACTCATTTTGAACATAGAAAAATATGCATATCAATATGGAACCAAACTTACATTGAGCACTTTAGATCTCCTTATTGCTCCTAAGTTCTCCATTATTTGCTACAACTTTAGCTCTACCAGATCAAAAGTATGATCTTTCTTCACAATCTTGTATCCTACTTCAACTATTATACAAGGAACAATATTCAGTCGGCTTGACTAATAGAATTTGTGTGATATGACCCTCACTGCAAATTCAAGAAGTGGATCCTTGATAGTATCAATTGGCATTCCTCTCTTGTTCCACTTTACCCTAGTATTTTTCTCAATTACTTCCTTTGAGCCACTTCATAGGGTCTTGGGCTAATCTAGGATTGGATATCCTATAACCCTATGTACAATTCTCTTTGACAATTTGATATGTCCTCCTTCCAGCCATAGGCATCGATCATGGATTCTGCTTAAGACAATTCTTATCCATTCCATTTTGAAGACAGTGGGGAAATCTAGGGAGCAGGTTAGTCCCTTTCTTTCTAAAATTTTGAATTCTTCTTTTAATGCTCCATTTTTACATAATTTATCATATGCCTGGTGAATTTTCATGTCTCCAATTCCTCCAACCTTGCAATTATGACACTTCCTTGCATCATGTACCATCATGACCTTGAGTGGAATAATTGATAATGTGCCTACTAGGTCATTTTTGTATACAACCTCTGGAATAGCCCTAAAATCTAGTTGCTTTACCTCATTACTGACTAATTGAACTTCAAATGGTTCCTTGTCCTTAGGATTCTTAGAGCTAGAGGACATTTTGCAAACTAGGGTTTTAACTAAATGAAATTGTGTAACTTGGCATGTGAAGAATACCTTTAGATCGATGAAATTATGCTTGATTGTTACTAGAATCCATACAAATGCTTTGCTCTAGTTTGTAGATAGCTTCTTTTCTCTACTCACTTTTTCTCTGGATTCAAAATGATGAGAAATGGTCAAAAATTGGCCTTATACCCTTCAAAGTATTGCATTTAATGCTTAGTGCATATACAACTATAAACTCGGCTTCTATGCAATTTCTATTTCCTTGGCATCCATTGGTTTTCCCATCACTCGGCAGCTATAAGAATTACCCTTACTCGGCTCCAATAGGAATTGGCTAACAACTCGGCATATACTAGAATTTTACTTGGCAATTGAAGAGGATTTTTCACACTTGATAGTAAGATGAAAACTTAAAAGTTTGACCTTGGTATTTCCTTGATGACTTGCATCTTTATTCATGCTAGTTTACCCATTTTAATACTAACTTATCTAGGAACTATTATATAATAAAGTATTTAAATATCAGTCCCACATACCTCCTTTTTTCTTAGTTTGATGAGGTGTGACCATTTGACCTTTTAGGTGAAGTGATCCCTCTATTTAATGTGTTGCTTCCATCTCTTCTCTTCCATGTTTTGTTCATCTCTCCTCTAATGTGTTCAACATCTACTTTGCCTTTTCCTTTGTTGAACTCAGAGTTAGGTGCCTTTGACCTTATTGGGCAATGTTTGCTGATCTAACCAATCTTTAAATAGCTAAAGCATGTGGGTTGACTTAACCATCTATTGTAGTTACCACTAAAGTGTGTTCTTATGCAGTTCTCAGCGATGTGTCCATACTCTTGACAGTAGTGATAGCTCTGCCTAGTATTGTAGTCCCAATTGTAGAAGTTTTCATGGCTTCTTGTCATTGCTAGTTTGTTTGGTGACCACATGAGCTTAGATCTGTATTCAAAGGCTCTATGTCCATACTTCTGATAGTTGAGGTAGTGACCTTCAAATCTTGTTGCATACATGGTTCTTGTCTTGCATTCATGTGCCTGATGACCTTGCTTAATGCACTTATGATAGTGACCCATATTTTTAGGTTTATCATGTTGATTTGAATTATTGCTCCTACACACATTAGCAGTATGTCCTTTCTTACCACAAAAATGACAAGTGGGTTTGGAGTTTTTACCTTTGTCATTTCTTTCTTCAACATTCTTGGATGATTCTCCTTCTTTAGTGTAGGTATAGCCTAGTCTTGATGTGTCATTGTTGGATCTAGGACGAGCCCATTTAGAAGAGTAGTTGCTCAAATGTACTTGATGGCTTCATTTGGCTTGTTGAAGCTTTCAGCAATTTCTCTCTCTTCTCAGATCACTTTGTAGTTGTTCATTTTGCAACTTCAGTGTGCTGATCTCAATGTCTTTGACATTCAACTCATGATGAGCATTCATCATTTGACTTAGGGTATCTAATTGCATGTTAGAAATTCTTGAAAGCTCAGTGGACTTCTCTTTTAGTCTATTGGCTAGGTTTCTCTTATCTTCTTCTATCATGACCTTATCTTCAATGGCTCTCTTCTTTTGTTCAGTCACTTCACATAGCATCATGGCTTATGATCCTTGCTCAATTTTGAGATTTCTGATCTCTTATGCTTGAGCTCTGTTCTTCTCCATTAGATCTGCTATTGCTGCATCAAACTCATTTGAATCTCCATTAGCAAAGAACTTGGTGGTGTCAATCTCTTTGTGTTAAGTGTCATTTTTTGCAATGGCAATGTCTTTCCTTCTCTTTAAGGATTTTCTCAATTCTTCTTTGGCTTCTTCCAGTTAGTGCAAAATGAGTTGGATCTCAAATCCTTGCTTCTCTATAATCTTTCCCAATTTGTAGACCTCCATCTCTAGACATTTTCTCCAAGCTGTAAGGCTTCTCCTGATGAGAACTTAGCTCTGATACCAATTTTTGGAATTTACAAATGAGAAATATACTTCTAAGAGGGGGGGTGAATCAGAAGTTCTAAACTTTAACTAATAAAACTTTTAATATCAATCAATACATGCATGAGACATATTGAAATAACATGGAAAGTAAAAGCATGCATGTAAAATTGGGGTGGGGATGACACCCATAACTTTTACTACTACAACAATAATGTAACTAGTTAAGGTTACAAAGTTTAACCATGAACCATGGTTTTCCTTGTGAAAGGCCTACCTTGTTAAAGGCTTACAAAGGATGGTTAGATCCTACCCTATTAAAGGATTTCACACCCTGCTAGAAGTATACTTTTTTAAAGGATTTTTAAAATATTCACTTGGAATGTCACCCTATTAAAGGATTTCTCAATGGTGGTCAAACCAACCTAAGTCTATAGGATTTCATTCTACTAATACAATTGTTAGAGAGTACAGTAGAACGTTTGATCTGACAACTTACAATCTGGTATTGCTGATTTCAGATCCTTGTTCTATTTGATTTGATCTAATATAAAATTGTTGCAATGTTGATCCTCTATTCTGCTAACTAGTTTTGCAATTTTGTCCTTCATCTAACTCACCTTGAATGTTCTCTGATCAATTCACCCATTTTTATCCTTTTATTCTTCACTCACATGCATCACATTCAATCTCTCTATCCTTTTGAATTATGGGGCTTAGATCTCCTTATAAAGATTTTGTAACTTAGGGTTAGGTATGAATCTATGGTTGAGATTCAACCTTTTTGCCTCTTTACCATTCCATTTTTCTGATTGGTTGCATGTTGATTGCATAGGGAATCAAATAGATTCAATATTATCTCTAAAGCTTCCAAATCTATCCATTAGTTGGCATGCAAATGGTTTACATATTTGTTTATGCTTTCACAAATTTCTATGTCAATTTTGTGTTGTTGGCACTTGTTAATGCTGATGCTCGGCACTTACTATAATTATGTCAAACTTGGCATCTGAACTTGCTTGACATCTACTATTCACTTGGCACTTAAACTTTCCCAGCACTATCTATTTGCTCGACACTTGAGTGACTCGACACTTACCATATTTATGTCTGACTCAGCACTTATTGCGACTCAACATCTATACTATACTTGGCATATATTACTAGCTCGACATGAACTTAATAACTAAATTAAGTGCATTGACACTCAATTGTCAAAGCCATTCGGAGACCAACAAAGATGATTTATGTGAGGCTTTTGCAAATGAAATGAAACAAGAATTTGAGATGTCTATGTTTTGAGAGATCAAGTTCTTTGTGGATTTGCAAGTACATTAGATGAAATATGGTATATACATCACTGAGTCAAAATATGTCAAGGAGATACTAAAAACTTTTGGATTGGAGGATTCCAAACTAGTAAGTACACCTATGGTGACAAGACATAAATTGTCAAAGAATGATTATTCGACTAAGGTGAATCAATTTGTAAATAGAATAATGAGATATCTAAAAAGAATAGAGGAATATGGTCTATACTACAAGAAAAATGAGAAATTTGAATTAAGAGCCTATACTAATTTTGATTGTGCTAGAAACATTGATGATAGAAAAAGCACTAGCAGAGGAGCATAGTTCTGACGCAAGAGGCTAGTTACATGGACTAGCAAGAAACAAAACTGCACTTCACAATCTATTGCTAAGGCTGAATATTTTGTTGTTCCTGTAAATTGTACAAACATTGTATGGATCAAATAGCTACTCAAAGGTATGAAGGAAGAGATCATTGAACCAATGATACTTTATTATTATAATACAAGTTCCATAACTATATCAAAGAATCCTATGATGTACACAAAGACTAAGCATATTGCAATCAAGTGTCATTACTTGAGATAATTAGTTCAAGATAAAGAGGTGAAGATGGAATATGTTAACACAAAAGAGAAAATTGTTGATATCTTCACAAAAGCATTACCTAAGGATGCTGATGAGTATCTAAGAGGTAAACTATGGGTGATACCCCTATCAAAGGCTATCTAAGAAACAAAAGGAGTGCCCTACATCAAACAAATTGATTGAGATATGTTACACATTGATGCAATAGATCTTACTTTAGGAGCTGCCTAAAGTAATCATAGTGCTGAAGCTACAAATCAATCACAAGTAAGGTGACTAAAGAGAAACTGAAGAAGTTTATATTTGCATATTAAGATGACAAGTCTTTGGCATTTTTGTCAAAGAGGGAGAAATATAAGAGATTGAACAAAGAGGGATAAATCCTAACAAATGGTATGAGGGAGAAATGTTTACTAATGAGAAAGAAAGTGTATCTATTGATAACAATTATCTACCTAGTAAGAGGGAGATACTATCGAAGGGAGAAATAAGAAGTAATTTATAGGGAGTCAATATTGATCCTGAAGGGAGAAATGCAAGAGATTGAACAAAGAGAGAGAAATCCTAACAAACGGTATGAGGAAGAAATGTTGACTATTGAGAAAGAAAGTGTATCTATTGATAACATCTATCTACCTAGTAAGAGGGAGATACTATAGAAGGGAGAAATACGAAGTAATTTAGAGGGAGTAATAAGGATGAATGGATTGTTGATTGTCTATTGATCAAAATAGAATAGAATTTTGTAACGTATTCATAAGATGAAAGTTGTTGTTTAGGGAGAGATTTCAATACAAGGAATTATTTTCTTTTTGGTATTTTGTTGGTCTTACTATTTTAACCAAGTCAGTTTGGTTGATCAGTTTGGTTTGCCATCAATGCTAAAGAGGGAGATTGTTAAGAAGGAGGTTGTTGAAAATAGATTGTTATAAGTATGATAAATATGTTTCAATCATTATTTTGTCACTGATGTCAAACATAATTTTTGCTGGTAAGATAATTGCTTATATGATTTAAGTACTATCACCTATTTGATTGATGAAGAAGATTTGATCAAAAGATGCAACAATAGCACCTAGAGGAAAGGTTGAGTTATGATATAAAAAGGAGTAGAAGAATTAGCTAAGATAGTAATATCATAGTGCATTGATAATCTACTTAAGGTTGCAAAGGTTGGTTACACTAAGCAATTTTAGAAGAATAAGTTAAACAAAGTTTGTCTGCCAAGCTTGACCGAATGGATAGTAGGTGCCAAGCAAAGTTAGTGCAAGTTGAGAAAAAAATTATGTGGAGTGAAGAAAAAGTCTATTTTAGTGTATGTTGAGCAAAACAATGGATGTCAAGTAAAGTTTAGTTGATGCCTAGTACTAGTAAACTTTAGTTCATGCAGAGTGATTTTACAGAGGATGCCAAGCAATGCAATATTGTTGAGCATCAAAAGAAAGTTAATGTCGAGTGCTAGAATTATTAGAAAGATCATGAATTTGATGGATCTAAGCTAATAAGTTTGTTTTCTTGGATTGTGTGAACCAGGTGAAATATAAAATTTAATGAACTAGTAGGACAGAATTCATGGTAAACTATTTTGAGGTGAATTCAAAGAGGATTGAAGGAGAAGTTTCTAGAAGTGATATGAAATGAGGGATAGATTCATTGAATCCTACCTAATTTGTCCTAACCCTAAATTGGACGATGGAAAATGAATGGAAAAAGATCTTAATTCTCTATTTAAAGTGATGGTTGGTCAAAAACAAGGGTTGTCGTGTGCAAGAACCTAAGGAAGACAAGGTGTCAAGGGTATTGCTTCATTCAATGACCTAATTGAGAGTCTGCATTGGCATGTTAAGTAAGAAGGCTTCAGGATATGGATGCTTAAAGGGTGAACAAGCTATTACAGATGAAATGTGTAAAAGCCAAGTAGAATGGAGGACTAAAACAGAGATGTGTAATCTACAATTAATGTTGTAAGTTGTTATCAAATAAAGTATTACTGTTACTCTCTAATAATTGTATTGGTCTAGGGTAAATCCTTTGGATTAAGGTTAACCTAAAAGTCATTTGTAAATCCTTTAACTAGGTGACATTCTAAGTCAATGGTCTAAAGTCCTCTAACAAGGCTCACTCCTAACATGGTGATTGAAATCCTTTAATATGGTCACATTTAATAGTGTGTTGTAACCTTTAATAGGGTTGGCCTTTCACAGGGCATCACTTCAGAAGAGTGAAAAAGAGTAGCATGTTACGAGTGGTTTTTCCCAAATTGGATTTTCACATAAATCATTGTGCTAAATGTGTTACTGAATATGTTATATTTCATGTTTACATTTTTGTAAATTGATTTTACAGTAACCTACAAGTTTTAAGTGACTGCATAATCTTATGGATGCATGCATGATGATAAATGTTTTATGGGTTCACTAAGTTGTGAAAAGTTTTATTTATACATCTAGACCTTGGATAATTGATTCACCCCCCAACCCTCAATTATTCTAAATAATTCCACCAATTCTCAACTAAGAACTACCAAGAGATGACCAAGTAACCTCTACAAAGCACCTCTTCATCAACTAAGTACTAGTTTAAGCACCCTCCAAAGAAACTACTGAGCCTTCTTCCATAAACTTCAACATAGCCATCAAGAAACCCAAGTTGTTCCTGCATCAAACCCCCCAGGTAAATAGAAAAGTGTGTTCCACACTTTGATGCCCAAAGAAAGATCTGAACCAATCTTCATCTTCATCAAAGGCTTCCACTCCAATAGGGACAAAAAAATCAATATGCAAATCATCCACATCAACATCCATATGTCAAATACTAGAATCTCAACCATCCAATCAGCATGCTCACTCCCAGGAACAAATTGAACATAATGCTTCATTAGAAAAATCTCATTCACATTAGCAATTAGTGAATCCACACCAGCAACAAAATTTTTATCAACAACAATATGTAACTCCTCAGCAACATATGATAAACTCTCAACACCAACAATCTCATTGCTCACAACAAGATGCTCTACAACATATAACTCATCACCAATAGTAATCGGATCATCCATGACCAAGTGCTCTACAAATTCCATGTCAAACCCAACCAGAGTTGATCATGAAAACTAGTCTCCATCCTAACATCAATAAGATTAGGAATGTCCTTAGTAACAACCTTAAGTTTCTCTACAGGTTTTGTATCAGACTCCTAAACTAGTCAACAAAACCTACATCTTCCACTTCAACCTTTCCATGCCATCCCTCTTCTCTCTCAGACAAGTCTTCTAACTGACCATACAACTCTCTTTTACATTAGTAGACTCCAACTCCACAAACATATACAAAATGCACTCCTCATCCTCTCCTTAACTCGTTCAGCAAAACTAGCTTCAAATCGAGTAGAGATCTCAGAAAGCCTCCTCTCCACCACATCAAAAAGATTCACAATCATCTTAGGGTCCAATCCTCTCAGAGCCATCTCCCAAGATCTTCGTAAACCCTCTACAAAAAATCCTTACCATACACCTTGTGACAAACCCAAATTGTTTACAAGTCAGATCACAACCTGCCACCTTGCATGAACAACCAGGAAAAAATCACAAGCCCAAGAACAGAGATCTACAATACACATAAAAAAAAACTCTTTTTGATCATGCCTTAATAAGATCAACCTTCCATCTATACATCCATCGATCCATTAGATCAAGATCTTCACAAAACAACTTCTTGAACCCAAGGCCTTGATGCAAACTACCTCACCTTTGACTATCAATCTACATTCTCAAGAACAATTGTGCTCTAATACCACATGATGTAGCAAGAATCTGAGGGTGCCCCTATTGGAGGTAATCTAGATCCCTGCAAATAACCACATAGTGGAAACATGATAGAAGATACACAATCTAATACCAAATGTAACTTTTATTCATATAACAATTGTTTACATGTAATGTGCTCGATTGTAATGCCTTATGGGTTAGGATCAAATACAAAAGCAATTACAAAACAATTTTTCTATATCCCTCAAGATCCAACTCAACACTAATCCCAGGGTGATCCCACAATAATGGGTTCCACTTTTTGACCAATTTTGACACTGAAATCCATATTTTTGCAACAAACATCACGTTCAAGTGACTATATCTCCAAAAGTATAAATAATTTCAAGATGACATAAACTAGTGATTTTGAGTACTTTGTTCCTACTTTGTAACCATATTTTTTAATCTAAAAAAAAAAATATATTTATGTCAAATTTTTTTATCTCCTCCAAAAAGTGGTACATAATAAAATTCAATATTTTAAAAAGTGATAGTCCGTTTGACACACATAACTTTTTTTCTAGAAATGATAATGAAGTAATTCTTTTGGCATTGGATTTGTAACATCAATATCCAGTGTCTACATTTGTTTTGATTTATTTTTGTTGAATATTGTATAGTTTATGAAGTATTGAAGTGACATGAACCATAATTCAAACATACATTCCGTTTGACACAGATAATTTGAAGTCAATTTATCATAAACCATTTTTTTTTTTGAATAGAAAGGTATCTCAATAAGCCAATGCCTCCATATTTTTCAAAAAAAATTTGACCTAATTTACTAATTTTCCCGAGGTATCAAAGTCGGTTGATGTTCAATCGATAATGAACCTATAATGAGTTAAACTCATATTTGAAAGTCTTAATGATTAAATTATGTAATAAAATTATAGTCATTAGAAAGCTTGCTTCAAGCAGCACATTTTGACATTTTTTATTTTACAGTAGGAGATCATTCTCCTGCAATTATGGTAGTCAAAAGAGCAAAAAGAAAGAAAAAAGAAAAAAAGTTCAAAATTTTTGTGATTTTGCATGTTCGTGCGAACATGGCGTTCGCACGAACACGTTTACCATGTTCGCGTGAACGTATGTTCGCACGAACATGCAAATCATGTTTGTGCGAACATATATATCACATATGTTCGCGCGAACATACGAAATATGTTCGCATGAACATGATTAAAAAAAAGGTTCGCGCGAACACAATAAGTGTGTTCACGCGAACATATGGTAAACTCAATTTCTCATTTTGCAATTTTTTTCATTTTTGTTCGTCCCACTAAAGTGGAACCCATTATTGTGGGTTCACCCCCTAGCTTGTCTAGATCCACACTCTAGTAGAAAACCCCAAGGAAATCTCAACTTGTGCTCGCAAGCCCACCAAGCAATCTCCTGGTTTACCAAGCCTCAGCTACTAGCCCTTATCAAGATTCACTCCTACACGTCATCCTCTTCTCCAAGCTAGATGACTACATAATCTAACTCATGCCTCTGAATGAATGAATGACTAAAGACTCCACAATACCCCCTACTTATATCCAACTAAGCCACAAGTTGGTCTAGCCCAATACAAATTAAATAAACCCTTACATTAAATATTTGCATAAGCCACAAGTTAGCTGCAACACTCATTAACTATCCACAACCCAAATTAAATGCAAAAATTCATCTCATGGACAACTCGAGCACAATAAAGACTAAGATCAAACTGAGTGTCAGAAAACCACCACCGAGCATCAACATTCCATCCAAGCATAATTGAGCTCCATCATCGATTGAGCAAACTCGAGCAATGCTACAACTAAACCATGCAGACCAAAACAAGCTCACAAGTATATGTCGAGTCCCTTTAATAACTGAGCAATTCAAGAAACACTACCATTGAGGTCTTCCTTTGCAAACCAAAGTCCTTCGACAACCGAGTGCCCCCATGTTATGCCAACTTCCTTCGACAACTGAGCACCTCCAGGATCACCAACTCCATCCATCCATCGACTTCTCAACCAAGAACTACCAAGAGATGACTGAGTAACCTCTACCAAGCACGTCATCAACTGAGTACCAATCCAAACACCCTCCAAAGAAACTACTAAGCCTTCTTTCATGAACTACAAAGTAGCCACCGAGAAAACTCAAGATGCTCTTGCATCAAAACTAGATTAATGAAAACTAATCTAAAAATGGAAATGTAAGATTAAAACTAAGCTATGAAATCAAATCTAAGATACCATGCAAAGAAAATGAAATCTAAGCTAAGAATGCAAAATGTGCAACTATGCTATGAAATTAGAATACTAAGAGATGACAATGCTTGAATGCTACTAAGTGCACAAGTGAATACTCAAGTCTCATAGAATTCTTGATGATTGCAAGATTATGATTATGATTAACCTACAAATGGAAGAGAGATCTTATTTCATAAAAGTTGAATGGAAATGAGTGGCAGAAATTTGGATGCAAAAGAATGGATGGCTAAGATGAAGAGGCAAAAAGGAAGTGTCTAATATAAAGAGACAAAAAGAAATGAGTGGATATAATTAAGACACAAAAATATACAAAAGTCAAACAAGATAGGAATTCAAAATGATTAGAGAAGAAAAGATTTGTAGAGGTGACCACCTTGGGGAAAAAAATTGTGCAACCAATTAGAGGTAATTTGTCGTTTAATCATAATTAGAGGAATAATTAGCAAGAAAAATAGGTTTAAAAAGTGGGAATAGGGATTAAATTAAATTATTTTTAATTTAATCAAGGTTTAGAGGAACTTTAGGCTAGTGGAGGAATAAAATAAAACAAATTTATTTAATAAAGGAAAATGGAGGGATAATATATATAATAAGTTAAATTTAATATATTAAAATATAGTATTTAAAATGACATAAAAAGAGAAAATAAATTTATTAAATTAAATAAATAGAAGAATATAACAATACTATCAATTAATAAAATCAACAATAATGTTAAGGGAAAATATTAATAAGAATTAATATTACAATGCAAAGGACAATTTCAAGTGTCGACACTTCCAACATAACTTTTAAAAATAAATATGAGGTAAAAGTTTGAACTATCTTTATTGTTATAATTTTTATCAATTATCTAATTATCAAAATCCTACATTGTAGGTCCTAATTTGTATTTGGATTCGTGTTCAAGATTTGGGTTCGATATGAAAAAATAGGAAGCATTCAAGTGAGCTTTCGGTTCATAGGCATGGTAAAACTCCTACAAAGTTTTTTTTAAGAAAATAAAAATTTCATTTTTTATGTCATGTGCCTTGACTTGGGGCTTTACTGAGTATGAGAGGGGTTGACATTAATTTTCTCATTAGTAGAGGATTTCTATGTCTTGGCACAAATTTGTTAGGATAAGAAAAAATAAAGAGGTGCCAAAAAAATTTAACTTTTTGAATACCCTGCACCTATTTAAATATATGATGAATTATAAGTCATGTTTTCAAGTGCATCAAATTTTGAGCTTCATACTTAAAGTTTGAAAAAAAATGTAATTGAGCCTACAACTCTAAAAAATGCCTAATGGTAGTTTTGTTGTAGAAAAAAGCTAGCAAAAATTGTACCAAATTCATGATAGAAATCTTAAAAAATTGTATAGATTCTTCATGAATTCATTAACTATCATTTTAGAATAATCTACAAGTAGAATAGAAAAAATCAAAGCGACGCTAAATTTTTTTCTAAAATATATGATGAATTTTGAGTCATGTTTTGAAGTACATCGAACTTTGAACTTCATAGTTCAAGTTTGACAAACTTTGTAATTGAGCCTACAACCCAAAAACATATTTGATGGTAGTTTTGCTATATAACAAAATGGCATAACGTGTCTTACATTCATGATAGAAACCATAAAAATTAGTCAGATTCTTTATGAGTTCATAGACTATCATTGTAAATGAACCCACAAGCAAGATAGGAAAAATCAATGCAAAACCAAAAAGACATTTTTTGAATACCCTTCACCTATTCAAATATACAATGAATTTTAAGTCATATTTTGAACTACATCAAACTTTGAACTTCATAATAGAAGTTTGACAAACTTTTTCATCAAGCCCACAACACAAAAATGCCTAATGGTAGTTTTTCCATAGAAAAAATTAGCAAAATTTGTCCCAAATTCATGATAGAAACCTAAAAAATCATCCAGATTTTTCATGAGTTTATTAAATATCATTTATACTAAAAATCTCACTTGGTAAAAAAGAAAAAAATCACTTTATGAGTAGCTCTAGTATTTAGAGAAATCCCCAAAATTTTAATATCTTCAAGTACATAGTGAATATAACTTAAAGTAAACTAAAAGTATTTAAGAGAAATAATATAACTCTAATTGATATCTCTGTAGACATTTTAAAGATAGAAATGTCTAACATATCTAAAATAATAACTGAAGGATAATGAACATTCAAGCAAGTTTCTTTTTTTATTAAAGGTGACGAGCTACGAGTATTTATTAATATATATATGAAAAATAAACTAGTTCAAGGGCTCATCAGGAAAAGGGCCAGCTAAAAAACCTTGGATCACTATCCATTTATAATATTGAAGGAGACATAAAACCCCAACTTGATTCAATCCCATCGTGGAAAAGTGTGGCTATATTCAAGCTAGTTTCTTATCAGTTATTGGTTTAAATAGTTTTAGAAATTAGTCGATATTTAGTTATAATTTCTAAGTCTACATATGTACAACATTAATTAAAATGTGATAATATGTTTTCCATTGTTTATTATGTAGATAATTTGCAAAATGCCATTTTACTTTTATTCTACAATTCTTAAATAAGTAGGAAATATTTCTCACATTAAATTAAATTATGAAATTGCTATGGAATTCATTTTTTTAGTTTTTGTGTAGATATCATACTAGATATTTCCAACCAACAAATATCAATGTGGAAGCTTTCTATCTTTACATTTGTACTTATATTTTTTTCAATTAACTAATTATTAAAAATAATTTTATAAAATAAATAGAATGGCCTTGTCAACAATCCAACCATATTATTTAGGGAAATTCTCAAAGTTGGATTGTTTTTATTTTCAATTCTTTTTCAAAATAAATAAACACACTTATAATGTTGAAATGTACAATACACCTAACCAAAGAGTGAATGCAATATTATACTAAACAATAATAATTACACAAGTTCTTCATGCTATGGTATTAAATAATAATAATAATAATAACAATAATCATCTAATACTTGAAATGGCATTAATTCCTAATCATAATGTCATTTAGAGATGATGAAAATATAAATGATTATATCTTACATTTTCTAGTCTCCGTACCATTATCCTTATCCAACACCTAACAATGTGATTGTACTAATTTTCAAGTTATAATAATTAATTTTGCTTCAATTAGTTCACTTTATTAAAATCAAGTTGATTAAATAATTTTCATTTGTAATTACTTTAAATAAATTATTTTTCCATGAAGATTTAAATAAATATTAAATATTATATAAAATTAAATTAATATCACAATTTGCATCTTATAATAAACTAATTGATCAACATATATAACTAAATTAATCAATTTAGTTCTCATCAATCTAGATCAAATCAATTAAGTCATCAATTAAATAAGATATTTCTAATCAAACCCATAAGATGAGTAATGGACATATCATTTTTCCACATCCATGACCCCGTCAATAAGAGTAAGACTTGTGATCTAAGACTAAATCCTTTTGTTTCATCCCTCTCATAAAAAATATAGAAATTAAGATTCACAACCGTCATTTATTTATAACATATCCAATTTTTAATCAAAGAGGTATTACATTTTGATTTTAAGCACTTCTTCAACTCAATATGTTTATATAATTTATTTATTTTGTTCTTGAATATGTGAATTCATTTTGGAGTTTATATTTCATTTTCTAAAAGCTTATTTGTTTTAATTTTAAGCTTAGACCTACTAGTTATGTATAAACTCTACACAAAATAGCCAGGCACAAATTCTTTAGTTCCATCTAATCTAACTTTGTGGGCTTACATTTTGATGAAATAATATTATCGAATCCTTTTTGTATTGTGTATGACATACACATAGATAACACATGCACATATACCAATTTGTTTAGTTCAATTTCTCACACATTTTCCATTTGGTAGTACTTCAACTACGTGATTGTACATATTTGATACCATACACATATGACATGTGGCATAACCTTGGACACATGAAAAGTGCATCATATGTTTATGAAACTTGTCATCATAATATGAAAGAAAGCTAACTCTAACCTAGTATCTGAGCTAGTTAGTTTTGTCACATAATTCGTCCTATTTTAGTTATAATCCAAAGTGTTCTAAAAAATTAGGTATATATTTTCTTCCTATTTCATTATGGGAACATACATCCCCAAGTACCACTCATACAACAAATCATACCTTAACATAATATTAATTAACTATAACTTATTCCTCAACATTGTTTTGCATACCTTGTTATCTTCACAATATTTTTATCCTATGTAGCTTCCTCATTGACAAGAGATAAATGAACATAAACTTATATCTAGTTGTACTACTTCATAACCTTTTTGTCACCTACAAGGTTTCCCTTTCATAGATAGAAATCAAATAAATTCTTTGTAAATATGTTTAAAAATGATAAGACAATTTCTAGAAATAGATTTATGATAACTACCCACATAGCTTATGAATTTGGAACTAGGCTAGACATAAGCATCATAATCTTGTGATTTTGCATAGATTTTAACTTTCTCCAGATAGGAATCTACTATTTTATGACTACATGGCAAATATAAGTGTAAAGGATATCATGATTTTCATATTCATCTAGAGATCTATCCCAAGGTGTTGTAAAAGGTTAGTGCATCGTTATCATGAATGAAATTTATGCATTACATTTACATCAAGTATAAACCTTTAACATTCTTATAGACAAGTATAAAGAACATTTACATTTTAATTGACATCTATGTTACAAAATAAAATAAAGATAAAGGGGTGTGTGAAGTGTTGAAGATTATTTCAAAGTTATTTATGCTGCGTATGGTATATAGGAGTTGTTTTCCCACAAAAAATATTGCTTGAAGTGCACACGAAGAGTTTTCTTTGCACATAGTCAAAGTCTCTAGTTAAAATGGATTATAATAAGAGATATTAGACTCTTTCATGATGCAATATTAAAAAGATAACTAATTAATATGATAACTTATTGGAAGAACGCTAGGTGATGTTCAAGGGGTTGAGCTAAATTTGTTAAATGCTCAGTTCTTATTGCGAAGCTCGTGTTCAATTTTCCATAGGGACATCTAAAGTAGAATTCTCAATTGAAACTCTTGGTATTCCTTAGGAGGTGGATTCTAAACGGAAATGGATTTATAAGTAGTGTCTTGGTTTTCTACATGCAAATTTTTATAATGTTTCTCATATGGAGATTATATCAATCAAATGTTGATTCTTGTATGAATGATATATTTGTGATCGATACTAATTTTAAAATAAAAATGTCCAATGATACTATACTAATTTAGGAGGGCAATGTCTATACAGCCACAAAAATGCACTTCCTTACGAAGGAGAGGACTTAGAATTTTTTTTGAAAAGATAGAAAAAACAATTTAAAGGGAGTGCATTTTTGTGGCTATATAGCCACGGGCATTTAGGAGCCCGTATGATAGAGAAGGCTAGAAAGCTTATATAATTCATAAATTGATTCTTTGCTAATGTCATTCTGCCAAGGGACAAAGTAAAACTCAGAAATGTTTGATAGGATTTCTCTATTTATTTTAGTTGGCAATTCTATAACTACGGTCACACTTTTGCCCAAGCTATCATATTGTTTCGACAATTTATTTGAACAAGTTAGGATCAATAATTTGTAATTTTAGTTGTTACTTTATTCAATTCTAACTTTTAACAATATAACTACATTCTAAATAATGTTTTATTACATGACTCAATTCTATTTATATTTGAAATTTGTCATTAATGGTCAACTAATTGCAAGTGCTAAATCTACCTTCAAATTGTTGTTGTAAAAGGAGTTGTTTTTAATGTCAAAAACAAGTTCAAAAAACATTCGTACCATATCTAGAGATTGTGAAAATCTCATAGATCTTAATAAATATCATGTAAAAATCAAGAGTTCAGATTTTCAAAATATATTACAATTACAATGATTCGCTTGCTTCTAGATGAGATTGTGTTAGCATTTTTTACCATCAACCTTACTAATTTCAAAAATAAATATCACGTAGCATGATTTGAAATATTAATAAAAACTTGCACACAATCAATTCCAAAAACATTCGTACCATAACTAGAAATTGTAAAAATCTAATAGATCTTGACAAATATCACATAAAAAGAATTCAGATTTCCAAAATCCTTCTAAATTAGATTGTGTTAGCATTTTTTACCATCAACTTCTCGAATGTAAAAGTTTTCCATCTTTATAATCATGCTTACATCTTTTCACAATTCACTGGTTAAACCTTAAAAAAAGATAAAATTAGTTAGGGAGCATCCCAGCCCAAGCCTAGCATTAGGGGAATTCCCAAAGTCGGATGATTTTGCTTTTCGTTTCTTTTGCGAAATAAGTAAATGCGCTTATAGTGCTGAGGCGTACAACACACCCAACCAAAGCGGTAGGGCAATTATAGTAAATAATAATAATAATAACAGTGATAATAATTACACACGCCTTGTTCATGATGTGGTACAAGCTGAAGATGAAGATGAGGATATACAACAACAAAGATTGGTTTGTTTGCTTGCCGTGAAATCCTTTGTTGAGTAGAACTGAGGTTAGGACAGACTAAACCATCATTATGAAATAAATAAATATATGGATTTTAAAAAAAAAGGAAAAATGTTGAATCCTTGTCTCTAGAACTGAGGTTAGGACAGACTAAACCATCATTATTAAATAAATGAATGAATTAATAAAGAAAGGAAAAATGTTGAATCCTTGTCTCATGTCAGGGGCCCACGTAAAGCTGGTGGGCGTTTCAAGCGATACAACATTGTATTGTCGAAGAGATTTAATAATGATAATAGTGTGGACTGGGAGAAGTCCACGTAGCCGCATATAACATCACAGAAATGGGGGTCCAAAAGAGGAATAAATAAATGGGAAAAAGGTAAAGTTAATTGCAGGAAATGTATTAATGTTGGGGATGGCTAAGAATGGTAGGGGGAGGAAGTCATGAGTTGAGACCAAATCAGGAAACACGTATCTAATGCGTATGTCGACAAATTTAGACTAAGTTTTAGGGTTAAGTTCTTTTGGGCTTAAAATATACATATTTTTCGAGAAGGTTTCGAGTAAAATATATTTCCAAATGGAGAAGAAAACAAGGGGAGAATCTTGGGGGGCGATATGATATGATGAGAGGGAGGGAGGGAGTCTGTGAGTCCACATAATCAAAAATAGAATGGAGTTGAAGAATAACGTTGTACTGGGCCTTTTTTTGGTTATTTTTTTTATGGCTCAGTCAGCGCCGTTAAAAAGTCCGTCATTTGAAGACGTGCCGACAACTGTCTCTTCCCCCAACTGCAGGAAACAGAAACGGGAATTTAGTTTTAGCCATTTTTTTTGGGATGTGTTTTTCCTTTTTTTACCCTAATTATTGTTGGAGTGGATTAAGTTTTTACGGCGTCAAGGTTTTCGATTGGACGGCGTTTTGTAATTATGAAAGGTGGGGGGTTAAATACCTCGCATGTGGCTTTGGCGATCGACGGCTGGGATCTTGATGGATGAGATAATATCTGGGAGCTCTGGACTGTGCACTTTATCTTGTTCGCCTTCTCGTCTTGGTCTCCAACGCATTATTCACGTGATTGTGCTTTGAGTAACGACTGGAGGAGGTAAACGAGGTCGGATTTAAAAAACACATCATAGGAGGAGGAGGAGGTCTCAGGTTCGAAACGCGACCGCATTGCTTTCAGTCTTTTTTTCCTTCATCTGCTGGAGGATTCAGCCCAGGGAGAGGCGATGCGCAGGAAATCAGTTTAAGCATTTCTTATTTCTGAAATCTTGTGTCGTTAATTGAGTTGGCTTCTGTTGTCTGCGCCTGCGGGATCTATCTGTAAATGTAAGTTTTGAGAGGTTTTTTTGCGCAAAGTGTTTCACAAATGTGCAAAGCTGTTTTCAAGGTCGGATTTTGCCTGTTTGCGTGCTTAATTTAGGATTTGATGTGTGAATTAAGATCTGAGGAAAGGCGGAGGTGCTTGATTTTTCTGATTTCTTGCGAATTGTAGCCTTGAAATACGACGTCCCGCGGTCGGATTGGAAAGGAATGCGAACTGAGAAGATTGTCCTTTTGAACTTTGTGGCATAAATGCGGATTGAGGGATAAGACACCGTAAGGCCGTAAGAACTACGGCGGTCTACGGCAAGGTTCTTCATTGGCGCGGAGAATTCTGTATTTAGTCTTTAAAGTTTTGAGTTTAATCGAGGCTAATTACAAGTATGTTAGATCTGAACGCTTTGCCTGGAAGACCTAATTTGGCGACGAACGCCGGCCTGCAGAAGGCCTGCAGCGATGAGAATACTAAAGATATGGAGTCTTTTGATTCCGAGATTTGTAGCGAGAGCACCAGACCGCAATGGCGGTTGCAGCCGCAGGTTCAGGATGATTCCGGCACGTCTAATTCTTCTTCCGTCGTTAATTCTGTGGAAGTCGAGGCCTCCAGCAGTCAGGCGATCGACGAGGGAGAAACATGCTCCAATGATGAGGATTCTCAGAATGCAAAGACTGCTACTGCTTTTTCCTCTTCCAAGGGTTTGAGCTTTGATTTGTTTAACGTCCAGCAGACGGAGTGCGGTACGAGCGAGCGTCCTGTGACGAAGCAGTTCTTCCCCGTTGCGGATGAGAGGACGCAGCCAACCAATCGTTGGTTAGATTTAACGGCAGGCGGGCAGCATGAAAAGCAAGGGCCAATGGCGGTAACGGCAACGGCACCTGCAGCTGTAATGGCAGGAGGAGCAACAAACACAGCAGTTTTACAACGTCCGAAGAAGAGCAGGCGCGGCCCGCGCTCCAAGAGTTCCCAGTATCGCGGTGTCACATTCTACAGACGCACAGGCCGCTGGGAGTCTCATATATGGTCAGTACAGTTCCAGGCTTTAATTATTGCCTTTCTTTACAGCCAATATTAAATGTACTTTAGGCCAATGCTTTTCCGCTGAACAAATCATGATTTGGCTTTGGCCAATCCTTTACAGCTTTTCTGGAGATAGCAATTTTCGATTTGTTTGGATTTTTTTGTTGAAAGGGATGAAAAGCCAAATCTTTTGGTTGAGGTTTGATTAAAGCTTAACTTCAATTTTAATGTTTTCTGCAGGGAGTGCGGTAAACAAGTATATCTTGGTAAGTTTTTCTCGGATTCTACTATTTTTAAGTTGCTAGCGATTGAAATTTGCATTATTGGAGTTGCTTGGATGGTAGTAATGGTGCTGGATTTATATGCAGGTGGATTCGACACTGCTCACGCTGCGGCCAGGTAAATTATGTTGCTGGGTAAAACTCTTTCTTACTGCTGCTTTGTTTCGTGTGAATTCCGATTCTCTAGACTTACTATTTAGGGTTTCGTGCTTCTTGGCGTAAACATTTGAGAAACAAAAACATCTGTACACGATTTTTGATCTTGTAGATCTCTTAAGCGCGTTAGCTTAAAACGACCGAGTGTTGAAAACTAGAAAGCTTTATGCAATTCTTGAAAACCTATTGTTTTTCAATGCCTGCGTTTATTTATCTCTTAGATGTTTGGGCGTAGGACATGTTTTTAGGCTCTTTTGGCTTGCCAATATTTTGGAACTTTACCAAAATAGGAGAACGGTTTAATTAAGACTTTTAGGCCCTCGATTTCATTTGACGAATTTTGCGGTTCTTAAGCGCTGCTGAAAGTTGAATATGATGAGAATTATTGGGAATAATGGGAAAGATTTGTGGAACATCCAGGGCTTATGACAAGGCTGCTATTAAGTTCCGAGGAGTTGAAGCTGACATAAATTTTAACCTAGCTGATTATGAAGACGATATGAAGCAGGTTAGATTTATTATTATTTATATCATGTATTTCTTATATTTTAATGTGTGGGTTGAATCAGAAGGATTATCTGATTACTTTTCTGCGCTTATACAGATGGGCCATCTTTCAAAAGAAGAATTTGTTCATATTCTGCGGCGTCAAAGCACTGGTTTTTCTAGAGGTAGTTCCAAATTTAGAGGTGTTACCCTGCACAAATGTGGCAAATGGGAGGCCAGGATGGGGCAATTCATGGGCAAAAAGTAAGGAATCTATCAGTTTTGTATTCAAGCTGCTCTATGCGATCATTGTCAAACATTCTTCTGTAGATTTGAGTGTGAAATCTTTAATTAAGAGTGGGTTTTTTTGCTTCCATTGTATGTTGGCTCTTTTTTATGGTCACCTGATTAAAACGAACGGCTTAATATTCCGTAAGATGCAGGTATATCTACTTGGGTTTATTCGATAGCGAAGTGGAAGCTGCAAGGTGAAACAAACTTGAATTTTTCTTGTCATGTAATTTGACTCTAAGCGCTGCATAGAAGGAATTGGTTAAGGAAATGGCAGTAAATGTAACTAAAAGTGAGGGTTTTTCAGGGCTTATGACAGGGCTGCAATTAACTGTAATGGAAGGGAGGCAGTAACAAACTTCGATCCCTCGACCTACCAAAACGAATCATCAAGAGAAGAAAGTGAACCACCACTAGCTCAACATCAGATTGGAGGAGGTCCAGCTGCAGGTATGCCACATATTGTAACCATAGGAGGACTTTTTTTAAGGTTTTTTGTTTTGGGGATTTGCTTGTAAAAGTCAAGCTATTCGCTTAAATGATTGGATGGAACTCTCAGTTTTGTTAGATTTGCTCAACTATTTGTCAATTCCTTCATGAATCCGAAAGACTATATTGAAGTCTTAGATTGCATTGCAATGAATGGGGAAAAACACGAATAGCTTAATGATAAATTGAAAAACTAATGAAGTGTCCCAGTGAGACGCATCATTTAAAGGCATTTGCTATTGCAGTGTTCTCATTGGTTATTGTGTTCGTATATTAATTATCCGCAACAATGGCTATAATGTGATATAATTGTATGCGCAGATAAAGATCCTGATCTGAACCTTTGCCTTGGCGTCTTTGCTCCATGCGCCACATTGGCATCTCTTGATAACAGAAGAACAGAATTCAAACCCAAAGCTGCCTTGTCAGATGTACGGCCAGTAGTGGATTGGAAGAAAGCTGTGATTCCAAATGCTACGGTAAGTGTTTTACTCTTGCGATTTTAACACATGGGTTGTAGTGAAATCAAGAAATTTCTGCTTCATAATGCAATTTGAGTGTATGTAAATGTTCGATTTCTTATTCTTAGCCTCAATTTTATTTTATCAGAGAGAAAATCACAGCCAGCAGCAGTTTCAATTGACTTCATTCTTCAATACATCTTCATCGAATACGAATCTCCACCCACAGCAAGGATCTCTTTGGAATGGATTCCATTCTGGATCCGTTAAGGTAGTTACCCTCGTCTATCATCTCTCTGTAACTATCTAACAAAAAATGGCTCAATTTCTTGCATTGATAAATTCAAGTAAATTAATTTTCTTGCATTGATATAGAAGTGAATTACTATATTCATACGTTCACAAAGCTCGCATGTAGGGGGTAATCTGTGTTTAGGCCTAAATAGTTGAAATGTTGTTTGTGATGATGCTTGAATTATTTTGTCTGAATTTAAATAAAAAATGGAGTAAAGATGAAACAATATTGAAATTATTATTATTATTCACACAGATATTGACTAAAATAAGTATAGAACTTACAAAGATGAAACTAGTTTGACATTGTGATAGCAATTCTGATGTAGTTGCACAAAGGCAATGCTCGTTGAAAATATGTACAAGCATAGCTTTTTGTTTATGGTTAGGTCAAAACAGTTGGTGGGTAGTCTGTGGTTAAGCTTTATCAAATTAGTGGGGGTCAGTGATTAGGCCAAAATAATTGTACCTGATATCAACTGTTTTATTTTAAACAAAATACAATTCTGACATAAGATTGGGTGGCTGGTTGGAAGATTTTATTCACAAAGATCTTGAATGAATAAATAAGCAATTGTGAATGATAAGTTCATTCTGGTGTACTCAATATTTATATATTTTAATCATGTGCTCTATTTTTTTTGTTTTTTAAAGGAAGCAAACAATGTTGAAGGAGGAAAAAATGGAGTAGGTAGGTTTGTTGTATCCGCTTTGCCTGCAGAACAACAGCAATCAGGTTGGATCTGGCAATTCCAAAGTAGCAATGTGATGCCAGCTTCAGCTGCTGCTACTGCCCCAATTTTTAGTAGCGCAGCATCATCAGGATTCTCACCCCAAATAGTTAATTCACCTGCTCTTCTTCCTTCACCTTGGCGAATCCGTTATCATCTAGACAATCCAGAAAATCCCCCTTCACAGAATTCCAATCTCAACCCCCAAGCCAAGAAGTTTAAAGGTCCGGATTCATCCAGTAAGACGGACTGATCATCTTACTGCCATTTAACTTCTTATCAAATTGGTGTAAAGTTCAAGTGGAACATAGACTTACGTTTCCCAGCTTGGCTTGTTTTGATTGTATTATTACCGCGGTATACATATTTTCACTTGGTCTTACAAGTTAACAAGATGACGATTGGACCATATCTAAGCTAATGTATTCTACCTTGGGAGTAATACCAGGTTATTTTGTTCCGATTGTCCCTCATGCATATTTCCGCTTCTCAGAATAATGATGATATTTGTAATGCGATGATCTAGTGATGTCTTTTACAGTTTATTTTCAAGAATTCACAGTTCGTATGAGTATTATGTAAATGAAATGGACACAGTTTCTCGACGCTTATAATTGTAATATTGACTTCCTTTGGAACCAAAAGCTACTAGTTTGAAAAAAAAATTGAATTTTGAATAAAGCTATCAGTAAAATGAGAACCTCTTTAACTGCAACATTTAAAACATTTGTTCTACAATGGAATGAAGCTATCAGTAAAATGAGAACTTCTCTAACTCTGCAAATATTTAAAACATTTGTTGTACAGACAAGGTAATTTGGACTTGCATAAGCATGGAGCTTGAGTGTTATTGTTGGAAGTAGTAGAACACATATAAACGATATTTCAATATCTGACAAAAATCTTTCTCAATAGAGTGTTCAAGCGATGATTCATAGTGCTGTGTTCTACATAAGATGTTTATCAATTTGGATTTGTATATCAACCTTGAATTATCAAAACGAAAGGCTCAAGATATCCACTTCTACTACGTCGAGAAATACTAAACGTTTGCTAATATAGGAATTCTCTTAAGCAAAAATTTGATGGTTTACATGTCAAAATTCATGCTATATGTAGAGGTAAATATCTGCGTATTGTTTTTGCTACAAATTAGTATAACAAAGAAGATTCACATTTCCTTTCTGTTACTTAGGTTATTTATATATACAATATCTAGGATCAAGTTTAAAATTACTTTATAACTGAAGACTTTAAGGGGGAGCAGTTTAACTAATCTAATCAATAGTACTCGATAGTATTTTTTAAGTGCTTTTATTTATAATTTAGATTTATGTATTTATGTAATAATTAATTAACTTTGTTAGATTATTTTTGATATTAATATCAAGATGTAGTTAATGTTTGTTGGATCATATATGTAAATGTGATCTTTTTATGAGAGTCACTAAATCATTATTTCTAAAATATGAGTAATAAAGATTGATTCAAAATTATATGGTTGAATGTTAAAAATAATAATATTTTATGATAGCTTATGAAAATACTTACCAAATTTGAATGGTTATGCTAGTGACCTCTATAATGAATGGTTAAGAAAGATCAATAGTTTAAGGGTTTTTCAAATGAAGTTGCAAGCAAAGTGAACTTTATCTTAGAAGAAAATTTCATAATTAAGTATATTTGAGTTGCATTAGTGTTAGAATGCTTGGCCTCTTGAATTAAAGGCACCACATAACATTTAATGTGAACAATTTAAAATTATGATATTATCACTTTTGAGTAATTAAACAAATACAATTTTTTCTTTAATAATAAGTTGCATACATGATTCAATCTTATAAAAACTAAAAGATAATTTATTTACATGATTCAATCTTACAAAAAAACTAAAGGATAACTTTAGTCATACAAACTAAAAAATACCCTTAATTTTGAATGATTATTATAAATAATAAAATAAACTTTAATTTTAACGTTAAATAAAATAGTACACTCCTAAGATAGTAGTATTAATGGTGCATTAGATACAAGTTCATATTTTGAATAGCTTGAAAAAATAATCAAAATTTGAAAATAATTAAATGCTCATAAATAAATACTAAATAAATGCAATGCTATTTTTGATTCCCCTTTATAGAAATTTATATTTTTGAAAGTAAAATTTTAAAACATTATCATATTTAAAAAATAATGACCCTAATCTCATTTCAGGGTATAACTTAACTCTTTAAAGATTTCTTATTAAATATGATAGTAAATAAAGTCATGTTTTTTGAATGCCTCGTCCTACCTTTTTCAAATAGTACTTTTGATGATTCATTGGAAGGTAGTCTTAAGGCATCAAGATTGGTTAATAATTAAAGTTGAATTCTTTCTTTTAACCAACTCTAACAATTGATTATGATTTATAATAATGATTTTAATGCATATGTTAGATAGTCTAGATTTTAATGTTAGATGTTATATTGGAATTTCATCTGCATATTAGAGATAATTCTTCATAGGGTCCTTAACTATTAACTAAGAAAAACAATTCAAACTTGGTTTCTTTTATACTTTAAAATAATTTATTTTTGGTCATTATTTTTGGTAGTCTATTAGGATGAGGATATTTTATAGTCACTTGAGATATCAATTTAACATGATGAGAAAAAATTATAGTTAAAAGAGATGTGCATCTTTCTTTTATAAAAGTTGAATATTCTTATCATAGATTGTGTTGAGCTTATCATAAAATAATTCTAAAATGTGTTCTTTATTATGTATCATGGCATGTGTAAAGACTTGGTGGAGATTGTTAGACTAAGTTTGTTTCTTAAAGAGTTGTTTCTCAAAGATTTTCTCATTTTAATTTTTTGAGATATAATCATAGAACTAAAATTATATCTCCTTGCTAACAATATATAGGATGTCTTCTAATCCAATTGAATTATTGATCAAATGAGGGAGATAATCTTGCTCTTTTAATCTTGGGGATAGGAAATTTCATTAAGAGGATATTGGAGTCAAATTATCTAGAAGCACAAAATTTAAGCAAGGAAAGTTTTAGCATTTACTCATGTTTTTGTTACTTTGATAAATACCCATGTTGCCAATTAGTGTCAAAAAGATAAGTGAAGGAGAAGAGAAAGATTTAGTTGGTGAACATTGTCATTGAGTGTTACTATAGTCCCCGAGCAATGAAGGAGGAGATGTATGAGTTTACAGTTATACCTGAGATTAGTAGTTATTGAGTAAATGACATATTCACCAAGCAGAGACATTGCTGGGCAAGTTAGATGTAACTGAGCAAAGTTGTCACCAAGTGACAACATTTCTATCGAGCGGGAAAAATATACTTACCAAGTGAAATAGAGGTCACTTAAATATTTGAATTAACACTAAATACTATGTATAATGATTTTACTGAGTGGGAAACAATATTTATTGGTAAGAGTATTGATAATTTTATTATTTTAAGGTAGAAAAGGCCAATGAAAATGTAGAAAGGAAATTTATGGAATGGGTAATACTCTCAATCATTGATTTTGATTAGTGATATATTATAGCAAGTTCCTAAATCCTAATTATGTTAGAAAACAATGAGGCAAAAGAAAACTATAAAAGGACCTATAAGGAAACAATTTAAAGTTGTTATTGGAGCGAGAAAGAGGGGTATTTTTGTTGCTATTGAGAAGAGTTTTAATGATGAAAGAGTAAAGTGTTGAGTATATCAAAGACCATAGGTTCAAGTAGAGCTAAGAGGTATTGAAGATCAATCACATAAGCGATATACACTTCTATAGTGCAAAATATTCTAATATTATTTCAGAAATTGTGTGATATTCCATTTCTCACTAGTGATGTCAAGAATACACTGTAGAAAGGTAAGTGATGACATGAAAGCCATTGTAGATAAACTGAAAGCTAGCCCAAACACATCATCACTACACTATTCCTGAGTGAGGTTTTTAATGGGATTTTAACATGAAGTTTGCAAGAATAAAGAAAACTCAAAACTAAGATCAATGAAATACAAGCATTGCTAGTACCTTATCTCGAGGTCATGCAAAATCATATAAAGGTTGTCAAGGATCTCATAGCTGACTCGAGCCTATCTATTGTAGGTCATGTGACATATCTCACAACCAAAATGATGATAGAGAAGTAGACAATTGAATCGATTAAGGTAATTTGGGACAACTCCATGGAAATTGTGTTGAAGAATCGTCAAGAGTTTCTTGATCAAAATTGGATTGCATCCAAAGTAAGTATTTGCATTGTTAAAGTTGTTTTAACATTGGTGTCAAAAAAGGAGGAATTACATGTTTTGTATATATGTTTATATGTATTATGCTCATGTAAGGAGTTATAAGGAGATGATATAATAGTACAAATAAAAGAGGTTTTTTGAAAAAGATTTTGAAAACATAGTTCATACTAAGGAAGTATATGTATAGAGGGAGTTGTATAAATTTCAAGATTTCTATATATAAGATTTCATCCCCACTATAGTCTTCCCTCTAACCAAGGGTTTCTACGTGACCAAATGCTTGTGTGATGTGTTATGAGTTTATGTTTATGGTTTAATGATTAATGAAAGTTAGAAATTACTCAAAATTAGTTTCATTTGCATGCATGGTGATTAGTGATAAGTGGTTGTTGAGCTGTGAAAAAGTATAAGGGTATCACTAAATTAGTTTAAAGTCAAAGTTTTCAAGGATATTGGCCCCCCCCAACATCCCACCTCTCCTAATATCCCAACAGTTTTTTAATCCTAGTTTTTTTAATTAATTCTTAAAAATACCTTACCTACTTTTATGTAATGGGGACATTTGAAGGAAACCTACAAAAATATTTCAAAATGCTAAAGCCTCATAGCTTCATTTTTTCTAATGGATTTGTCTCATCTCCCTCACAGAGATACTCACTAAAACTAAAAGATAAGAACAGTTGATAAGAATCTAATGATTCTAAGGATTCCTCATCATATATATGTTAAACTAAGAATCTATTTTTAAAAATATTTTTCATTAATTAAATCTTACATTTATCACTAGCCTCTTACATTTATTATTTCTTCATTTTTTTATACAAAGTTATCCAATATTGATACTTATTTAAAATTATTATTTATAAATATTATTTAATATTTTAATATTATGTAAAAAGGAAAATCATAAATATCTTATTTTACATATAAAGAATACTTTAGCTAATTTTTTAAAATAATTATATTTAAAATATAATTTATTTTAATATATTTTAAAAGCTTTCATATAATTGAAACTAAACTAAAATGATAAAAATATATTATATGTCATTAAAAATTAATAATTTTTTATTTACTATTTTTCATTGAATTAAAAGATAAATATTATTCTTTAAAAATAATGTTCTATTAATATTTTATAATATTTTATTCAAATTAAAAAGTAAACTTAAAGAGAAAACTTAATGTCTAGACTTGTGGTTTATTTATATTGTAAAAGCATTAAACTTATTTTTACAAAGATTTATTTATATTAATATGGTTCATATGTCATTTAAAACAATCAATTCATTCTATTACAAAATTGAAAATGGGATTGTGGTAGGAGATTACTCTATGCCCATATGGTTTATATGTCAATTATAAAGTATTCAAGTCATTCTATAATAAAATTGGAAATGATGTAATATCATAGAGGTAAATTGCGACAATCATTTTTAAAAGTATATATTTATTCTTAATAATTGTAATTTTAATTTAAGAAATATCATTAAATACTTTTATATTATAACATGAAAAATTATATATTTATCAATTTTGCTTAACATTTATGATTTATAATTAGGACATTATTTTAGATATTGATTACTAGATAAATTAATATATTTTTATATTAAATATAATATACCAAAGTACAAAAGTTTCATCGGTTGGTTTTTATACTAACCTTATATTATATACAAGCACCTCCTAAAAATTTGCACTTATTCATTATTCTAGATTTAAATTTATAATTACAAAATCGAAGTGAAAATTAATTTTATAAATTCATAAATAAATCTAAACTTTGAAATTTTAATTTATGAATTTACACTTTTATTTCCCTCCCCTCTCTAGCCATTATATATTAATCATTCAACACCTTCCTATTTTATTGATTAAGAAATAATTTATTATCTAACTAAATTAAAAATATACACCACATATTGATCTTAATGGGTTCTTCCAAAAATAAATCTGGATCGATATGAATGATTCTCAATTTATGCTATATCTCTCCATTCACTCTCCTTGTCCGCTTGATATCTTAAAAGCCAATGATTTTACGAATATCCTTTTCTTTTGTTTAGTTGATAACGAAAAGTCGAATAGTGGAGTCGTTCTCCACTTCGAATACTCCGTAATCTTGGTCTTTCATTTCGGATTTATAGGCAAAGTTTCTAAATATAGGTTACATATGAAATTTGTCATTCCCTTCGTACCATATTTAAAAAATACATTATTGAATTTTATCTCCTAGCACCTTACAAATGGTTGGAACATTATTGTATTTCTCAAGGTTAACATAAATAGTTTTGAAGTATTTCTTAAGGTTAAAACATATGTTATATGTATTTCCTATGTACATATATTGCTTTTAGTTTGACTTTTGATTTTTTAATACATTTTATTAGTCCTTTTATTATAATAAAATAATTTTAAAAGATTCTTATTAAAGATATTTATTTTTATATTTGTAAAGATAGATAAAATATCTAATTTCTCAATTTTGAAGTTCAGATTTTATGATTATTTCATGTCTAAAATATTTTGGGCATTATTAGGCCTATAATATAACACATATGTTGTGAACTTGATCTACTTGTTTGAACCTGGAGAGAACTCAACTTGCTTATTTGAACCTATGTAAGTGATCTCATAAACTAATAGGATATTATTTGACAGTGAAGGTACACAATGAACACTATTGAATGTGACATCCCCAATAGCAACAAACCTTTCTCCACACACCTCAAACATGAGTGTCATCACAATCAAAATAGAAGTCATTCAACATGGCCCCGCAGTTGCAAGTGTATCCTTTGAAGAACCCAAGTGGATGATGGTGAAGTAAATACTACAAGGGTCTTGTCCTTTCCTTTTCCCTTGTTGTTTTCTTTAGCCTTGTTAGACCCCTCACTTGAACCATATTCTACTAATTTCATAACACTTATATTATTTTTCCAACAATATGTGTCAAGTGATTGATTTGTTTCTTTAAAAAATTATGCTTGTCATGACTAGGTCTTTTAAAAAAAAATGCTTGACCTTTTATTTCGTAGGTTTTCCACCATTATAAGATTAAGTCTAATCAATTGGTTTTGGGGAAACTGGTTTATAATCCTTCTCATTGCTACTTTTTTAATTTTTTGTCCTTATTGATACTACCTTGTCCTTTCTTTTCTTTCGTGGCTTGATAAGTAGTAAGGATGCATGACCTAAAGTATTCTAAAATGACTATCTAGATTAGCTTATTTTTCTCCCATGTGAGAAAAAACAAACATCCAAGGATGCATGGTAAATTGAGTTCCAAGTATACTCTTAGTAGCATAGAAGGTAGAAACAATACTAAATATTCATAACCTAATTAAGAGAGAATGTTAAGAACCAATTTCTCATCTTTCTTTAAATTCCACATTTTTAAAACTAGAGCCTTACTAATTTTAGGTTTGTGAAGGAATTCTAGATCGTGTAAAAATCGTGTAGACTTAGACTCATGAATTTTTTACAACATGACCCCTCATTGAACCTTAAGTTTCAAACTAGAGTTCTAGCTTTGTCAAAATTTTATTAGGAGTACTCAAGGATTCAATATGAAAGATTAAGTCAAGAAGAAAAAATAAAATACAAAGTTTCATAAGCTACATCGCATCTTTCAAAACACTTAGGCTTTTCTACTATACAAGTAGGTTCAGTATCTAATCCATGCAAACTATACTTTTTAAGTAGATTGTTATGTGTGAGTTCCACTCAAAACTAGTTTGTAGGAACTTTACAATGGAACAATGTTGTTTATTCCTTAATGCAAAAAGGTGGGAAGAAGTATTGAAAGAAAGAGAACACAAAAACAATAGTACAACCTTGAGCTTTTTATTGGTCCCATAAATCACCAACATCCCTCCCTCTCTCATAATACAATGTTGGAACTTTATAGTATAGTGTAATTACAAAGAGTTTCCCAGATTACAATAATGTCAAGGCCAACATTATGGCCAAGAGAAAAATATAAAACCTAGGAAAAAAAGCATGTATAGTAGAAACTTCAACATGTTAATATATGAAAAAGAACGAGTTAAGATTGATCAATCCCAACATGGATAGAAAATGCTCATCGTTAGATTTCCAATGATTTATTATTTATTTTAACTTGACATATGAGGCAAAAGATATGAAATTTTGAAAATATAAATTTGTCAAGAATTGTAATAATGAATTTCTCCTTGTAAGACTAGAAAATGACATTAGAGAGCATAAATGAGAGAATCACAAATCTCATACAATATATTAAAACATGACTAACCTACCATAAAATCTATTCAAAGTAAGCATTCAAAACATATGCAAAAGTGACACAAAACTCCCCTTCAAATGTAGCCTCCATATTCTCATTTCTTCTCTATTGAAGTTAATTGATGTAGCTCTACGATCTTGAAAAAATATGTACACAAGAATGAAAAAAAAATGACTATGATGAGAGAATACTATAAATGTGGTTAGTAAAAAAAATGCAAATGAGACTCAATTATAGAGCTTGAGAACCAAACCACAAATTGGAAAGTTAGTGTACAACTTGAAGGGATGCCATAATTAATTGTATGAGTTATACTATCATAATCGAGATTTCCAAACCAAAAAAGGTGTCATATTATGATACATCATGATAAGGTGTAAGAATTATAATTGGAATGTACAAAATGGCATGGAAAGGTGGAGGCAAATTAGTAGGAAGTGAAAGAACAATGAGGGGAGAAATTGGAAGGGAAAATGTAAGAATATGAAGGGAAAGTGTAAGAGAGTGGAAGCTAAAAAATAGGAGGGTGGAAGCACAACTAGAGGAAATGTGTAAGATTTAGAATTTTGATTTTTGAAATTTATTAATTCCTCCAAAATAAAAATTAGGAATTAGAAAATCTCATAATTTATGAAATGATTTTTTTTTTTTTTAAAGAGGGGTAAACGCTTTGACCTAGAGCTATGAACCAGTGAGGCCACAAACGGGGGACCTCATGCCCATTAGATCTTAACCTTGATGGCAAGCATAACAACTCAACAACTTAACCATCACAACATGCCACTATTGGCAGTTTATGAAATGATTATAATTAATCAATATAAAATTAATTAATTGGGAGAGTTAGGAGAAAAGGGAAAATTAGAATGATTAAATGATTAGGGCATATGAATAGATTATGGATTATTTATCTCCAAGGGACAAGTTAGTTTATGATTAGCCAAATTGATGACTTTAATGCAAAGATAACCCAATTTTGATGAAGATTTAGATTGGTTTAGATGATTTTGAAAAGGATTTGAAACATGATTGGTTGTTGATGTGAAATTGATTTGGACAAGGACTAATTATTAATGACATTAACAAAGTCTGTCGACACCATAAAATTGTTTGGAATTGACTGATAAGGTTAGTTTGGAATAGTATTGATGGATTTGTTGGAATGTAAAGAAAGGTAGGATGTTGAGAAGGGGGGAGGGGGGTAAATTAGTATCTTCTAGAACTTATAGTCTTAAACAAATTTTGAGCTCACCTTACTTCCTCCGTTACTTGGTAATCAATAAACATTTACCACATTACATGCAAATGAAAGTAATATAACAAACTCAATATTTGTTGACCATAAACTCATAATGGCATTGCATAAAACATAACACATTCAATTGGCATCGCAAAAACCCTTGGTCAAATGGAAAACTATGATGGGGGTGGTACCCACAAATCCATCACTATTGTAGTAAGAGGGTGCCTTTTTAGGGCTACAATGTTTTTCACTTCTGGTGACTTACTCTTTTAAGAGTATACAATAATATATGCTAAGATCTACCTTTCCCAAGGATTGTACAATACTCTTTAAGTGTGTACTCATTTAAGTGATTTACATATAAGACTATTAGTCCACCTTTTTCAAGGATTTAGAAACTACTACATTGATTAGAAAGTAGCAATAATTATCTTTGAGATAACAACTTACTTTTCTTGATTAGATCCCTCTTATGCTCAATAACGTATCACCACCTATGATAGATTTGCAATTCCTTTCTATTCTACTCAGTTTGTGACCTTCAACCTCTGATATCCTTTGTAATTTTCTCTGACCTCTGATCTCCTTACTCATTTCAATGATTTTCTCAACAATAGAAACTACTTCATCAATCTTCTCAACTTCAAACTATTCTTGAAATGTCCTTTTATAGTTTTATTTTGCCTCTTCGATTTGTGACCCAATTAGGGTTTGGGAACTTTTTAGAATACCTCTCTGATCAAAATTAATGATCTAGAATCATAATAATTTCATTCCTTTTCCTTCTTTATTTTTATTAGTCATCTTTCCTGGAAATCATCAATAATTAATTCACATTCTTCAAGAAAATCAATTCAAATCTTTACCTTGATCAATGTAAATTGCTTCTCCAACTCGGTATGATCGTGTCTCATCAATTTTAGTGCTAACTAAAAATTTGATGTAGTCATGTATTACTCGACAAATAATGTGTTCTTCATGCTGGTGCTTGGTAAATATTTTTCTCAGTTACAACTATTTATCTTGGTAAAGTCTCTTGACTCAATTATGACTTTGACTTGGTAAATACATAATCACTCGCTAAATACTAAGCTCAGACATAACTATTAAAGTTGTTCATTTCCTCCTTCGTCACTCAACCAATATAGTAACTCAGTTACTATACGTTTTATCACTTGGCTTTTTTACACTAATTGGCAATATGATAATGTATGGGAGTAAAATTCTCCCCCTTTGACATTAGTGGAAAAATAAATATGTACAAGATAAATACAACTCCCCCTGTGCATAGACATCCTCAATAAACATTATTTTTCAAAATCTTTTTTAAAACTTTTAATTGTATTACATCAACCACTTATAACTCTATAAATACAAACATATAGACAACAAAAACATATTATTCCCCTTTAGTGTATCTTATGTCAAAAGAGCTTAAAACATGAAAAATACTTACTTTGGATATAAACCAAAGTGGTGCAAAAATTCCTTATGATTTTTCAAGATAATCTCCAAGGTAGTGTTTGAGTTGGACTTAATCAGCTCTACAATCTATTTTTTAACCCTTAATTTGGAAGCAAGATCAATCATGTGATCAACAATGGAAAGAATTAGAGTAGCTATGTGATCCCTGACATCTTTGATGTGACCTTTCTTAACCTCAAGGTAAGGTAATAGCAACGCTTGAATTTCATTGACTTCAATTTGCAGATTGCTCACTTCTCCTAATAGCTCATATTGAAGGCCTATGAGAAATCTCACTTGACTGTAGTGCATGAACGATGTACTTGAATGTGATTTTAGTTCATCTACACTTGCCTTCATATCATAACTAACCTTTTACAAAATTCTTTTAACCTCATTGGTTAGTAGGGGAATATCACACAATTTTTGAAACAATGATATAACATTGTGTACAATAAAGATTATATTTCTGGATTTGATTGTGTGTGTTTTAAGCATCAATGTTTCAGATCACATTTAGTGATCCATCATTAGGAAGAGAGTGCAAGAATAGAATAAGAAAGGAGTAGACTGAGTCTGACTCAATACCTATAAGAAGAGAAAAGACCCCAAAAACCAAGGAAGACAATAAAATAAATTAAAAAGAAAGAAAATAATATAAGAAGATATGGATGGTAAACAAATACAAGGAAGAATGTGTGTGTGTGTGTGTGTGTGTGTGTGTGTGTGTTTGTGTACATATGTATGTATATACACACACACACACATATATGTATATGTATATGTATGTGTGTGTGGATATATATGTATGTATATATACATACATACATATATACATACATACATATACATATATATATACATATACATATATATATATACATATATATATACATATATACATATATATACATATATACATATATATATATACATATGTATATATATACATATGTATATATATATATACATATGTATATATATGTATATATGTATATATATATATATATATGTATATATGTGTATACACACACACACACACACACACACACACACACACACACACAAATACACACACACACACACCCATACACACACACACACATATAAAGGCCAACAAATATAACCTATAACACTTATGGATTGTGCAAATTTGATAATGTTAATTATGTACAATGTTCTCCAATTCTAAAACATAAGTGGATAATGCCACTTATTTTATAGCAATTTGAGTAGAGACTTTTTCTAATACCTTATTCTAAAATTTCTTCTCATTTTGGATTGAGTATCTACATTTGGATCATTGAGCTTATCAACTATATGTACAAGTTGATCTAGTATAAGATCTTTCTCATTAAGAGAAATACATGACTTCCATTAGTATATCTTTGACGTCATGAAGCACATTTTTTTCTTGTGATCTTTCCTCTGTCTATCTTTTTCTTTCTTTCTTTTACAAAATTCAATGTATTCATTCAACCACCATCCAATGTGTTTGGATCCCAATTAGGTATGACAATATCATCCTCTAATGTCACTAGGTTTGACCAGAATGTTTGGCTTCCTTCTTCTTCTTCTTAATTTTCTTTCCTTTTAATTTAGTGTGACTTGTTCTCGATCAGACTTATAGTGGCATGAGAGCTATGATTTCTTGAATTGTCTATTTTGGTTCCTCAACTTGTTTTTATTTCTTATTCCTTCTTTTTTTTTGTTCATCTTTTGTAATGGTAGGAACTATAATAATTTATAATTGTGTCACTTGAGGTTTTTCCTTAGATTTTCTTGGTGTAATATTATCCAATTTTTCTATTTTCTGCTAATCTTCTAGTTATTGTGCAGATAATGGATATAACAACATTGCATTATAGATAATGTTATGTGTGTAGGAAAATTTTGATAGATTCTTTGGCTTAGTTAAAATTGCAAACTCTTAGTGGTCATGCCCAAAAATTCCCTCACTTAGAGATCCATGGGCTAATGCTTCATTACCTATAACAGAAGTATCTTCTTTGTGCTCCGTGGAGTCTCCTCTAGTTTGAGCATGTTCATCTTGAGTGTTTGAATCCTTTTGTTCTTTGCTAGTAGACTTTGTCTTGTCTCTCCCTTTTTCTTTTTTAGTGTCTTGAGCCTAATGCTAGGTATTTACATCCTTTTGCTCCTCCTTGGTTAACATTCAAATAGTATCGACAAGTGTGAGCAATGACCCAATAGATATACAATCTTTATTTTGTGGTTTGGATGTCAGGTATGGTTTAATTTTCTCAATAAAAGGTGCATAATCCAGTATATGTGAAAATGTTGGCTTAGTAGACACAAGACCTTCATCTGTTTTCTCGATTCCAATCATCACATCTTTATCTTTCTTCACATTATTAGAAGGGTCTTCATCAAGAGTGTCCTTAATTGTTATAGAATTACCCAATAATATCTTCAACCATGTTACACACTAAATCTTCCCATTCTTGTGGTGTAATATTATAATATTCTTCTTCTTTAATATCTAATTCCACATTTTTATTGGGCTCAATATTATCTATCTGAATTACTTCTTGTAGATCATTAATGTTGTACACTTGTTTCCAAATCATTCTAGAATCCTCATCAACTAATTAGAAATTACTAGACAAAACATAAATGGCTCTATGCTTCTATACTAATCTATTCGTGTAATGTTCTAATGCTTTAGTTATGTCCTCCAAACCAAAATCAAGTTTAATTCTCACCAATGATCTTTCTCTCATTTCATTCCAAGTTCTAAGTCCATACTTCCACTAACTATCAATCCTTTGATATAAATCATTAGGTATTTAATTTGCAATCTCCAAAGTTGTATACTTGATCCTTATCATCATAACAACTACTACATATTCAACCCTTTTCTTGTCTTCTTCTCTCATGGATTCATACTTGTAGTATTTGAATGTAGAGAAACATGTTCTATTTTTTTATTCTCTTGGTTATTTCATTAGTAGACTTAGCTATTTTAGGTACATAAATTCTTGAATGAAATTTTTCATTTTTCTTCATCCTCTCGTTGTCCTCATCTTCATCATCATCATCATCATCATCATCCTTTAAAATCAATTTTCTTCTTCTTTGAGTGGCCCTCTTAACTAGTTTTCTTGAAGACTCGGAAGCCTCTTTCCTCTTTTGATAAGTCTTTATTTGTGACTATGAGGGCTTGGTAATCTTTGTTGTACCATTTCTCGATGGTGGAGTCATAGTTTATGTTGTGTGAGTTCTTGACCTTATATTCTTTGGACTTATTGGCATTTCTAAAGGTACTTTCTTTCCCTTCTTGGATTGTGGCTTGATAACAATAATAGCTTTTCCTTTATTAGTTTCATCCTCAATATCTTCACCTTTACCTTCGATAATCATTGTGGGTTGCCTAACATGTCCTTTTCTAACTTTTCTCTCTAGATTATCAATCATTTTCTTGGTTTTCTTCATTGCCTTGGGAGAAATAATATCCATCTTAATTCTTTTCTTTTCTTCTTCATACGTTCCAAATGGTTGTGCATTTTTATCAATCGACTCTTTCATTAGTAGAGCTTCAATAGCCTTTGTAACCCAGTCTATATTTATCTCATAGTCCATAGGTGTAAGCCATGCAACCCTACAAATAACTACCTTTACCAATGTCTTGTTAGTATCAACTATTAAACATATATCATCATGATATTGATCAACCAATTATTGGGGAATCCTAAACCTGTGATGCATCCTATCTTTGAAATTCTCAAAATAATCGATCATTGCACTATCACAATTATTTCCTAATGTCCAAATAAATTCAATGATTTGATAAATGACAGGTTGGTCTATCCTCCAATTTAGTTGACCAATAGCAAGAAAATAATTTTGCAAGTAGAAGGAAATACTTGTTGTAAACCAATAATGAACCAAATTTTCAAGTATTAGACCTTGCAACCCAGATAATCCTCATATTTTCTACCAATTGCCTTAACTATAACTCAACAATGTCATATTTGTGACCATTATTTATAATCTTGTAACCTAAATCAACCACCATATAAGGAACGTTGTTGGGTCTACTTGACTAAAATATCTTGTATGCAACTACATAAATACCAAATTTTATTTCTGAACTCATGATTGTTCTCACTTTTAGTTGTCCCATTGTGCTTTGTTGTTCTCCTCAATTTTTAGTCTAGGTGCAGTTCAAAATGTCTTCACTATTTTAGTAATTGGGTATCTTATCACCATATGTATTAAATCCCTTGTGATTTTGATCGGTTCATCTAGCCACATCTTCATGTCACAAACATGGCTCAAAACACTTCAAATCTAGTTGGCTTTGAACTCCTTTAGGAAACAAAAAGCATGTGTGATACCCTTGGTCCCCAAATATTTGTTATCGTCCTTTAATTTCTTTTCCATCTACAATTAATTATATGCCCTATGTAGCTTGAAATCTCTAATTTCACCATTTTTATAGTGATAAAATATGCAGATATCATTCACCAACAAAACCATAGGTGGTATAGAAGATAATGCACCCACCTTATCAATTTTTGCAACCACTTTTGGGTATAACTTGTATTTTGGTTCTATGCAAGCCTCTTATAAAATTAAATTTATTGCATTTGTCTTCGAATTTATCTTAGTAGTTGCATATCTTGAAGCCATTATCACAAGTTAGGGTTTCAACAAATGAAACACTTTTACTCTCTACTTGGTTCACAACAAATTCCACTTCACACTTTAATTCTCTAAAAAATTCTCACTCATAGGCTTCAAAATTCTTTTACTCTCACACTTTGCTCAAATTCACTCTATGTTCTCATAATGTAGGGTGGATAAAATAAAATATGATTTACCATTAAATACTCAAAATTTACTTTTAACTATGCATAAGGGCACATGAAATGTTTTGTACCCCGTGTTATGTCATCTTTAATTAACTTAGTTACCATTGATTACTCACTTAATCTCTATTTCCATTACTTGCTCTATTAAAGTAGTAAATTTGTCTTACACTTAGTTAAAACAACATTCCACCTTTTGTCATTACTTAGTCAATACTTTCTAGCTCTTGATTACTGATCAACTTGGTTAGACTGTCAATTTTGCAAGATTTCTAGACTTCACAAATTGTCCTTGTGTATTACATGATATGCAAATATGGGCTTCCTCACATTTCATTCTAGGAACTAGTGTTAGATATGTCATTAGTAGTATAGTTCCTTACCTTCTTCTAAGGCATAGTCAGAACTGGAGGTTTCCCCTTATCCATTGGATGAGGTATCACCATTAGTTTCATTTGATGTGTCCTTCTCTTCTGACTTCTTCCTCCATGTTTTGTTCACAAATTTAATCCACGTTTACTTTTTATTTACCTTTTGTATCTTCCTCCTTTAGTGTTGACACTTGGTTTCTATAGTTCTTTCTTAAGTGACTAACCTTGTGACAATGAAAACATGTCATTCCAAAGTTCCTCCAATTGATATGTATGCCTCAAAAATATAATCTCATGCAATTAGATGCAATATGACCATACTTTCCACATGTAGTGCAAGAATACCATGCATAGTAATCTCAATTAATAGAATTACCCTTCTTTCTTGGTTTCTAGTTATACTTCATCTATGATCTACATTCTTGTGACTTATGTCCAAACTTATTGCAAGTATAGCAATACCTATTGAGTGCATACTCCTTTGGTAATTGATTGAACTTGGATCTACAATCATATGCTTGATGTTTATACTTATTACAATGATAACAATAATCATCAAACTTGGGAGTAACATTGATCTTACTAGGTTTGATCCTGTAGATATTTGTTGTATGTCCAAGATTTCCATAATGATACCATGTAGGCTTCTTTGGATTTGGATTTGCGTACACATTCTTTGTTTAGCTTATTTTGATTACTCTCCTTACTTAGTAGTAAAGTTCTTGGTATAGCATAGTCCTAATGTATCTCTTAGTTGTCTTTGTCCTCTAAGTTATTCATCCAATATCTTGACACTTTCTTTTGATCTTTTCATTGTCCCATTGATTTCCTTTCTAGATTTCAGTTCATCATTCATCTTTTCATTCTTAGTTCTTAACTCAACAATTTCTTCCATCTTTTGACTGATCTCATGATTAGCACTGAGTACCTAATTTACCATACAATAATGATTTTCTGTTAACCTTGTGATCTCTTCATCCTTAGCCTCTAGTCTTGCAGTGATTTATCTCTTATCTTCTTCCATAATTTTTTTGTCATTTTCATCTTTTCTCTTTTGTTCCATTACTTCACACATCCTAGTAGACTACAACTCTTGTTCTCTTTTCAATGATTTAACTTTCAAGGTAAGATTGTGGTTCTTCTCCAATAGATCAGCTATGGTTGCATCAGATTCATCAAACATGTTCCTATTAGGTAACACGTCAATAATTTCTTCCTAATATGTTGTTTCATTGGTTTGCTGAGCTATTTGATTCCTCCTTTTCAATGATTGTCTTAGTGCATCTTTCATCTCATTGATTTGACTCATGGTCATCCTTATCTCTGATATATCATTCTCAATATTCATATCAAGTCTACAACTCTCCACAACTTAGATCTTTTACTCTCAAGCAGTGACACCTTCAACAAGATAACAATGCTCTAATACCAATTGTTGGAATGTTAGGAAAGGTAGGATGTTGGGAGAGGGGAGGGGGTGAATAAGTATCCTCTAAAAATTGTACTCTTAATTTTTTTCAGCTCTCTTTATTTCCTCTATCACTCGGTAATTACTAAACATTTACCACACTACATGAAAATGAAAGTAATATAACATACTCAACTTCTGTCACCCATAAGCTCATAAAAACAAAGCATAACACATAACACATTTGTTTGTTATCACAAAAACCCTTGGCCAAAGGGAAAATTGTAGTGGGGATGGTACGAAAGAATCCATCACTAATACAATAAGATGGTACCTTGTTAGGGATACAATGCTTGTCACTTCTAGTCGTACTTACTATGTTAAGAGTATACAATAAGATTTTCTAGGATCTACCTTTCTCAAGGATTCTACAACACTCTTCAAGTATCTACTCAATTAAGAGATTTACATATAAGACTTTTAGGTCCACCTTTTCCAAGGATTTATAAACTACTATAGTGATTAGAAAGTAGAAGAAACTAATCTTTGAGATAGCAACTTACTTTCCTTGATTAGATTACTCTTTTGGTCAATAACATATCACCATATGTGATAGATTTGCAATTCCTCACAATTCTACTCAATTTCTAATCTTTGACCTCTAACATCCTCTATATAATTTTCTGACCTTTGATCTCTTTACTCGTTTCAATACTTTTCACAATAATAGAAACTACTTAATCAATCTTCTCACCAACTTATAAAATATTCTTAAAATTTCCTTTTAGAGTTTTGTTTTAATTATTCAATTTGTGACCTAATTAAGGTTTGGGAATTTTCCAAAATACCTCTCTAATCAAAATCAACTATCTAGAGCCATTCGTCATTTAATTCTTTTTCCTTCTTTATTTTTATTGGTCATTCTCCTTGAAATCACCAATAATTAATTCACATTCTTTAAGAAAATTATTTCAAATCTTTATCTCGATCATTGTGAATTGTTTCTCCAATTCAATATGATTGTGTCTCATGAATCTTATTGCCAATTAAAACTTTTATGTAGTCTCTATATTACGCGACAAATATTGTGTTCTTCATGCTATGGGCTTGGTGAATATTATGCATGCTTACAACTATGTAGATCAATAAAGTCTTCTAACTCAGTTATGTCTTTGGCTTGGTAAATACATAATGACTCGGTAAATATTAAGATCGGGCATAACTATTAAACATTTTCATTTCCTCTTTCATCTCTCAATCAATATAGTAACTCAGTTACTATGCATTTTGTGACTTGGATTTTTTGACACTAATTGGCTATATGATAATATATGGAGTAACAAGATTTTTTCAACATTATTGAATCGGCAGGGATAAGATTGAATTAATTTGATTAAACATTGATGTACTTGACAATGTTGATGAATAATTTGAAAATGATTGGTGATGAATTGAGTTGATTTGATAAGGATTTGGCAAGGTTTGACTATTCAATCAAGGACTTAATGATGCCCAAGATCACATTGGAAATGTTTGATAGAGATTTAAAATGATGATAATGAGTCTGACAAAGACCTCATAGATTTGTTAGCCATTAAGGGACTTGACAATGCCCAAGATTGGTTGAAAGTGTTTAGAGTTGGTTTGAAATGACATAGGACTAATTTGAAAGGACTAGAGTTGATTTGAATTAGATTACTTAGTTAAATTGAAATGATTTAGAATGATGTGTTTGAATGGGTTTTAATTGAACTATCTTAAGTCGATAAGTAGGAGATAATTTCCATAGCAAGTCAAATTGTGATATTGCTATCAAGATTTAACTATGTGATTTTGAGTCAAAATCATTGACCCATGTTTCATGAGTTGTAATTCAACATGAATCCATCTCTCATGAGAATGAATAGAACACTTAGCAGTCATTGGATCTAGGTGATGCTCGCAGGGGTGAAGCACTGGGACTTCCCAGGATTAAGTCGATTCAGGATAATTTTAGTTGATTTTGAAATTACTTTGTAAGGGGTTTGAATAATAATCAAATTGGCCAAAATGATTCAATTTATGATGCAATGATGAGGAAATATTAGTACATGTTGATAATGAATTTACATGTAAAAACCATTTCTAAGAATCCGCATTTTACCCATTTTTGAACAAATGCAATTTTGAGCTTTGTGTTAAAGAAAAAGAACAAATTATGCACCGATAATAATGGAGGTAGGATGATCCCTCAAAAAATTGGGAAAAATTAACATGAGGAATTTTTTTTTGAAAATAAAGTGATTAATAGAAGAAATGATAGTAAAAGAAATTAGACAAAGAAGAATGAGTAATGATGACAATTTCATTCATAAGCGTACTTGATGTCATAAGAGTTTATTTTAATATGGAAATAGATGAAGTGCATTGTGGCATAAAAATACAGAGCGATAATGAAAATTCTTTGTAGAAAATCAAACATAATACAGATAGGAATGACCCTACCTATTATGAAGCATTCATAGTATGTAAAGAGTTGAGGTATGTGTAATGTTCATAGAGAAAATGTACTTATCACAAACATTCAAAACATACTTTCCCCAAAATGTCAAGAGGACATTTAATAGACAATAAATAAACTAAAATGATCATGAACCATCTCGAGAACTTTCATAAGTTAGCTAATATCATTGTGTAGCATAGAGACACAATCAAAGTAAAATCAATAAAGGATCAGATACTCACCGAAAAAGCCAAAGTCATTCTAATCTTTTTTACTTCCCTTTTAGCACTTTCTGTTTGACAACTTGATGATTAATTGAGCATTTGACTGAAATGTTTATTTATTTGATATGATTGTTTGAAGGATGGAACAAGTCTAATTCACCATGGGACTTTCCCAAAGCGTTTGTTTGCCAAGTTTTCACTTTTAGACTAATTTTTTCCTCTTTTTTCTACTTTTTTTTGGTGTGAAGATGTCTATTTGCAAGGTTTTCATCAAGGTAACTAATTTTTTTCTTTTTTTTTTCTTTTTTCATTTTTTCAGATTTTTTTTCTTTATCTATTTAAAAACTTGTTCTTTATTTTTTAGAACTTAAAGAAAAATTAGATCTCTTTCAATATCATGTATAGTACTTGTGGAGGTATGTGTTATTCATTTCTTTTGTTAAAGGCTCTCCCTCTATTTTTGCAAGCTGATATACTCTAGACCCATATGTTGGGGTGACTATGTATGGTCCTTCTTAGTTTGATTAAAATTTTCCATGCTTGTCTCTTTGTTGATGAGTCTTGTAATTCATCTTTAGAAGCAAATCACTATTCTCAAAATGATGACCTTAAACTTTCTTATTGTACTTTATTTAAGATAGTTTTGATATGCTTGCAAATGGAATAAAGAGGCTTGTCTATGCTCATCTATCATTTTTAATTCATGGATTTTGGTAGTCTATAGTTTTCATAATTAATAATGTGTCACAAGGATACTCATAGTAATGGAATTTTAACTTCAAGAGGTAGGATAACATCAATGGCATAGACTAGAGAGTATGGCGTATCACCAGTGGGGGTACAAATATTGGTTCTAAAGGTCCAAAAATCTAGATTCAATTGTAGGTGTCAGTCTCATTTAGATTCATTGATGGTGTTTTGAAATATTATTATTATTGTATTTGATGTTTCATCTTGGCCATTTCCATATCGATAGTAGATACTAGAAACCCATGATGAATTTTGAGTTTCTCATAGAGTTATTTGACATCCGTATTTTAGAAAGGGCTACCATGATCAGTGATGATAGCTAAAGGGACTCCATAGTGGGATATGATATGATTTAGAATGAATTTTGTGATCTTCTTATTGGTGGTGTAAGTGATAGGGATGACCTCAACCCATTTGGTAAAATATTTGCAAGGTAAGAATATACTTATAGCCATGAAAATAGAGAGTAATCTTCCTTATAAGATTTAATTCCTATTGAGAAAAAGGCCAGTGGGAGATAGATGACTGAAGATCTTGAATCAAGCTACCATATCTCTAACTTGTGTATCACTTCTTTATAAACTTATGAGCATCTTCTTTCCTAGTAGGCCAATAATATCAATCTTACTAGCTTCTTCACTAGACTTAAACTATTGAAATTGCCTCCACATATACCATTATTTGCCTATTGTAAAGTGGTGTTGGCCTTTTACAAATCAAGGCATCAAAGGACGTTTTGATCAAAGGATCTTCTTTAAAGATTACCATTGATGATGATGTATCTAACAACTTGATTAATAAGGCAATGCAAATAGTCTTACAAGTTCTTTCATTTAATTAGGATCTTGTTGATCCAATCATCCTTTTATCACATAACCAATTTGTTAGATGCATTCAATTGATTTCTTCATTCATGCAACCAATAGCAATAATGGACCATGATAGGTTCTTCAATCCTCTTAAAGGAACACTTAACATCAATCAATACCATAACAATGAAATTTACCACCATTAGGTCCTATAGATACAACTTTATTAGTAATAAATTATGTTTCTTGTCCATTCATCAATTCCAAATCCCTATCATAAGCACATACTCATTTCAATTAGCTTTCATTTTGATCCCCATTTCCAAATTGATTAGATTTGAGATTATCCTTTAACTATAATTGCATATTTTAATTTTATCTCCATTTCGCAAGAATACATTTAGGTAACTTGTGAAATAGTGAAAACAAATTTCAATACATCATTTTTCATTCTAACCACAACTTCCCAAGGTTTGATCACACCAAAAAAATAGATTAGATTCTTCCATCGTCTACCTATTTCCATTAAATTCTAATATAATGATTCACATGGAATCTATAAGGGTCTCCTCATCTTATTCTGTACATTTTATATGGTATTCAATTAAGCCATTAACAACATAAACAATGTGTTTACTTTCACTTAAAAAAACACACAAAATGCCCATTTGAGCCCACTAGGGCATCAATTTTCTCACACTTGTTTTCAGCTTTCTATTCAAGAAGCCAAAATTTTTTTGAAGGGTAATGAATCCACTATTAAATTCTAGAGTTTCATCTCTTCTCCACTATGAATTCTTTACTTATTATCAAACCCCTATGCATGGGTCAATATATGAGGGTTTTAAACCAGTGTGCAGAAAACTCATTTGATCTCCCATTATTCATCATATAAGACAATGCAAATTGAGTCAATGACTTAATAACACATTCTTTTATATATTCTAAATATTTATAAAATCATTTATATTCACTCACCCTTCAAATATGCAATAATTTGTTTAAAAACATGACAGCATTTACTCATTTATAACCTAAAACTGAAACAATACAATTAGCTCAAATGAGAAAAAAATCACACATTCCTTGCCTTATTGAATTCCATAGGGAAGATCTGCTATAAAATATCTCTTGGTATCCCTAATTATGACCAAACCATATGCATACTAGTATGATAGTTAGAGGAGTCAAAGATATAATTTGAGTTCCTTCCTCACACTAATCACCTTAACTCATACCTAACCAAATAATTTTTTTATAATACCTTTGAAATTTTCTAATTGTTATCAACTCATTAGGACTAGTGAGTCAAACTTAACAATAATTTTTTGCAGCTTGAAAAATGCAAGATTTTGCATCTTTTACAACAACTTTTGCATTTTTGATAAGTCGACCACCAGACTTTGTAAAAACCATATAGAAAAAATTGTATAGGAATTTAATTACCTTTTACATAATTCTTACCCTTTCATGGGTAATTTTCAATATTTAACCTTTTGACCAACCATCTAGACCTTATGACAACTCTAACAACTTTTTTAAAAAAAATGATGCATATCCTTTATAGTTCAACTCAATGGACCCAAAGACATCATAAATGACCCAAATACATCACATCATGTATCTTTACCTCATGGTATGATTATACCTTAGTTGCTCCTACACCATACTCTCTACCTTCAAAAGTTTCCAAGTCCCTTATAAACATGGAATGTAGAACCTACAAGAAGAAGAAAAAAATTAGACTAAAATCCTTCTCTTTTTCCTTCATTTCTTATGCCTCTTATTACCATCATATTTTCCTTTAAGGATACAATACTTCCATTTTACTATCCTTCTTAGTTATTCCTATTAATAAGGCATTAAAGTGTTTGCAACTCCATGGTTCATTGTCAGTCGGAGATCCACCTTTTACCTTTGATGCTTCACCACATCACAAACACCTCATTCATGAGCCTCACCTAGGAGTCTCATCCTTCCTCTTTCTCTAGTCTCTTGGTATAAATTGAACCAATCCTTGGCCCTAAACCATCCCTTGGCCCTTGATAGAACTGCCATGTTTGTACACATACAAAAAAACTTCCTTTTCCTTTGGTGGCATACATTTATGGGATGATTTGGAATCCTTTTTTGCTTTACTCAATGAATGGACTCCAACCATTCAAATAGAATCATCCTTGTCATCCTATAAGATTTTTTAAGGAAGTAATGTCTTCTCTTTCGACCCTTATATGATCTATTTATGTATGTTAATAAATATGGTATTATATTGTGTCTATTGTTAAAAGGAAAATTACATTTACTTTAGGAGCAATGTGTCTTTTTTCAGACTCATGCAGATGCCTCCCATAATAAGAAATGAAAGTGTGAGACCTATGTTGATGAAGGGTGCTCCCCTTAATACTTTAACACATAACATACAAAGAAATAACAACAAATTTCAAGAATAAAATATGGGCTTTTTATTATCGCCGCAAATGCAGAATTACAGAATTGAGGATTACAATATACTAACCCACATGAACACCTTCATTACAGTACTTTGCAAGACAAAGCTACAAACTATCACCCAAAGTTGTCCTAGACAATGTATGCACATTTCTTAAATAGGCAATTTATGTCGCCCGAGAAGGTTCTAGACACTCAAACTTAATACCTAAGGCCGACAGACCCTAACAATACATATAGAGTCAACCAAATACACTTTTTACATTTATTTTAGAAGTTTTGGTTGGACCAACTTCAAAAGGCCATAAATTTTGAACCATCTCTATTTGGCTATTATAGCCACTTTTCAGAATCCTCAGCTTCTGATCTACAAGCTTTCATATGTGCAAGAACCCATTCATCGAGTTTTGGGGCCTCATTCGGGAATGTTTAGGCCTTCAATGACAAGCTTGAAGTTTTTATACCAAAATTGCACACCAAAAATCCACTATAAATCCATGAATACTCGTGATATGGCACTAACCCTCAACTAATAGGTTGATATAAGAATGATGAACGTCCACCTCTAAAATTAGGACATTTTGAGCTCGAATGACTGACTTACTAAGTAGCAAGCCTCCATAGATAGGAACTCTACATTAAGACAACCCTTATTCAAACAAATGAAATGAAATGTTTTTGGTTGATACAAGATTTCTCTTACACCCACGATACTCTTGCATCATATGTCCAATAAGTTTGGATTCATATTTTCATACAAAAAATGAAGGTGATTTCATGCCCCATGTGAAGAGTGAATGATTGCACAAAAATATGATTAGAGAAGGTTGTTTCCTTGTATATATCACTTGACAAATTCTAAGATGACCCAACAAAGATTTTTATTTGGCATTTCACCTCCCCTTATCTTAGGCTATTTTGATTAAAGGTGATATTTTTCCCTTTCTTCAAAATACCAACCATAAAGAGCCTACTTCTTAAACCTTGGAAGTTTTTTTGTTGGGAACCCTCATCCCACCCCCACAACACTTCTAGAATTTTCTCTCAATGATCAATGCAAGTCACAAATTTGCGGATCAACAAATATAAAGGAGAACAAATAGTAGATATGAGACAAGTGTTACAATGATTATATCATAATAATTTATACTATTGAATCGAAAAGGATAAATAGTTTTATGAGGATAAAAGAAGTATGTTTTAGTTCATAGTATCTCAAGAAGGTGTGGAGATGTAAGTCAAAAAAGTGAAGGAATAAACATATTAATTTCAACACTAAAAAATAATTTGAAGAACACTTTTTCCATGTGTTGTCAAGTTTTTTAAAAAAGAATATTAATATGAATTTTAGTAGATTATGTGCTCATACCATACAAACAATAAGGGAATATAATCATTTTATTTGAAAAAAAATTAAATGTTGAATAAAACATAAATGAGGAAATTGTTAAATTGTTAATTTAAATTAATAACTTCTTTAAAGTAGACTATGAGATTAATGGTGTATAAATTAGTACAATATTGACTCAAGAAGGAATTGCAATTATGTATATAACTTAAAACTACTTGATTGAGAGAAATAATTGGCATATGTCTTAGAGATTTAGGTAATAATGCAAGAACTAATAAATAGAGGAATTATTTGCTAGTAGCAAAGGACTTACTATTTTATATAGACCATCTAGTTATAATTTATCAACATCGAAGGTAGTGATTTAACAAAAGAAACATGAAGTGGCTTGATTACATGTAATGTAAGATAGATAGACTCGAACAACAATAGTAAGTTGAATAAGATAATGGATGCATAAAGTTAAAGATATTTTTCATAACTGAAATACATGTGAGGGTCATAAATTTTGACTCACTAAAGGAATAATACATGCAACATGAGGATAATAAAGAGGCATGAAAGGAACACATGGAACTTGAGTCAATGAGTTTGTTCAAGTGAATTGAAGTTTATTTTGTAGAGTCTTATTATTTTAGGGTACAAAAATTTCATAGAAAAAAGGTCAGTAATGATAATCTCATAAGGAAGAAATATAGTGGTAATTGGTTACACATTTTACCAAGGAGAAGATAATAATGTAGCTAAATAAGGCGTGAAGGAATAAATTGGTAATTTATATAATAGTGCAATGTTTATTAGTGAATGAAAGAAATAATAAACAATTTAGGATTGTATCAACCACTACTAGCTCCCAATAGGCCATAGAAGCGCTTGAACATGAAAATTTTCCTTAGGCTACTAAGAACATGTAGGACCTATTAAGCCAATATTTGTGATGGTTAACTAACTTTTGAAAATGGGAAAATACTAAAATACCAGTGAATGATTTTTTTCAAACATATGGACAAACTCCTTAGGTTACCACTAACATCATGTCAAATCAAGATAATAAGTTTGTGTAATTTTTTTGTTGGATATATTGTAGAAATTGAGAACTAATATATTTTTTAACTCAATCTACCACCCACGAATATGTCAAAAAATAGAAGTGTTCAATAGTCATTTAGGGTTTTTGGTCGGAGAAAAGGAAGTCTATAATATGAATATTGTGGAAGCCAATTTCTTTATACAAAGGTCCTATAAATCAAAGCATGGGCAAAAGACTATTCCAATAAAATTACTTATAAGAGGATTTATAATGGAATTGTATATTTGTATTATGATCCATTTAAGATCAAAAGAAGAGTCCAAAAGGGGAAGAATTTATAAAATGTATGCAGGAAGCACAAAGGAAATTTCAGAAAAGTAAGGTTTGATATAAGAAGCAGATGCATAATGGTTTAAATGAAGTAGAATTTCATGTAGGAATTCAACCATTGGAGCACCTATGTAGAGAAAGGTTTTCTAATAGAGAATATGGTAAGTTAAATGGATAAAGATATTGTTGTGAAAATATTTACATAAATTTGAAAAGAATGCCCTACAAAATAGAGTTACCTAAATAAATTAGCACATTTCCCATATTTGATGTTTTTGACCTATGCAATTTAGAGAAAAGTATAGAATGTGTAAAAGAATATGTGAGATGAATATATTAAGGTAAAAGATGCTAAGGAAAGAACACAAAAATAAGTACTTATTAAAGAGGAAATGAAGTGTGATGGTGTATGAAACAAGACCTAGTGCACAAAAATTTACTTGACACGACAAGATGATCAATACAATTCAAGTCGAGGAAATTATATCTAGCTCTTAGAGTATATACTGGAGAATCATGTAGAGGTATATTGGCATAAGATATAAAAAAAATGGGGTATGTGCAAGATCATGAGGAGCCAAAAAGTGGTGATATAAAAAAAGTCACTTTTTATCAGAATTTGATGAAATGAAAAGGGTTTCTTAAGGACATTATCAACTTTCTGTTGATACAGTTTTTGTCAAATTATGGGTTAAGTAAGTTATTATTACTTATTTTCTAATTGAGTTACCTATAAAGTGTTGATTTACATACTGATTGAAAAAAAGTTATAAAATTAAAATGGTATAACCTTTTCAAAATCCGAAAGATACATCACATTCTATGCTTTTCCTACTACATGAGGAAAAAAACATAATTTTTAATTTTATATAGTTTTGATTGAGTCTGTGATCAACCAATTAAATTATTATATTATAAGAAAAGGGCTAGTGTTTTAGAAACTACATTCAATTTACTACAAATTCTATTCTTACAATTTTTTTTATATAAGACTCATATCTAGTTCAAGATTTCACATAAAGTTAACTAATACTGATGTCCTAATTTTCCATTGCCACTTAAGGCCATTGTTTGGCCCAACATGATCCTGCACATACCCAATAATAGCAGTGTTGAGGAAGAGGAAAGGTAGTGTACATAATTTTCTATAGCACTTGGGCTCCCTATCCTAAAATTATTTCAATTCCAAGGTTTCCATTTTTCCTCCCATTCTCTTGGATGCACATCAACATCGTGTGTATTTTCATGTTTTGAATTCTTTAGTCCTTAGAAAATTTGTAACATTGACATGTGTAAACTTAGCAAGATCTAAGAAATCCACTAAAGAATAATTTTGAAAGGCATCTGCCTATGCGATGTGTGTCAAGGGTATATCATCAAGACTTGAGTGACTCAATTCCATGCATTATGGGATAAAGGTCCTTTTCAGAGGATGCCATGGGGATTAATTTTAAAATAATTGTAATTGTAGATGATGGATTTTTATCATTTATCAAAGGAGGAACTAGTAGGTTTAGTTCTCATCGTACAAAATTAGTTGACAAAAGATAATTAGTGTACTTGTCACATGCACAAGAATCATTGATGAAAAACGTTCAACATGGAGATGGTAGCAACTATTTTCACAATTAAAGATCATGTTTCCAACACGTAAAAATAAGGGAATACTCTATATAATCCCCAATTTGATTACAAAAAGCGGTCTAGTTTTTTTACTATAAACTCAACTTTTATAGGTCTAGTTTTCTAATGATGATCTTGAAAGTTTACTATCATTCTCTCCATCTCCATTGGCTAGTGAACTCAATACTATGATATCCATCATGAGTATGCCATAGATGTGCACCTATCCACCACCATGAACGCCAACTAATGTGGGCCCAATGAGAATTAACACTATTTTTGGCCTAGTAAAGATTTGAACCTTGGTTTCACCATTAATAGTGCAACCAGTTTACCACTACACCACAAGGTGATCCCATTATCTTTTTCTTATCTTGAATAATTATGGATCATGCAAATATTTTGATCTTCCTCTTCACTTCAAGATATAAGATGAACTATATTGCTTGCAATAAAAATCCAAGAATGGTAAATTATTGTTAGGGTTTGGATATATGTGCTTTTTATTGGATCCATGCTAGTACTTCACACAGTTAGGATATGAGCATTACATTTTATTTTATTACCACTACATGTGTTTTGTTCCCCTTTTCAACAATAAAGGGTATGTGTTGTATTGTATCTTCTTCTAGGAAGACAATATATCCCTAATTGTGAAGAGTTTAAATTGTTATATTTTTTTTATAAAGAAGTGTTAAAGTGTTTCCAAATATTTCTATTGGTGCATCACCTCCTATCCTATGTCTTACTTTAAAGAAATTATTTCTTTTCCCTTTTCCAAACTCATTAGAACAAATAGTCATCTTCCAAAATTTTGGTTTTTATTTCATATGACACAATAGGTCTCATACTTGTGAAACTTCATGACTACCTTTTTTTAGGCATGGTCCTCTTACAGATAAATAGGTAACACAAAATATGAAAGGTGATAATAAACAATGACAAGATATCAATTAAGATTATGGTGATTTTTTTTCAAATTGGATTATTTAATACTATAGTAAGGTAGGTTAATTTGAAAATTGATTAGAACCATTTATTATCAAGGGTGTAATCTTGGATCCTATAATGGAAATTATGTATCTATCTTTCATGAAAAATACAAATTAGTACTTTTAGGAAGTGAATTAACCAGGATTGAATATCATAAGTTGGAATAAAAAAATGTGACCTGTAGAAAAACAAAATACAACCATTACATATAATCTAATGTGACAAAATAAATTTCCATTAGTATATTCCTTCTGACTATATCATGGTTTTATTGTACTACATGGTTGTCTAGAAGTCTTCCTCTATTTCAAAACTTAACCTTGTATACATCATGCTAGGTGTGATTCCTCGCTAAGGAATATACAATTATTGCATTATTGAACCACACATAGTGATACGTTATGTTTCTCAAAATAATCATGGAAAATAACTATGGGTGTTGAATACACGTGGGGTCCCCAAAATTAAGATCTATTTCTCCATGTCTATGAAGGATTCTCTAAAAGGATGAAAACTAGCTAATGACACTAAATTATATTTTTGGTTTTCACCATTACTTATTTATCCCTAAAGATTTAAGGTGGTATACCAATATATCAAAGATTAAAGGGGACACTATACACAACATATAAGTTTTTATAGTAGGGCCACTCTACATAGATGATGAATGATAATTTACACTGATAGAAATATAAAGTAATGACTTTTTAACTTTAAGAATAAACATAGATGGATGGATATCTAATAATAGATATTTATATTTCATAGATTTCACTAATCAATTTGAATTATGAGATTAGTTAAAATACGTAAACTAAATACATGGTTAAAATGGATTTAAAAATGTAGAAACAAAAAGGTATTAGAATGCTAAAGAAAACTAAGTAGTTTGTCAACATGAAAAATTAATAGTATTTAGAATGAACATGATACAACATATTTATATAGTCAATCCTCACAAGGATCCAAAAATAAATCATTAGTCTCTTATAGAGTCTATAATCATTGTAAAGTCATAATAAAGTAGGAGGAGGTTTAGTGTACTTAGAATAAAGTTGGTTAGAGATTAATGAGGTGAATCCTCTTCATCACTCATATGACTTTGTGTAAAGGAATAAAAGTCCTCAACATTTAATAAATTAAAGTTGTCTCAAGTGGGAGATATGGATCCTCATTAACTCTGATAAAATTAAAAATACAAAAATAAACATATGAAATGGAAAAAAAGAAAAGACATTTATATGGAAAAGTTAATAATGTCTCAAGAAAAAGAAATAGGAGAATATCTCATGAAAATATAATTGTTGAGAGAATTAATAATATAAAAATAAATAATCTATTTTTTCATAGAAAACCTTATAATGTACAAGAAAAAATCACAAAAATGTCTCACAATATTTTATTATCCAATGAATTAATTTCTATTAGAAAATTTTGAAGTTCCTCCCATGACCAAAAAAGACTAATTAAATAATAAGATGTCTAAATTATTTTTCATATTTGAAAAATAGTTTTAAAAATAGAAAGTGTGAATTGTACAAATATGTGATGTACATTATTTTTCCAAAAAAAAGTCAAAAATAAACATCATTATTAAATCTTTGATTACTAAATCAATGTCGGATAAAGAAAACCAACTTCTCATATTAGCAATAAATATTATCACTAAACCAAGTGAAATTTAATGGAATGGTCGAAGAAATATGTGCAGAAGAATTAGGGAAAATATTTCTCCCAAAATTGAACACAGACTCTCTTAATAAAAACCTTGTAACTGATAAGATCTAGAAGATAATAATTATCAACACCATTTGGGTAACTCACAAAAATGAATTCCCTACCCTATATAAGTTCATGGTGCACAAGTAAAATATAGGCCAAAGGGGGCAGGGGGGATCCATCAAATCTAAATGATCTTTACAATAGGATTTTTTGTTGCATTGACTCCTTTTAAGGATTTATGGGATATGCAGTCATGAATATAGTTAATATATCTTATGGCTTACATTGATTTGTTTTTGGATTCGATTGTGTTAAGATTTTTACCATCAACGTTTCGAATCACACTACGTGATCCATCTTCAGGTTGAAAGAGAGTAAGTGATGTAAAACAAAATGAGTTGCAAATGTTGTATAACCAAAAGGTAAAGGGACTAGGGGAAGCGAGATTGCACACACAACTAGGTTGAAAGTAAAATAATAGAGAAGATGGTAAACAAGGAACCACAAGGAAGAAACCCAAATGAGAGAATAGAAAAGAAAGAACATGGAAAGTAAAAATGAGAATACAAGAAATAAATGAAATGTTTGAAAATTGGGATAAGTATATAGTAATATAAATAAATAGAATGAAATAGATAGAAGTAAGGAAGTCAAAACTAACAAAACCTAAGAAGTGTGTAAACCTAAAAACCTTATATTGTTGAAGAATAATTATAGCCTCATACACACAGTTAAAGAATCCCACATAATAGACTCAACAAATTTTGCGTGCAAAAAATTTGTGATCATAAAATGTAATTTGAACCTTGTGCCAATATAAAATTACTATGGCTTGGGGAAAAGTTTTAGGGTTTGGTTGAATGGACAAGCATCCAATGACTTTTAGCCCTTTTAGATGCAATGATGGACACCTAATTGCACAAATATATGCCAAAAATTGTTTTAACTAAAAGAGAAGACCACAAGATATATTTTTAGTGTTCAATTCAAAATAAAATATGAACTAATCTAGGATATCATCAATTTGATGCAATTTTAGATTTTTTACTAACAAAAGAATATCAAGAGCTAATACATAGAAATAGTTACAACACTATTATTATACAAGAGACTCAAATATCAAATAGATAAAATTATTATATTAAATTAACCAATCTAGGAAATACAAAGATGTTGAGTGCATTTATCGTAAATATAAGTGGAGAGGGGTTGAACACATCATTTGGTAGAAAGTGTATATATCAACTCTTTAAAAGAGGGAAGTGTAAATCTTAAATAAAATGTACACCAAAAATACTTTTCTTTAAATTATTGGATTCTTACTTATTTTAGGAAACACAAAAATAAAATATGAGATAAGTACGTATGAAAGATTAAATTTCTCACACAAACAATCTATCAAAAAATCATTTTCATACGCAAAAATCTTTCTCTTTTTGATCTTGAGGTTTATTACTATGAATAGAAAAAGAAGGCTTTAAACCATGTTACCTAACTATTACATCTTGAATTGGCATTACTCCAATATATTATTGTGCTTTGTGTTACCTTTTCTAAAAATTGATTGAATAAGACATGAGTCCCTTTCAATATAAAGTTAGTTGCAAATAATAATCTTATTTTCTCCTTATCCTTTTAATTGTTTCAAGTAAATTGCAAACATTAAGATAGGTTGTCTATTGTTATCTTTAAATATTCTTCCTTCCACTAATCTCAAAAATTTCACAACTTTTTGAAATTATAAATATATATTTTTAGATATTCTTAGTCCACTTCTTAATATTTCTTTAGTTATTTTAAGAAGATTAATTATTAAGCTTGTAAGACAAATATGAAAGTATCATAGTAGCACAATTTGAACCATTACAATGAACATATATTTTATAAATATTTCTTATCCTTATTTCAACATTTTAAATCTACACTCATACGATTTTTCATTTAGGAAAAAAAATATTATTCTTTATAATCTCTTTTTCCAATGAAAAAAATACAACGTGAATTATTATGATAAATACAACATTTTAAATATTCTTTATCCACTTTTTTAAAATTTTAAGATAGTTCCTATATGCTCGCTTATTAAATTTAGAAATTAAAAAAAAAAACTATATTTGTACTATTTGAACCATTACATACACAATATTTGATTAACTATTTATACATTATTTGATTCCAAATTATAATCTAAACTATTTGTAATGTGATTTCTTTTACTTTTTAAAACTTAATATTTTAGATTAAAAAAATGATATTTTATTAGTTATTTATACAACCTTTGTCTATTTATATAATCTTTAATTTTAATTTATAATCTAAATTGCTAAGAAAATTAATTACTTCTTAAAACCTAATATTCTAGGGAAAAAATAAAATATTATATTAACCATTTGTATAATCTTTAATCCGAATTTATGGTCTGCCATTAAATGAGATTTTATTACTTCTTTAAACCAAAAATTCTAGAACAAAAATGACTAATATTTTATTATTAGGCAATCTTTAGTCCCAATTAATGATAAGTCTACTAAATAAGTGAATATTTGTTACTTATGTAGACCTAATATCCTAGAACCCAAAAATGGTAGCCTTTACAAAGCCCCATTTGATTGACTTTCTTACATTTAAAACCATTATTTTAAAAACAAATTTAAAAGTAGCCTGATACATCTCTTGGTTTATCTTGTTTGTTTTGTTTATGCTCAACACGTGTAAGCTAAAGAGGATGAGATTAAGTGTCCTAAGCAACATTAAGTCCTAATACACTTTCCTTCTTTTTTAATGATATAATGAATTGAACTTTGTCAATTCAATGTATTATCTAATAACAACAATAATATATGCGGTCGCCCATCTCAATAAAAGCGTGATATGTAGACATTAAAATGTGCGTTGCCCCATTCCGTTATTTTTATTATTATTTTTCAAACTAACAAAATCATTATGAAAGCAAGTCATTTGATTTATATAGTATTTATTAATTGTTGCCGTGCAACCCAAGTATGGGTGGATATTGAACATTTAAAAAAAGAATATGTAGATATTTGAGGTGTATATAATGGATATATTAAAAGTGGAAACATTTATTGGTAGCATAATTTAATTTGTTGTTTCCATCATAAATCAAATCGAATTTCCTCGCTTTTCCCCACTCGGTATAACTTGTGTGGAAGTACAATTTAAAAGCATCGGTCAAATTTAACTTTAGAGAAAAGGGGTTTTGTAAAAGGCGATTCCCATTTCCACTTTGCCAGTCTGGAAAATTTAACAATTATTATTTATTATTAGAAATCCTTAACATCCCAGAAAGGTCGTAAATATTATCCGAGTCCGTAATACGGCGTATGTAAGAATTATGATGATTATTATCATTGTTGCGCGTGGCACGTGCATAAAAAAGTGTGGAGAATTTGATGCTGCAAATAAGAATTACATTAAATATTAGAGACTTAAGTTTTTAATATTACTACGGTTGGGCATGATGAAAATAAATTATAATAATAATGACGATGATGTCGTTAGGAGGGGCATCTTATTAATATAATAAGTATTAATAATAATATTGAGGAATGGATATCGTGTGACAGGAGACCAAATATTTGCTTTTCAATGATTTAGCATACGTAAGTGCATACGTAGGGCTTCCAATATTCTATTCTAACTACTTAGTGGGGTTTATAAAAGCCCAGTTGGTCATAGGTAATCTTTTCTTTAATGGAGTTTTCTCGATCTTCATCTAGTGGACAGGATCTTATGCTTCTCGTTCTCATCAACGCACCAATACTAAGAGCCATGTCTACGCATTGGTTTTTTTAATAACCATTTTTTTTAAGTCAAAGTGGCACTGCACAATTTTAGGTTATCCTCGTTGGGAGCAAATTGTTCAAGGAAAAGGAAGCCCCCATATGATAATTTAACGAGTTGTCAATGCGGAGAGAGTTCCAACTTGGAATGGTGAGGTATGGTTTGGTTTCTTCTGTTTGGGGGGTTTCAAATGAAAGTTGACATGTTTGTAAGAGTTTGATTTTATATGAATTTAGTTTCTAGTGCCATTTTAAATTCTATGATTTGTAACTATAATGGCGTGTAATATCATAATGAATTTTGTAATGGAAACATATAAATAAATAAAATATCTATTGGTCATTCATTATATAATTGACACTCATCAAGACTTGCCTCATCACTTCTAGATGTCCATGGGCTTGCACTTAGCAAGGCTTGAACTTTGTGAGGCTTTCAACTTCACCAGTAAGCCAAGGGCCCTTTGACTTTTATTTAGTTTTTCAATTAATATGTAGTTATATTCTTCTATAATCAAATGGAGTACATGTGAATGAATATGAATATACGGGTGAGTATTCATAGTCGTTCAGGCTAACTACATTGTCTAGTTTGATCATTTAAATTATCATAATCTTTTGCTTATACAATTTTTAGTTTGTTTCAACCATTTCTGCTTTTTCACAGGAGGTGTTCACCCGATCCATCATATTTGATGCATGGGAGAGAGAGAGAGAGAGAGAGAGAGAGAATAACTAGGGCCAAAGGCACACCCAGCTATCCAAACCGCCCTGCAAGAGTTAACACAGCGGAAAACACAATACTAGAACAACACCAAGGAGGGAGAGAACAAGATGTTTACATATATTCATCAGATAATCAACATACATGCCTAGTTGTAAGACCTTCTAGGTGACGACCAACTATAAAAATAACTTTCAGATTCACGATCCAACTTCAAGTCCGCGCTACTAGACACATATTGCTTCCTTTCTTCCTCTTTGTTCTACCAATCTCCCTAAAACTCAATCCAAGACCTCCTTAAATAATTGTGCGGCCACAGATCAACCTTTCACAAAATTAAATCTTACATTAAATGCATGCGCAACCACAAGTCGGCTCACATCGGATATTAACTACCTATACCAAAATTAAATACAAGCAAGGTTGGCCCAAACTAGAATCACACACATATAACTCAAAAAATGAAGATTTCACGAAACACTAGCATTCGACAACCACACGAGCTCGGCATCAACTACGAACTCAACATCCTTCAACACTCAACAACCACAGAGGACTTGGCAACCAAAGGATCACTCAACAACCAAAGGAATCGCTCGATAGCAACTAAGAACTCGACACTCACTAAATGCTCGACAACAGCTAAATGCTTAGCACCCACTAAGAACTCAACATCAATTGGCAAAATGAACAAAAGGTGCAGGATTACAAGGCAACCCAGGATGTTCCTATATCAGACAACCAAGGTTGGAGAAATGATAGAACTCCTGAATCATGCAAGTGTCACAACTTGAACTGAATCCAATTCAGATTGAGAAATCCATGTAGCATCTTCAATTGGTCTATTCTTCCACTTTACCAAATATTCATAGTAATCTTTTCCTCTTGTACTCTTGCCAACTCTCTAATTCAATATATGTTTAACCTTTTCAATCTACTTCTTAGGATAATCATCTGATACAATAACTTCATCATTTGATTCATGATACTTATATAAATCAGCAACATTGAATATAGGAGATATTTCCATGTCATCAGGTAACTCAACCTCATATGCATTACCACTGTCAAACTTCTTCAAGACTTTACAAGGTCTAAACTTCTTCATCTTCAACTTATTGTATGTTCCAATAGAAAATATTTCTTTCTTCAAATGAACCATCACCTCATCACCAACTTCAAAATCATGATGTCTTCTAGACTAATCAACATTCTCCTTATAATTATGATTACTTTGTTCTAACTTTAGCTTCACTTCCTTATGCAAAGATTCCATAAATTCTGCAAATTCTTCTCCTGCATCACTTCTCTTTTCTTCACCAACAACATCCCTCAACTTTGATACTCCTCTAGGCTGCATTCCAGTAACAATCTCAAAAGGTGTCTTCTTTGTACTCCTATTCACATAATTATTATATGCAAACTTAGCTTGTGCCAATACCATTTCCCAAATACTTGGCTTATCTCCCACTAGACATCTAAACAAATTACCCAAGCTTCTATTCACAACCTCTGTCTATGCACATGTCTATAGATGGAATATAGAACTAAATTTCAACTCAGTATCCATCTTCTTTCATAAAGTCTTCCAAAAGTAACCAACAAACTTACTATCTCTGTCAGAAATAATACTTTTTGGTAATCCATGCAATCTCACAATCTCTTTGAAGAAAAGTTCAACAACATGCTTAGCATCTGATGCCTTCTTACATGGTTTGAAATGAACCATCTTAGAAAATCTATCCACTACAACAAATATAGAATCATACCCCTTCACTATCTTAGGCAGTCCAAGAAAAAAATCCATACTAATGTTACTCCAAAGTTTCTTAGGAACAATGATAGGCATATACAAACCAGTATTTTGACTTACTCCTTTTGCAACTTGACAAACTCCACAACTCTTTACAAATTTCTAAACATCCTTATACATTTGTGGCCAATAATACTTTTCTTTCAGCAAACTCAATATTTTATCAATTCCAAAATGTCTAGCCAATCCACCACTATGCTTTTCCTTAATCAAATTAACTCACACATAACTTCTAGGGATACACAACTGAATACCTTTAAGAAACATACCTTTAAGCAACTGATGTGATTTGTCAGATTTGGTGCTTTGCACTCTCTCCATGCCTCAGAAAAATCAGGGTCGGTACCATACAACTCTTTCATTTCATCAAAACCAAGAACTTCAACTTTCATCTTAGTCAATAAAGAATGTCTTCTGCTCAATGTATCAACAACTCTATTAGTAACTCCACTCTTATGCTTGATAACAAATGTGAAATTCTACAAGTACTTAACCCATTTCATGTCTCTAATTCAATTTATGTTGACTTCCCAAGTACTGTAATTTTTTATGATCAATATACAACACAAACTCCTTAGGAATCAAATAATGTCTCTACTTCTTCAAGGCTTGAACAATAGCATAAAAACTCTTGATCACACACATAATATTTTCTTTTAGCATCATTCAACTTCTCACTAAAGAAAGTAATAGGTTTACCTTCTTGACTCAGTACAGCTCCTACTGCACCACCACTAGCATCACATTCAACTTGAAATACCTTATAGAAATCATGCAAAGTCAATACATGTAACTCAAAAACCTTTTGTTTCAAAATCTCTAAACTCTTATCAGCTTCATATGTCCACTTGAATCCCTATTTATCTCCTCTCATTGTCTCAATCATAACATTACAAATAGAATTGAAATTCCTTATAAGATTTATGTAAAAACTAGCCAAACCATGAATGATCTTACCTCACCCACATTCTTAGGTGTAGGCCATTCCAAAAATGCTTTAACCTTGTTAGGATCCATCTTCAAACCATTAGCTGAAATCACAAATCCCAAATATACAATCTCCTATTGCATAAAAGAACACTTTTTCAAATTAATCAGCAGCTTCTCCTTTCAATCTCTGCATTACTTGTCTAACATGCTCAAGATGTTCTTCCTTAGTCTTACTAAATATCAAAATATCATCCAAGTAAAAAATCACAAACTTACCCAAAAATCTTTTCAGAACTTCATTCATCAATAGCCTTCATTCATCAATAGCATGAAAGTAGTGGTGCATTAATCAAACCAAAAGGCATAACCAACCATTCATACAAATCATCCTTTGTCTTGAAAGCAGTCTTCCATTCATCACCTTCTCTAATTCTGATATGATGATAGCCACTCTTTAAGTCAATCTTGGTAAAATACTTTGCTCCACTCAAACAATTCATTATGTCATCCATCCTTAGCATAGGAAATCTTGTTAATAGCTCTAGAATCAGTATGCATTCTCCATTTTCCATTCTTCTTAGGTGCCAATATAGCAAGCACAACACATGGACTCAAACTTTCTCTGATCAAACCTTTCTGTAATAACTCATGTACTTGTCTATTAAGTTCTTATTTCTCTGTAGGTGTCAATCTATATGGTACTTTATTCTACAAACTAGCTCCAGGAATCAGATCCATACAATGACTTATACTTCTTACTGGTGGTAAAACATCAGGAATATCCTCAATAACAATTTTTTATACTCTTTTAGCAATTTTGCAATTTCTTCTAGTACTTGGCTATCACTCTCTACTATTACTCGGTCATTACTACCAAGACTCAGTCCTCTAGGAATTATAGCAAAACAAACTCGATTCTTCTTTACTTGCTTTTCAAATTGTTTCCCATTAACCATGCAAATTGTCATAGTAGTACAATTAACTTCATTTGGACTTTCAATCAAAGGCAACAACATTTGTTTCTTTGCATTCACCCAAAGAGTATATTGGTTCAATCTTCCATCATGTATAACATATCTATCGTATTGCCAAGGTCTACCCAACAAAATATGACAACAATCCATAGGCATAATATCACACAAAACTTTATCAAAGTAATTTCCAATCTTGAACTTCACATAGCATTGCTCACTTACCAATATCTTATGCTCATCTTTGATCCATGAAACATGATAGGGCTTAGGATGTTTCAAACTATACAACTGCAACTTTGTAGCCAATTTTTTTGATGCCAAATTTGTAGAACTTCCACAGTCCATGATTACCTTGCAACATTTTCTAGCCATCTTGCATCTGGTCTTGAAAAGACTTCTTTTAATAACAAGTTCCTCATCACTTCCCCTATATCATAAGGTTATTCTCACCATCAAATTTTCACTAGGCTTAGGTCCACTTGGTGAACCCTCATCATCTCCTCAAATCATAACATTTATATTATCTTGCCTACTTTTAGAGGATCTACATTCAAAAGATCTATGTCCATTTTTACCACATCTGAAATAATTACCATTAAAACTACATCTAGAATAAGAATTACCTCTTCCTCAGTATGAACCAGTGCCTCCTTAGTAGGGATCACCACCTTTCCACTCAGTCTTGCCTTTGTCATCATTCTTCCATTCAGATTTTCCTTTATCATGCACAGAACTATCAGATTTGCCACCTTCACCATAAGAGCTTCCTCTGCCTCTTTGGAATCTACTAGCTCTACCTCTTTGTCTTTGTTTGTGCTTCTTTGTCAAGATCTCCTTAGCTTTCAAGACATATTGATATGCTTCCTCCACACTTTCCAATTTCACAAAACTTATTTCATCTTGAATTCTAGATCTGAACCCATTATGTACCTTACAATTTTCTCAACATCATCATCCACATGTCCAGATCTGATGTCCAATCTATATAATTCCTTAGTATATTCCTTTACACTCATGTCTCTTTGCCTCAAATTTTGCATCTTTCTCAACAAGCTAACTTGGTAATCAATAGGAAGAAATTTGTTCTTTACATTGTCTATCATCTTCACCCAAGTTTTGATCTTCTCCTTTCCTCTCCTTTGTCTATCAATTTGCAAATGCTCCCACCACAGCAAGGCATGACCTTTCAACCTTGTAACTACAATCTTCACCTTCCTATTGTTATGAGTGTTTTCATACTCAAAGAACTCCATTTTAGAGATCCAATCCAACACAACATTGGTGTCCAATTTTCTATCATAAGGAACAACTTCTACAATAGGCTTTAAATTTTCCTTGGACAACACTCTCAACAACCTTGCTTCATCTTGATCTTTTTTAGGTTCTAGATTAGGGTTTGGTGCTACTATTTCATCATCACTTACATCATCAAGATGCGATCCTCTCTTTTGGGCTATCTCCACAACATCTAATCTAGTTGCAATTTGTCTCAATGTATCCAATATTGCATTATCAACATTTCCTCTACCTCAAACCATCTTTATAAATCAAGTTCCTACAAGATCATAACCGTTTGCAAGTTATAGGCCAAATTTGTAGATCTGCTACCCCACAACCAAATTTGAAATAGAGTTCTACACAATCCAATCACCACAAGAACAAACCTTAAGCTCTGATACCACCTAATGCAAGGAAGTGTTAGAGACAGAATAACTAGGGCCAAAGGCACACCCAACTATCAAAACCGCCTTGCAAGAGTTAATACAACAAAAAACACAATACTAGAACAACACCAAGGAGGGAGAGAACAAGATGTTTATATATATTCATCAGATAATTAGCATACACACCCAGCTGTAAGGCCTTCTGGGTTACGACCAACTACAAAAATAAATTTCAGATTCATGATCCAACTTCAAGTTCATGCTAATAGACACATATCGCTTCCTTTCTTCCTCTTTGTTCTACCAATCTCCCTAAACTCAATCTTAGACCTCCTTAAATACTTGTGCAGCCATAGGTCGGCCTATCACAAAATTAAATCTTACATTAAATGCATGCGCAACCACAAGTCGTCTCACATCAAATACTAACTACCTATACCAAAATTAAATACAAGCAAGGTTGGTCAAAACTAGAACTAGACGCAGATAACTCGGCAAACAAAGATTTCACAAAACATTGGCACTCACCAACCACACAAGCTTGACATCCAAAGAGTCACTCGGAATCAACTATGAACTCGACATCCTTCAATGCCCAACAACCACAAAGGACTCGGCAACCAAACGATCACTCGGGAAGCAAAGGAGTCACTTGGTAGCAACTGGGAACTTGACATTCACTAAATTCTTGGTAGCAACTAAATGTTCAACACCCACTAAGAACTCAACACCAACTGGAAAAATGAACAAAAGGTGTGGGATTACAAGGCAACCCAGGATGCTCCTGCATCAAGATAGTTTAATTATTGCAAAATATATCAAAGAATTAGTTAGTTAATAATTAAATGTCAATAATTACACATTCTTTGCATGTAGTACATTTGATGCCAAATAAATATAGTACATACTCAATAATATGATTATATCTAATAGTGTAACCATGAAATTTATTGTATTCATTTGGCTCTTTGGTTTTTTGTTATTTTTCAACAATTTATGTGTAGTATAGAAATGTTTCATTTGGTCCATTTTTTATCTATATCATACTATCAATTTTTTACATGGAATGTCAAAGAAATAAAGTGCACCAAGCCAATAATATGTCTCTTACTTTAATCACAAAATGTTATTCCACTAATTTGGTTTTATGTTATTGTTACCCGTTTTCACACAAGGTTCAACTAGAAATATTCAATTTGGTTGCTATTATCAAAATTTTAGTTCTTTGCATTAAAGTGGAAATATGGATATAAGATTTTTTTCATAATTAAGACTTCACATCAAGAGATCTATTTTTATTTTTCATGTTTGGAACATAAGCAAATCAATGTCATTTCATCTCATGTTACTTGCTTTGTTTCACTATGATGATGAATAGACATGCACATAGAGATAGAATTCAAAAAAGTGGTTTAAATTTATTATAATTGAAAAGAAGAAACAAGTGGTCCATACAAGTTGTGAACATAGCCGATCTTATACAAAATGATAAGTGTGATAAAATTTTAGATGCCATGAAGAAAAGGGGACAAGTGAAACAATGCATATGCATCATTGTTTGGAATGGTTGATGAATTATCCATGCTACAACTATTATATCCCATTCTCAAGCTCCAAATGTGCCTATAAGTTGTTAAAAATTTTGTTCAAGCTCTAAATATGGATCTTTCATGGGCCTTGCTACCAAAAGACTAGCATACTCCTCATGGAAAATAAAACTGGCTATATATGGCATATGGAGAAAGCATGAAACAGAAACACCAAAGTGAACAAGGGACCCATTTTTCTAAACTAACAATTTTTTTCATGTACAAATACATGAATAAAGACCCTAATCTATTGAAGGGACATGCCCTATGTACATGAGACATTCTGGCTAAGTTGTAGATCCTTTGAAGACAAATAATACTATTAAAGGGATATAGTTTTCTTCTATGAAACCTTTTAGTCTATCAACTACCAAGTTAGAAAAGTACAAGGCAATGCTGATTCATGATAGGGGCAAGCACTATTGTGTAGAAATTTTTGGTTCAACCAAGTAAATATCAATAAGCAAGGGTTGTTGTCCCATATGAAACATAAAAGAAAGATACACCAAATGAGGCACCCCTATGGATTCCAAAGGCAAGAACACATGCATAGACATATTAGCTATTACATGAGCATGAGCATGATGTTACTCATAATATATTTATGTTGTCATTAGTGCAAAAATATGTTGATAACTAAGGTCAGTGTAGAAAGAAAAGTCATTTGGTAAAGACAAGGCAAAACAAGTACAAAGCGTAAAGAAAAGCATTTACCTAACATTGTGTATACCAAAAAATCAAGTCTACCGAGTAGAGTGTATACCAAACATAATGGTTACTGAGCATGGAAGAGTACCAAGAAAGTATGATGAATGAGGTAGAGATATTACCAAGTTAATATCTAGTGCCATTTTATATTCTATAATTTGTAACTATAATGGCATGTAAAATCATAATGAATTTTGTAATATAAACAAATAAATAAATAAAATATGCTATTGGTAATTCATTATATAATTGTAGTATGAGATGTCAAACTCTTTTTATTTTATATTTTATGGAGGTTTAACATTTTTACCTAGTTTCTTTGGTTAAGAACTAAGCATTGCAATGTATTCGTTTGGTCAAACTCATCCAAGGCATGATCCCGACATCATCCCTTTTAGATATTGGGGGCCTTGCACTCAACAAGACCCTATCTTTGGTGGGCTCTTTGTGAACCTTTCAACTTCACTAGTAAACCAAGGGCCCTTTGACTTTTATTTAGTTTTTCAATTAATATGTCTTTATATTCTTCTATAATCAAATAGACTACCTGTGAATGAATATGAATATACAAGATACTATTCATACTCATTTAGGCTAACTACATTATCTTGTTTGATCATTTAAATTATTGTAATCTTTTGTTTATACAACTTTTAGCTTGTTTTAACCATTTCTTCTTTTCTAGTGGAGGTTTTCACTCCATCCATTGTTTTTACATCATACTGAACTTAATTGTTGCATAGAATCTGCAAGAATTAGTCATTTAATCATTGAATGTTGATAATTACACATTCTTTGCATGCAATACATTGAATGTCAAATTAATATAGTAACCATGAAATTTATTGTATTTGTTTTAGATTAAGGTAAAAAGAGGTTTTGAAGGGACCCAAAACCCTTTAATAAAAGAAAAAGATTAGCATTAAGAACCACACAGGTTCTACAAGGACTTGAAACCTAGAGTAAAGCAAAAAACAAAAAAAATAAGGTTTTATAAGGACCTGAAACCGCAAGTTTAAACCAAACACACCCAGGTTTTACAAGGACCTAGAACCTAAATTTTTTAAATAGAAAGATGGAAAAATAAAAACAAAACCAACAACACCATCCAAACTAGCAACTAGCACACCAACAACTACAACCAGCACCACCTACACTAGTTTATTGATGCTCTTCTCCACCTCCTTACTAGTTTCAATAGTAGCCTGGATAATATTAATCATGGTAGAAATAGGAACCTCAAGAGCATGAGCAATATTTTTTCTCATGCTCTGCCTCATTCTCTTGCTAGGCCCTCTTGGACTCCTCACCATAGCAATTTCTGGAGACATGATCTCCTCGTTACTTTTCTTGCCCAGAATGGCTGCTGCAACACAAAAACTAGAAGTGACCCGCTCCATTCTCTACTTATTTTCCTTAATAATTTGATAGAGTTCCAGCTTGTAATCCTTTAGTTTGTCTGGGATGTTCCTGACAAGATTCTCCAAGTGGGCTCTCATGACATGTTCATGGTCCAACTCTTTCTAATGACTCCAACCTTTTTCTTGAGCACCATGATTTCATTGTATAACCACAAATCTACTTTTAGAGAAGCCCCTACTTTAAGTTTGGCAATATGAAGAAAGGAGAGTTTCACATGGTGGCTCTCATTTCTAGTATCTTCTCTAGTTCTAATCGCAGCATCAATGGTAGTGTTATTGACCTAGACCTAAGTGTTAGCATCCTACTTCTCCTTTAACTCTTCATTCTCCTTACTCGGGCTTTTCTCTTGTATAACAAGGATATTACCCTCATTATTCTTTTTAGTGTCAATGTCTATTTTCTCCTCATTGGATTTAGTATTAGGAGGAGAAGAAAGAACTTTATCTTTCCCCTCATTATACTTTGAAGCTTCAGACCCAACATTTGATTCAATTTTTCTATCTTTACTTTCCACCACTTGGTTGTTACCAATAGACATGCCCTTACTTCTAGAGTAGCCTTCTAGGTCTGAACTAAGGTCTCCCATTTTAGTCTTGTTGTCATCGTTAGCAAAATTCTCAAAATTTATCACTTCCTCAAAATTCTTCTTTTTAATCTCCCACTTATGACCCTTTTTAGCGCTCTTACTATCATAGGTACCTTCCTCACTTTTAACCTTTTTCTTTGAGGGTTCATTACTAGACACTTTCCTTTTTTCCTTCTTTTTTTTCTTCAAGGTAAGAGTTGGAGAGGGTTGAACAACCTCACTTTTACAATGCTTTTCAATAAGAAGGATTGAGCCCTCGTGAAGTACAAGATGAGAATCCTTCTTCCTATGTGCTTGGAGGCTTTGTATCAGAGAGTTCTTAAGGTAGAACAAGAAAGAAATTTTATCTTTATACCTAAAATGATTTAGGAACATAAAATGAAACTTGTGGACTCTCTTAGCTCTACCATTGAGGACAATATACTCATAGATACACAAAATAACATCTCTCTAAATTACGTTAATCTGGCTTAGATCATAAAAATCACCATTCTCCTCCTCATCAATTTTAGGGAATTTTTCGAAAGCCACATTCCAGATACTGGTTTCCTTGTTGAATTTGAGACCCTCCATTAGAAGACCTGTTATCTCAACGATGAACTCCTCCAACAACCTCACAGTAACCCCATGCAACGTTACCTTTTCCTTGATCCAATTTTTGAAGGACTCTACAATGTATGGCTTATACCCTTGCAGTTTCTCAATATAATACATGACTTTCCCTTTTTTCAATATTTCCCAAACATTTGAATTCACCCTCCATTCTTTGGAATTGTTTGACTCTTGCTTTCTTGGTTCCCCTCCCATCTTGTCTTCGACTCTACAACTGCAACTAGATTGAAAAATGGTCACCAGACTAAGATTTTAATATTTTCCAAGAAACCTTTAACCTTGCATGTGTGTCAAGTACAATCCATAATTACGCAAAAGTACCACCTAGGGATACTCAAAAAATCTGCCACAAACCCATCACTTCCCTTAATAAATTCTTCGATCTTGCATGATATTTCCTTCATTAGCATGTGTCATATCATAATTAACAATTATCGTCAGCTCATCTTCCTTGCTTAGGTCATCTTTCCAACTCAACCTAGTTTCCCTATAGACTGCTTGATTAACAATTTATTGTATTTGTTTGCTCCTTTAGTTTCGTGTTATTTTTCAACAATTTATGTGTAGTGAAGTAATGTTTCATTTGGTCCATTTATTCTCTATATCATTCTATCAATTTTTTACATGGAATGTCAAATAAATAAAGTGCACTATCAATAATATGTATCTTAATATTATTCTATTGATTTGGTTTTATGGTATTGTTACCCATTTTCACACAAGCTTCAACCAGAAATGTTCACTTTGGTTGCTATTATCAAAATTTGAGTCCTTTGCATCAAAGTGGAAATATGGATATAAGATTTATTTTCACAATTTAAAGACTTCTGAATGTAAGACTTCACATAAAGAGTTCTATTTTGCTTTGTCATATTTGGAATTGTAAGAGAAAGGAAAATACATAAGCACTATAATGTTGTTTCATCTCATGTTACTTTCTTTGTTTCACTATGTTGATAAATAAATGTGCACATAAAGATAGAATTCACAAAAGTGAATTTAAATTTATTATAATTGAAAATAAGCAATTGTATGTGATAAAATTAGTGTGCTAAGAATACAAAGAATAAACTAAGCATTCATAGACTAATAACAAAACAAACAAATATATTGACTAAAAAGGTACCAAATAACATATGCAAACCTTGTATCTCTGCAACTTCCTTGATGTGTAGATGTTGTTATTATTATGGATGTGCACTCAATTGTATACTAGATACTTCAACAATGGATGATTGTGGATAGATGCATAGAAATCTGAATATCATCAAATAGTGCTTTGAAAGTAATTAGATCTCAAAAT